>BSBK01006912.1:0-393255 GCA_027943335.1 Chamaecyparis obtusa
TATATATATGTCTATATATATATATATATGTCTATATATATATATATATATGTCTATATATATATATATAATATACTAGATACAATGCTAAACTTTCCATGCTGAATAAACAAATGACATAAGAGGACTAAGTGAGGAATTGAGGTTTTCTGAAGGGATCCTCATCATTAGTGAGAGGATCTAATCATGCCCAGAGGCCTCAATGGCCAGATGCTTAATCTGTCAATGACAGGATGCCTCATCTTAACAAACACTCCTTGTTCCAAGCTAGCCCGAATGTATGAAATAGGTAAACGGTCTCTATCATTAGTGTAAACAAAGAGTGAAAGATAAATCCAATCCACCTAGTATATGTAGGTATACAAATATATATATTGAGAGCATATATGTAAAGATATATGGTTGTATAAATAGTAGAAAAAACCCCAATCCTGTGACTTTATTGCTTCCCGAATATCCTGAATAGTGAATTTTGGAAGAATTAAACCATACAAAATATAAAATCATATAGAGTAAGAAGTTCACCAAAAACATTCTTGAGGGTTTCAAACAGACAGGAAAGATATCATTAAATGGAATAGTTAGGACATTTTACAAACCGTTACCTAAAGCTCATCCTATTAATGTACTTCTATGTTTTTTCTCTAAAGATCTGTTTGTCCTTTAGATTTGGGACAGCTGCGATAGCTTTACGAAAAGGGTCTTGCCAAAGAAACTGATCTATTGAATTTAAGAGGCTTAAAAGGATTTAACGGGCCTCTGGAGTGATTCTGCTAAGGCATTCTAGGAGCTCCTTTTTTAATTGTGCCTAAAAGAATTAGCTTAGAAACGCATTAAACATGTATTGATATAAACTTTATAACTACAAACCAAAATCCATTACTGTTCTATTATAATCTATGACTTGCTGTTAGGGTTCCAAAATCCTATGTTGAGATATCATAATGCATATAAAACAAAAAGAATCTATCATCCAGAGTGTTCATAAAGTATACTTTTGTCCATATTCTTAAACCCTATAGCTCTACTATTCCTTACACATCACACTATAGCTCCAAGAATCACCATCCTTACGCATAATGATGATCTCTTCCACGTATTCCAGAATGTCCCTTGAGGTCTTCTTCACCGAGGGTGCAATGATATTTACATTGTTGGTCTCATCCCCATCTAGTTCCTCTAGAATGTCAAAACCCTCCGCCCTCCAATAATCCAGAATCCATTCTAGTTCCACCTTCTCTTTGAGCATAGTAGTAATTAGAAAATCCAAGTTTCGCCTCATTGATGGCCCACTGTTTCTCGAATTTGGCTTCATCTTTGAAGAATGGAATTGGAAATCTCTGAAAGCTTGGGATAGATGGTAATGTTGCCAGTACCGTCTTCATATATATTTCCAGATATGGAATTGTTAGGTCTTTGTCGATGTCATACACCGCCATCTCCAAACCTTTTAGAAATTTGTCTTTGAATATCACTTTGGTTGCTTCTATGATCCTCACCTTTTCTATTCCATTGAAAGTTGTTAGGGCAATAAAAAGCCCTACAATGTGCCCATTAACACAGACTGTATAGTCATTGTCGAAGTGGTCCTCCCCCTAGTCCTTTCACCAGAGCTCTGCGAATCGTATTTGAGAGGGAATTGAGAATATTATTCCACCTCTCTGGCTTAACGTTGCCTTGAAAGGCCATTTGCCTATTCTCCTTTGTGTGGAAGGTCAGCACTCTAGTCCTCCATTTTTGACAAGAAAAAAATACAGACAAGTAACTTTCCTAGCCGTTTCCTATTGAATATATTATATTAATTATCATATTTTTATTATTATTTAATAAAATTTTATATTAAATAATATATTAGTATGCTTATATATTATTTTATTATTTTAATAATAGATTATATTATATCATTTTATTTATTAAATTTTCTTTTATTATTATAAATATTAATTTCTATTTCAAAATGGGGACATCACATAATTCTTCTAGAAACACGTCTCAGAAGTCTCGAAGATATGGATATCTATCTTCAAAATATTCTTCTTGAGTTTTCTAGACTTTATCTAATTCCTCCATTTTAACCACAAACAAGAGGCACCCCTTTTTATCACTTCAATGTAATTGGGATGCCAAAAGTTTTCTTAACTTTACTTTTGACTTTATCCCCAAGGAGGCTCACTGTATTGCCCTGATTATCCAAGAATTCTATTGTCTTACTAAAATAGTCAACTCTTTCCCTATGTTGCCACAACCATTTCATGGCCCAAAATAATATCATACAAACCTAGGGGTGCTACGTATAGGTTAGCTTCTATAACGAAGTTGGAAAGTTCAACCTTGGCCTCAAATAGGCATTTCTCTACCCGAGCTCTGGTTCAGTTTGCATGTTCTACAGACCATGCCTTATCCATAAACTATGTTCTTTTAGGAAACCTACTAATAATCTTTGGAGAAATGAAATTCTCTATAGCCCCTATATCTATCAAAATTGACATTGAATTACCATAGAGCATACATGTCACCTCCACATGGGTGATTTGATAGTCTTCCTACATGTTGTCCACTACAACATGGATACTCTTTTGGAATGTTGTTTATTGACTCGGTAGGGAGTTTCTCTATGCTTGTCCACCTTGAGTCTTGGTGGGGCACTGATTTGCATAGTTCTCTCCACCGCGTGTGAAACAACCCCTAGTGGACCTTTCTTCTCATCCGACCTTCCCTGTGTCTCATTGCCCTTTTTCCTATTTGAAGTTTTCTTTCTATTCCCCTGATGATCCCATCGGTCTCCTTTATTCAAGTCTTGCCCCCTCTTGGAGGAGGTTCATCTCTGCCAGTCTTTCTCTTAAACGATTGGGAATATTATGACCACTTCCCTTTTCTCCAACTCTTATCTCTAATTGAGTCATCATTTTTTAGTTTCAACTCCTGTTGCATTGCCTTTTTATAGGATTCAACCGTGGTTGCAAGAGAGAGAACATCCACAGGTCCTCCAACCCGGTTATTTAAACTCGTAATATACTTCCTCAGACAGAAGGTCTTGCTAGCTTATAATTGAGGTAAGTACTTCAACAACTAGTTGAATTTTTAGTATAATCATTCACTATAAGGTCCATTTGTCTGAGTTCTTGGAACTTTGATAAATTTTGCTCGTAGAAGAGCTATGAAAACTATCTTTGTCTGAATAGTTCCACAAACTTAGTCCATGTAAGGTTGGTGGATTTGAGTTTAAGCTCAGCCTTTTTACTTTCCCACTGGAAGGACACTTCTCTAGTTAATTGGAAAGATCCCCAAACAACTTTTTGGTTTTTAGTGTAATCCTGAATATCAAAGTACTTCTCCATTCCAGTGAGCCACGCTTCGATGACATCACCAGGGACTATCCCATCATATTGAGGAGGCTTCACCTTTTTCATAGCCTCTGATATGATGTATTTTCTTGGGTTCCTTTCTGAACCATGTGTATTAGTGTAGGACTATTCTTCCCTATTAGAATATGAGGAATTGACTCTATTTTCTCTGGTCTTAGTTTGAGATTTCATTATCTTCTCTTCATATTCATCAATTTCCCTGCTCCTTTTCTCTAAGTTCCCAATCCGATTTTGTGTCTCTTGCATCATCTACAAGAGTTGATCAAGTTTCCCTCAAGGTGACCTAGGATGCTCAGGAGGACCTTCATTTCCAATAATAACCATGATTCCAATACCTAGAGGAAAATTTTGTTTTAATTCTAAGCTTAATCAAGTAAATAAATTGCATCAATATACATATGAAAGGAACAACAAGAAATTGCACAAAACAAAATTGTTTATCTTTATTGATCACATCAAAATTGTTTGTACATTACTTTTTTTTAACACATAGAAAAGCCAAAATTTACATTTACAATATAGACATGGGTACCTTTTCAAAGGGTTATCCTTTTAGTTTACATCGCCCTCACATTCTGTGATAGGCTCCTCCTGACCCTCAAAGTCTAACGGTATAAGCATGCAACTAGGGGTCAGCTCACACCGAGCCTCTGGTACTATGGAAGCAATTGGAACATGAGGAGGGTCTATCTTGCTAACAGGAAAAAGTGGTTGCTTTTTGTGATTAGATGCAAATAAGTGAAGTCTAGATTTTAGTTTTAAATTTTGTTTATGTTTGGCCAACAAGGCTGCTTTGACTTCAGCCCTTATTCCTAGGCTCTAGGCATGTCTCTTTCATTTGATCCTAGATAGGGTTGCTGCTAAGGTTTCATTATCCATTGGTGGGTCACATTTGGAATAATCAAAATCTTTGTATAAGGCATTGGCTAGTTTAATTTGGAGTGGATCATGAACCCTCTTGCGTTTAGCATGAATAATTATTGACATCCTAGTAAAGCCAAATCATCTTGGTCAGTTTACAGTTTTCGTTTAGAAATTGGAGAGCCCAAGTCAAGTGTGGAACCTGACTCTGATACCATATGTAATGAACATTAAACTTGAACAAAAGTAACAACTAGATTTATAATTTTACCAAAGATTTAAAACAAAAATGAAACATGAAAGGAACTAGTCAAATTTTTATTTTTATTTTTGAATAATAAATTTAATCATTGTTGTAACTTTCATAAGCTATCTTCCAAGTGAATTTAACATCTAAATCTAAATCTACATTTTCTTATACTCAAATTCAAAATACAAAGAATGGAAAGAATCTTACTTTACATCTAGTATCTAACAATCTGTGGAGTATCTTTAATCTTTTTCTGCATTAAGGGGAAACAGATATCACCAGGGTGTTTATCCACCCAACCATGGATTGTAACTCGATCCTCCCTTTCTCACTCCTTATCAAAGTGGGCCCAGCCCTTCGCAAGGGAAAAGTATATGGTAAGTCATATGGAATAGGTGTAAGGCCCTACAACCTTAGTCGGTTACACCCTATAGCTACTGCTATCTTGGTATAACTCCTGACTAAGTTTGTATCCGAGAACTTAGGAACTGACAAATACTAACATAGGAATAGTGCACCTTGGCCAAGGATTCACAGAACATGATTAACATGTAGTCAAGTTCTCACCCTATCCGACTTCCACCCTTAGAACATGATAGGCTAAATTAAATACATTCTAGTGGGGATTCCTATTTGACCACCATCACTTTGACAGACTTGTCCTTAGACCCTGTCAAATTTAATCAGTCAGTCTAAAAGGTTTATTCTATCAATGGTTGTTCACATTGTGTAAATTTTAGTTCACTTAACAATGGTGGAAAAGAATTGGCAACATAATTAGGAAGCTTCAACCATACGCTTACAAGCATATGTGAATATACTGTTGTGCTATTACGAACCCATTTTAAAAGGTAACCAAATGTTTCTTATTTCAAATCAACTCCCTAACCACCCAAATAATATGGTACCATGTTTTGGTTTCAACTCCATGTTTCATTCATATAAGATTTTAGGCTTCAGCCTTGGTCTTTCCCTAAATGGTAACCATTCTTGGCTTGTGTAGAGTTTGTGGTATGAAAAATTTTCATGTTCTCATGAGTGCACTTAAATCTCTGCACCATTCATGCTTGCATGCTAGGGTTGCCTTACCACAAACTCTCTACACTTTCATTATAGTTACCAGTTTGATTCTAGATCTTGAGGAACTTTAACAAGTTTGGTTATCATAAACATTTGCTAACTGATTTTAGAAGTTCAAAAGTTGGGCAAAGAGTTGTTCCTAATTACTCGTCTCAACTAGATTTAACACAACTCTAGAACTTGCAGTAGTATTATCAGCATTGAAATTAAATTCTTTTAAAAAATTTCTTTTATAACTCCACAATCTTAGAGCTGCTCACAAGAGAAGGTAGAGACTTTCTTTTAAATAAGCAATACATGAAGAGGTTATCCGACTGATAATGCCTTATATTACAAGCCATGACCATGCTGAAATTTCCCATTAGTAAATACATAAGAAAAGCAACAACAATACGAAAGTTCTTACTTCTATGCAAAGAAAATATTTCCAGAAATTCATAACATGGTTGATATAACAATTTAAGAACATTCCCTCATGCTTACATTCAAACCTTTTTGTTTCCAACTAAGAGTTTTTCTTTATTTGTATTCAAGAAAATGGTTAAGAAAGCTTTACGTGCCTAGAAGGTGAGATAAGTCTGAACAAAGCAATGAAAATGTGAATCCTTTCAACTGCTAACGCTGCCCTTGATAGAGTATGATGACTCATTCTACTACTACAACTGTTTCCAGAACTACAAACTTGCTCTCCTAATATTTTAAACAAACCCCAGCTAGTTCAAGACTTGCAGAGATTAGGAGGCGAGCTCTCATTTTTTTGCTTTCAAGAATTCCCAAAACAAGATGAAGAAAAGAATGAAAGAATGAATGAGGTTCTCCAACAGTTTCCCAACTATATACTTCTGCATAAACCTTCACACAAGAACGATGCAAACTCTCTAAATTTCTATCACCTTCCATCGTGGCTAAAGGAAGAAGGTTTTCCAAGCTTATCAAAATGGTAAGTGTATACTTATTAATGTTTGCCAAATATAAAATGAAGATTAATATAGTTCATAGCCTAAAGTTCTTAAGTGTCGAGAATGCTCCAGATGGTAATCCGACATAAGATCTTTTATATATTAATTTCCAAGTCATTGCTACTAAATAATTAAATCGATCAAAATGTAAGGTGGGCGGTAGCCTCAATTTTATTGCAAAAGACAAATAACATCATTGATTTATAATTACCATGGGTTGTTTAAATGTTTTAAAATATCAAATTTCTTGTTATTAATAAGAATATATATAAATCTATACATATTTATTTGTAATATAATATTACATCTAATTTTGCATTTACATATACATAATCAATTTCAAATAATCGTATCATATCCATCTATTATACGCATATGTAAATGCAAATTTATATACAATATTATATTATGAATATACATATTTGCATATAAATGGACATTAGATAAGATTATAATGAAATATTTTAAGGAATATTGGCACAATTAACATCACAAGTTCCAAGGTTAATTTAGCCGGACATGGTGAGAGTCGGAGACACTGCCATCTGACGACTCTATGGTTATGATTAGGTTAAAAAAAGGCATAAGTGAACACATCTTTCCCCAAATCCTACTAGGGACCTAGGCCGACAAGGTTGTACTAATTCAATTCTAGTCAGTACTTACCAGTCCTTTGTAATCTAGTCAATCATTGACCTTAACTATATCTCTTTCCCCTTTTTCCTAGTGATATCTTTTCCCCCTTTTCTTTGAAGGCCAAGTTGATCCTGCATCCACTCGCCAAAATAAAAGTAGTCAAACCGATCCCATGACATTATAATAATAATTGCATAATGCGAGATAAACAATTGCATCTATTCTAGATACACATGAAACTCATCTTGACATTCCATATATACTATCCAAATCTAATGCATCATAAATAGGAATTGACACAGTTACTATCTAGGGCATCATTTAACTAAAAACCATTGTTTCTAACATTTGAAACCATCGAGAGCATAAATTAAATAAAACCACTATTTCAGATACCAGAAGCCATCTAAGACATAAATTAAACAAAACCACTGTTTCATATACCATAAATCATCTAGAACATAATTTAAACAAAACCACTATTTCCTATAAGAATGATCCGAAAGGATGTGACACAACCTATGCCAAACCTTATTTTTAAGAACTGTTTCAAAAACTTTTATAAATCGACAAAGCAACAAAATATTTCCTTTTTCTCCCAAACCTTTTCAATAATGTACCTTAATATTATAATGTGATCAAATCTAAAATACTTAAACCTGAAACATATGGCGAAACATATTAGGTATGTTGTCCAGACATCATTATGTAGGAAGAATAGCCCCTTCCCCTCGTTAGAACGACAACTCGGCATCACACGCAAGAGACAGATCTTACTTAACATACGGAGCAATCCTAGGTCAAGAAAAACTGACGCTTGACAAAGGCAAACGTGTTACAGACATATACTCTATGTATTGTCCATTGTACATCAGAATCTAATGCTATTTGTAATGCCCGTTCGCCCTTCAACAAAGGCCTACACCCTTCAACTAAACCCTCCGTGTAATGATTTTTGGAAAACCATTTGTATTTGCCAATAGTTTGGAAACTGCAATCTCGCGATTACATTAAAAATGAGATTAGTGGTTACTCCCCTTCTCTATTCGAGTCAGGAAAATGACAGCCACGTATCATCTACAGTGAAAGATTGCAAAGACTAGCCCGTTAAGCGAGATGTTCTTCATGAATTGAATGAAAATGACATGCCCAACAAGAAATGTGGAGCCCATGATTTTGTTACAGACTTTCGGAAAACTCTAGATATTCAGCATAGGAGTGATGCCGACCACGTACCCAAGGCAAATGTGGAGGATGGGGCATCGAAACAGAATTTCCCCAAAAATGTGGTGGATGTATCTCACAAGTTTGAATTCCCAAAGACAATTAGTATGTAATAGTAATCCTTGCTTTCTATTCTGATCGGTTTATTTTATTCAGATGAAACTCCAGGTGTTAATAATTGTATGCCTGTATCACAATTTTTAAGCTGAAATCGAACATGGGTTTGTCAAAAGAATCAACCTGTCATGACCACATTCAAACCCCATCTTTGAGTCTTTGTGACGTCCTTAATTGCTTAATTCTTTATTTTTTACATACATTTTTGACCCTTTTATCAGTGGAACTTTTATGTCTCTGTCCTTTGATTGCTTGAACTCTTAAGATTCCGGTGGACTGTGTTTCAAGAAAACTGTTAAGGAAAGAATCTGAAAGACATTCTGTATTAGATTTCAAACGAACAATATCTATTTCTGCGAGGGCTATTGCTTACATGAAGAAATATTCATTATTTTTTTGATTCCATGGAGACTTATTACAAACATTTTAACATTATGTAGTTAAAATAATGCTTAACGATTTCTTTGATACGATCACTTTGAGAAAGTGCCCAGCTGAGTTGGGCTGTACCTTTTGTTTGTTATGCAAATTTCAGAATTGGGATATTACTATTGATAGAGCTGGACTCATTCGTCTGGTGACTAGGTGTAGTCTTGCAGTCACTAGGAATTTTCCTCTCTAATGAATTTTACTATATGCTGCTGAGCCGAGCCTTGTAACTTGTGTACAATAATATTATAATTGTGGATTAGTGACTGAGACCTGGTTTTCACCAGGTCAAAATAAAAATCAATTGATTCTGTTAATATGATTGTCTAGGTATTTTATCTGTAAGTTTAATAATTAGGAGGCTTGCACTGGGCATTTAATGTTAATCTGTAAGCTCTTTAACATGCTAATACTTTAATTAGATTACCTTTTTACTTTTTCTATTACTTGAAAACATGGATAACGTACGATGGCCAAAATTGCAATGAAAGAGGGTTTGGTTCGCAGGAAGAAGACTTGGATGAAACAAAACATAAAATGGCTGAATAAGTGGAACATCAAGCTACAAGATTGTCCGAACACAAATATGGAAATAAAGAAGTTTGTTATGGATAAATTTTAGATTGCCATGTGGCCTAATAATATGGGGCGGAAAAAGGCGTGTTATATAGAAGTGTTCAACCCCTCCCGTGAACATAGGGATAAGGCTTATCTAGGGGCAGCTATTAAAGGTAAACCTAGAGTGTTGTTGGCTCACCCGAGGACGGGCTCTCATCATCTGAGATGTGAGACTGGTAGATGGAAAAGTCCCAAAGAGGAGTGGGAAGAGAGGATTTGTAGGTTCTACGAAAAGGGTGCAATTGAAACGGAATGGCACTTTCTCTTCGAATGCACGGCTTATGATGACATTCAGGTTCAGTATGGGGACATCATGAAAGATGGCAGCATGTGCAGTTTATTTGAGGAGGATAAGATCAAGCAGACGGCTAGTTTGATTGTCAAGATTCACAGTAGGAGAGCGACTATGGAGTTAGTTTAGGGCTGTGCTTTTGTGGTCCCTTAGACTGACGGTCTCGTGGACGTCATTAAAATTCTTCATTCATTCATATCTCCAGACTTTCTGCCTCTTCTTTGAGTCATAGTTTTTTTTTTATCTTCGCCCTCTTGGGCATAATGGGCAAGGTGGCTAATCGACTTGTAGGGAGATTTGGTACATCGTTAGATGCGAGTTTTGATTTTTGCTGTGTATGTCATGGAAAATGTGTCTAATGTCAATGGCCTTAAGTTGACCCAATGAGCACACCAGCATCAAGTCTTCTTCTCAAGTACAAGACATGACACAATACGTGATGAGGCCAGTATCATACTCCAAATGGGTTTGTGTAGAATGGATATATTTCAGGGACAAACCCTCAGCCCTTAGCTCTGAGCCAGGGATGAGTATTGTTAAGTGCTCTGAGCATACCAGGGATCAAGTCTTATTAAGTGCAATGTATTGACATCATAAGAGATGAGGTTGGGATCATGTTTTGGACGATTTTAACAGAATGGATACCTCTCAATCTTTAACCCTCGGAGGTTTCAGTCTAACCCTTTTGTTCCCACGTGTTCCCATATTAGATAGCAAAATAATCTTGTGGTCATCCATTGAAAAAATGTGTGATGGTGACCTTTTCATTTATACTTAGTATTCCTTCAAGAGGAAGATTTGGGGTATAGGTTTGTTTATGTTCAATTTTGTAAAACTCTCGTCTTATTTCTGCACCAATTTATTTTGGTCCTTATTTCAACTATGTCTATTTTGTTGAATTTAATGGGCATTAACTTTTATATGTTGTAAACTAAATCACATCAAGGAATGTGATGTATTCTCTAACCTTTATCTGCTGTAGTTCACTAACATTTTATGGAGGATTGAGCTGCCGAGGAGATGAGTATGCTACATCTGCAGGTTTTAACTTTTAAATCTCTCTGCAGATGTCAATTTATTGTATCTTTCACTTACTTGAGTTCCTACTGCTCTCTCTGGCAACATTTGCTTTTAATGGAATAACAATATATTTAGCTTTTGCTTCATCACACAAACTTTGTCTATTTGGGCATAAGTTTGCACAGAGGAGGACTATGTACCATATCATTAAACATTGCCTGTGCAAGATTTTCAAAATAGAAAACCTAATATTACTTACAAGAGTTGCAGAACAATTCAATTTGTGCAAGAAATCTGTACAAAATGGAAAGGAATGCCAGCTTTTGGATTGCAATATCCCATTTCAGCTAACAAGACTTCACAATTTTTTTATCTGATATTTTGAGGCAGTGCCAACATAATAGAGGTGGAGAGAAAAGGATGGATCAATTCAAGGTTGAGGCCATAGTTACTTGGTCAAAGACCACTACCATGAGTGCAACACAGAGCTTTGTAGGTGCACTCAATACACGCCCATAAGTTCATGAATTTTTATTTCTTATATTGCTACCCCATTGCATGAAGTCATGGCCAAAGAGAGAATGTTTGGGGCTATAGACAAAGTGTGTATTCGAGGAATTGTAGAAAAGATAAGTATGGCACTGATCCTTGCTTATCTACTCTGCAAGAAACTTTTGAGGTACAGACAGATGCCAGCAATTATGCAATGGGAGCACTACTGCAGGTTATTGTTCAGAAACCTTCGGAGGTCCCATGTTGAACTACAGTATCTCAACAAGGAACTATGTGCTCTGGTTTCTGTAATCAAGAAGTAGACTCATTGCATAGCTTGGAGAGCTGTTTGGAAACTTAAGGAAGCACAGCTTAGTCACATTCACCCCTCTTGCAACCACTATCAGTTGCCTTTTTTCACAAGTTTGCCCATTTTTCATTCATTTTGAGTCATATCCTAATGAATTCTCAATTTAAAGGCATTTCTAGCTGACTTGCGCATGCAAAATCATGAGAATTGGTGTTCACATCTGAGAACATTTGAATTTCTGTTCAAGGCTTGTTACATTTCATTTCAAGTCTGGATTTGTTTTCCTTTTGTTATTTCAGTTTAATTTCACTTTATAGTCAGCTACATCAGTTTAGAGCATCTGTCATTAATTTTTTGCAAACTTAGTTTGTTTTCAGTAGCATAGGTTCTTAATTGCAACTTTTCTTGTTTCTTGCCAAACCACACTTCAAGTTTTATTAAGAATTTCTTTTGCAACTATGATCAGCATATTATTTTTGGCTCTAAGCTCTTGGATATTATTTTGGATCTTTCTTTTTGTGGCTTACTTTGAAAGAATGTTTTACTAGAGTGCCCCAAGGGAATCCATTAATGACAGGTCCATTGAGACCAGTAGATTTCTTCTTGTTTTTGAGCTATGATGAACTCCATGATTGTAATGGTGAAATATGCTCACCCATGTCAATTCCTATTTAGTTTTGGATCTATTTAGAGAGCATGTCTAAATATAATGTTGTAGCAATATGTGGTAGCATTTAACCCTTTTTTGTGCAAGAGGGGAAATGTGTTGATGGATGGTTTTAATCCCTCTCCACCAAGTAACCTGTTTTCTTAAACCATAATTTGAGGAAGGAGAAACTTTTGAGCATTGCTCCGCCCTGTCATGCCTTTGCAACTAAGTACAACAGATCCCAGTATTTCTAGCAGATTAAGTCACAGACTCCTTCAATACTAAACCTGGGCGCCAAAGAACTTAGAAAACTAATCTATTCTACTCTTGTCCGACTTTCTTGGCACCTAAGTCTTAGGGCAGATAATTTAAATTACTATTCATGGCCGATCTTTATTACAGAGAACATGTTTTCCATCTTTGGCCAACCTTACATATGAAAGGGTAATGAAAATAAGTTTAAAATAAATATTTAGTCAAGTGGCCAACCTCCCTTCACATGTGCACCACTTTGGTGAAAGAAAAACTAAATTAATTATTTTCTCATAATAATGGCCGACCCTTTTATGAATGGTTGCCCCCTTTGGGTGAAAGGGCATGTGAGGATGTATTTAAGATGGACAGAATGAGAATCAAAAGGGAAACATAATGAAAAAAATACTCATAAGTGTAGAAGCAGATTTAAGCAGAGAATAGGAAGAATATAGCTGATTTGTAAAACAGAGGATATGATAGATCAATGAAGGCAAGATTTATGGAGAATATGCAAGAGAAGGCAGAGATCACTATAGCAGCGATTGTCATAAGAAATAGCATTATTGCAGGAATTGAGAGATGGACTAATAATTAGTTTAAATAAAATAGAGATTAAGGGCAGCGATCCAAATCAGCATGATAGCAAATGAAATTAAGGAGAATAATGCTTACAATTGTTAAGTTTTCGAACCAGAATAGCATAAATAAATAACAGATTGAGCAAGAAACACAATGACACCAGAGATACCATGGGAAACCCTCCTACTCAAGGGAAAAACCCAGCCACACCCAAAAGCATATCCTTTATTGTATTCTCAAAGCAAATACAATCTTCTCAAACTTATAACTGTTAACACTCAACAGTTAAAAGAAACGTATTCACAAATACTTCTCACTATGAGAATCCCTTACAAACATAAGTTGATCATACAGTGATCAAACACATAATGATTATCCATCATGTATGTAATCCTTATAACAGAAGGTTTTTACTTATCCTGCAAACTGTACACACATAGGTTGCATCAATTCTGAGAGATTGAATCAACTCACTACTGACTGCTGCAGACTTTACAAACTGAAGACAAAAAGAACTTGAGCATGCACACAAGCGGCTCCTGATAAACCTAACAGTCATACAGGGAGCTCCTGATAACGATCAGCCAATCAGACAGACAGCTCTCTGTCACAATGATGTTAAACTTACATTCCTCAAAATAATCACTGCACACAAAAATCTGACGCAATACATAACACAGCCCAGCTTATACTAAAATGGCTGGTAGCTCACAAATCATCGCATCCAACAGTTACGAGACTGATGTTGTCCATATCTGCATCCACGCGTCTCTTGCCTTTTATTATACCTTCAATGCTCCAAGAAGGGTCAACGGCATGTACCCTTCATGCATCCACTATGAAACCGACGCCTCTTTCAATAGTCTGCACGGCAACAAAAGAACACTACACCACGCAACTGAAAAGGTATTTCCAATACCATTTAAGAGTCGATAGTAGTTACAAAACAATGAAGACAAGGAACCTCCAGCGATGCCACATAACATAGTCATAGAACAACAGTCGTTACTAAGCAAGGAACCAACACTGATAGGATGCCAGATGTACACGACACTTTCACTCTGGCAAAGAACCGACAATGCAAAGATAAACACACACGGTGCCATGACACGATAGGACATCTTTGATAGCAAACATAAGCTGTTATGCTTCATAAGGAATGAAAGATATCTCACGCAGCTACCAAAAACATTAACACTCCCTCTTAGCAAGAGAGAGATCTTTCATGTGATGTAGCGTGTCTCAACTTGATAAGCACAATGAAGCTGCAACCAAAAAAATTGTCAACAAAATCTCATCACAGATTTTCTCAATATAAAAATTATTATCACAGCATAACAATATTCACCATAGCTACTCCCAGAGGGTGAAAAGAAAACTAAGTCATGGAGTCCCACACATGACTTCCACCATGGCTACTCCCAGAGGGTGAATCAAGGGCTTTCACCTCAAACTTCTCCCAGAGAAGAGTGCATTGCCACCTTGCCTACTCGCAAAGGGTGGATCAAGGGCTTTCGCCTCAAACTTCTCTCAAAGAAGAATGCATTACCACCTTGCCTACTCGCAGAGGGTGGAACAAGGGCTTTCACCTCAAACTTCTCCCAGAGAAGAATGCATTACCACCTTGCCTACTCGTAGAGGGTGGAACAAGGGTTTTCACCTCAAACTTCTCCCAGAGAAGAATGCATTAACACCTTGCCTACTCGTAGAGGGTGGAACAAGGGCTTTCACCTCAAACTTCTCCCAGAGAAGAATGCATTAACAAGGGCTTACACCTCAAACTTCTTTTGCAAAAAAGAATGCATTAATAAGTTTTTATATGATAAGGCTCCCAAATCAGAATTCCTCTAAAACTAATATCAACCTTTTGACCTCCTCGTCCAAGGTTGCTTGTGATGAATAGAAAGACTCCCTCTCAGTTAGGGCAGCATCTACATTGAATATCATAACAAGATAGAACTGAATACTGAGACTCCCTCTCAGTTGAGGCTCCCTCTCAACAGGGATAGCATACTCAAACTTTTATAATCACAATACCAAGAAATTGACTCCAATATTTGTCCAACAATGAGCTTTAGTAGTCGCACTGTTACACGAGCTTGTTGATCCTCTACAAAAGGCCTTGACATTCTTCCTTGACCACACAAGCTCCCTCTAAATCTCATATCCTCCTCTTAGAATAAACTGATCACAAGATAATCTGGTTCTTCATTATACAGTCTCCAATCATGATGAAATGAAGACACCTCAAAAAAATGAACTTGAAATTACTGAAATTAGATAATTCAATCCCTTAAATTCTGAAACATTATGAATATGTCTGTTGCAGCAAACTGTGCAACTCAGATGAAGCAACTAGATTTCTAGACTTCAAACAACACATGAATCTCCCAGTTTGGCCACATAAAGAGTTCTCTCATGGATAACACCAATCAAATAGCATGATCCAGTTGATATAAGATCAACTAATATTTCCTGTTGCTTCAGTGCAAATATTAAGAAATGACGATAGAGATTATCATTGATAAAGCAAGCTGCCTCTGAACTATTATGACCATTATAGACACCAAGGGTGGGCCTGTAGGCCCCACCGAGTACTGATCCTCCACAAGTTTATGAGCCTGAGCAACAGCCATTGAGAATTCCCCTGCTACATGCTGCCCAATGTCCTTAAACCAAAGCAGCCCCTCCTGCATTTCCTCCATAACATCTGCACTAATCTGCATATACTTCTCTATTGGCCACCAACAAGCACTTACACCATCAAGCATTCCTCAATTCTCTTTGATATGTCCTGCATCCATTTAAAAGAGATTGATACTAGTTCATAGAGTTAAAGCACTTGGGAGAAATATACAGACCAATGCTTAAAAGAATACATGATTCACTATTTCCAAGACTATTGCATGAAATATTCTCAATCATTATTCAAAGATACAAACATAAAATACTTATCTCTTTATTGATGATCAATTTAACAATGCTCCTGCAGCTTTAAGTCTTCACATATGCTAAGAATAGGAACAACAAATGACTTGTTTCCACATCAACACCCACTCAGGGAAATCAAGACGGCTCATGTGATGTAATCGAATGATCCTCTTGAACAGTCCTTCACATTCTATCAGCTACACAACAAACAATAATTTCTAGGACAAACTTTCATCCAGAAAACTCCTTTGTTAGTTGAGCTTGCCCCATAAGAGAATTTAAGATAAGAAAATGGAGCACTCTAACACTACTCATCCTCAAATATGCATTCCATCAGCTGTGACTCTTGATCACATTGTACTGAAGGAATTATATTGTATTCTTCAACAAGACAGCTGAAACTTGTTTCACTACAAAGGACAACCTCAACCCAACTACTTCAAACTCAGACTTCTCCTTAGAATTAACCTGGTCAGAAATCTTGTCCCAACATTATCAATGAGTCGATGGAACTCAGCATCCTCATACTCATGTAAGAAATGTTCAATATTTTTGTTGAAAAATAATGCACATTGATCATAACACCCTGCAAATGTTATATAGAAAACTTTGACTACAAAACAAATGAATACAATCTTCAAAATCCCCTGCTCAGTTACCAACTGGTGATATTTTATAGCCTTCAATAGCCCGTCAAAGTCTTCAAGAACCACATCAAAGTCTTCAACAACCATGGAGACTCAAAAGCAATGCAAAAAGACTGTTTGATGTCGAGCTATATATGTTCATCCGTCTGCTGAAGACTCTTCATGAGATGACAGTTCCAATATGTAAACTCTTGGAATACCATAAACCATGCAAGATGAGACCCACAGCTACGCACGATCATATTTTTCCAATGACTCTTCATCCATACGGAGAGTCTCTCAAATATGCAATCTATGAACTAGAAGAATAACTGGCAGCAGAATAATATTCCAGAGATTAAATATAATAGTCCAGCAACAGAGAAGACTCTCAGAGATTCTTATGACAAGCATATTAGATATATAAGCTCTCTTGTAGCTACCATGAACTTCAACATATGCCAACAATAATGACAGTCGTTAGACATCACAAAACTTGAAGAATCCAAACATCCTATCCTGGTTCTAGATCATTACTGTAACCTGGCTTTGATACCATGTTAAGTTTTCGAACCAGAATAGCATAAATAAATAACAGATTGAGCAAGAAACACAATGCCACTAGGGATACCCTGGGAAACCCTCCTACTCGAGGGAAAAACCCAGCCACACCCAAAAGCATATCCTTTATTGTATTCTCAAAGAAAATACAATCTTCTCAAGCTTATAACTGTTAACACTCAACAGTTAAAAGAAAAGTATTCACAAATACTTCTCACTATGAGAATCCCGTACAAACATAAGTTGATCATACAGTGATCAAACACATAATGATTATCCATCATGTATGTAATCCTTATAACAGAAGGTTTTTGCTTATCCTGCAAACTGTACACACAGAGGTTGCATCAATTCTGAGAGATTGAATCAACTCACTATTGATTGCTATAGACTTTACAAACTGAAGACAAAAAGAACTTGAGCATGCACACAAGTGGCTCTTGATAAACCTAACAATCATATAGGCAACTCTCGATAACGATTAGCCAATCAGACAGATAGCTCTGTCACAATGATGTTAAACTTACATTCCTCAAAATCATCACTGCACACAAAAATCTGACTCAATACATAACACAGCCCAGCTTATACTAAAATGGCTGGTGGCCCACAAATCATTGCATCCAACAGTTACGAGACTGATGTTGTCCATATCTGCATCCACGTGGCTCTTAACTTTTATTATACCTTCAATGCTCCAAGAAGGGTCGATGACATGTATCCTTCATGCATCCAATATGAAACCGATGCCTCTTTCAATAGTCCGCACGGCAACAAAAGAACACTACACCACGCAACTGAAAAGGTATTTCCATTACCAATTAAGAGTCGATAGTAGTTACAAAACAATGAAGACAAGGAACCTCCAACGATGCCACATAACATAGTCATAGAACAACAGTCGTTACTAAGCAAGGAACCGACACTGATAGGATGCCAGATGTACATGACACTTTCACGCTGGCAAAGAACCGACGATGCCAAGTTAAACACACACGGTGCCATGACACGATAGGACATCTTTGATAGCAAACATAAGCTATTCTGCTTCATAAGGAATGAAAGATATCTCACGCAGCTACCAAAAACATTAACAACAATGACAAGTATTACTAATAACACTTTTTGAGAGGCGATCACAATAACAACTATTGATTAGGGGCAAAGATCACATGAAATAAGTTGCCACTTTTATAAGGAGGCTGGTATGTGGAAGAGACATACCCTTCCGGCTGATGAAGGGGACATATAAGCAGCAGATTAAACATCCAAGAGATCAGTTTACAAGAAACAGTAGTCTTATTATTCAGAAAAGGAGGCCGCAAAAGTATATAATATAGGCAGTAGAGAGCATCATCCAACAACAATATTATTGACAACCTAAGTTGTTGGTTTGGGTATGGGTACAGGTATGAGAACCTGTTACATGGGTATGTGCAAATTTTTTTGGGGGGTTTCAGTGCGTGCGTGTGTGTGTGTGTGTGTATATATATATATATATATATATATATATATATATATATATATATATATATATATATATATATATATATATAGCTGCTACAAGTTCAAGACCACTCGCTCTAGATGCACCATGTGTGGATATGTCATCATCATCATCATCATCCGTAGTGACTCTAGCAAGATCCTCAACAGTTGCATCCAAGTTGGTACACTTATTGGCTACATCCCAAAGCTTTGCTCCTCCATCCTTGTATTGGGGATCCTTACATGATAGAAGACGCAAACTGGAATGAATATAAATCAAGTTTTCATCTTTTTTTGGCAGCCAACCAGTTATGCTTCACCGAGTGGATAAAGGAGTATGTACTCTAATTCCATTCAGTGGCAGAAGAACTTGCAACTTGGAGAGAAAAACAACAAAATAAAAACTAAAAAATGCAAAATAAATTAAAGAATGTTAAGTACTAAATTCTACAATACAAGTGGTTAAAAAAAAATTGTGAGAGGATCTTGATTGCAATAGGTTGGAGGTACATATAATCTTGACCATGGAGGTACCACCATATAGTAGCATCCACTTTAGACTGGTCATTAACAACACAAGGAGTATGATTTATTCTTGAGATAAGCAAGCCAAATTCTCTCCTAACATTTTTCTTCACTTTGGATCTTGGAAGAGTCTACTTGTTGTAAAATTAAGATCATCCTATAGAGAATATATATGAGGCTGTACTAAAAATAGATTACCGTTGTGATTGTAGAATACAATTGCCTTCATTATTGATTGATTCTACAATAACAATAGGGTATATGTATATATTGAATAGTCATGTAATGAATAGACATGACCGTATATACTTATGGTCATGTCACTTCATTACATAACTATTAGTTAACATATCTTAACCAATAGTTTATTCATACTTTGTATAATATATATATATATATATATATATATATATATATATATATATATATATATATATATATATATATATATATATATATATATATATAAGTTCACACATGTGCATATTAATATATACTTACTTTTCAATTATATTATATAGTATATATATATATAAATATATCTATATTTATATGCATATCATGATTGTCTCGTCGTTTATTAAACACGAACGAACAATACTTTAACACTCCCTCTTGAGAGAGAGTTTAATAGAATTTGTAGAATCTTTTCATATCATGATATCCAGCACATCCGGGACAGACCCTTTCAGGAGTCGATCATGATAGACATCAAGATGTCCGGCACATCCGGGACAGACCCTTTCGGGAGTCGATCTTGACAAGTTATTACACAATAATAATCTCAGCGTTAAGATGTACGGTCCTATCCGGGACAAACCCTTTCGGGAGTCGATCTTAACAATTATTACACACCAAGTAATAACATAAGCAACAAGATGTCCGGTCCTATCCGGGACAAACCCTTTCGGGAGTCGATCTTGAAGCCTGGTTAACTATTGTCAAGATCGTCACCTTGAAATAGTAACCCAACACACATGAAAGATCGTCACCTTTCATGTTAAGTACAAGTATTCATGTTCAGAAAATCATCATCTTCTAAATATGAACACAGGATGAGTGGACCTATAAAGTCACACATATGATATCCATCTTGACTCTCCTCAGAGAGTTAAAACCAAGGCTTCCACCTTAGACTTGTCTATCACAGACAAGAATCATATTAAGATACAAAATGATGGATCACGGATTCTGAGAACTTCTTTAAGGCTTTAGTTCTCAACATACCAAGGTTATCTAAATTACACAATCTTCTTCCTAGCAAGGGGCTTGGTGAGAAACCATCTTCACATGGTATACTTCCTCTGAATTAATATGACCACGATCCTGTGATGCCATCTTAGTTTGATCTTCTAGCTTCTCCCTATGACATGGAAGCATAACCTTCTCACATGGTAATTCATTATAATTCTCTGCTACAGTTTCTCGATCACTAGAGAGCCAACAAAACATGGTCTACTCCCTCTGAATCAAGATCCTCGCATATCCACTGATGCATATCCTTTTTCTTCTTCTGTCATGGAGGCATATCCTTTTTATATACTCAGCTCAATGTCACTATAGGATGTGACTTCATACTTTTCTTCCTGAGAGAATCAATATCTCATACTGGGTTTCCATAAGGCTGCGGATTAGCATAGGATGCATTTTGATCTTTTTCAAGGCCATAACATTAACACTCCCTCTTGGACTTGAGGGAAGATAATAAGGACCTCTAGTATGATGTTCATCTTAATGAACTGTAGTCTCGAGATGTATGAATTACTTCAAGCAGAGATTCTATCCATGTGAATCTCATCTGTGATTCTGTCCACTAGTTTCCACTACTATAATCTCATAATTGTTTTACCTTCAATAGTGAACTCCCTCTCAATCAATACGATTGAGATTGTCACAAGTTAACTGAATCATATGCTCCCTCTAAAGCTCAAGTTAATCAACTTCTTGACCTCTTGAAAATGTTAGACTTTCTCTGAATCTGAATTTCATATGCTTTTATCCTGAAAGTATGTTAGAGATAGATTACAAATAGTCTATAAAGCTAAACTATCTCGCACAAGAATACAAATGATAGAAGCATACAAGATTTATTATTTAATGAATTACAAATTGAAAATTCATATGTATTAATAAAGCATAGAATACTTATCTTAAATTTCAAATATTTTCAAGTATTTGTTTCCATAAGGTGAGCCCATTAATACTCGTACCCATCGTCCTTCTTCATAACATATCGGTTTCATTCTGATTAATTTTCTTTGCACTCATTTGCAAAAGTCTTTTTTTTTCTATTAATCTTGTACTCAAGACAAATTGAAAATGTGGCAAATGCAATGTCAATTATCTTTGTGCAAGTGACGATTACCTCAGTATTATGAAAGAGGTACTTGACAACGAACGATTCTGCTATATTAGCGAATTGAAAGAAGCATAAATAGAATCATTTATATATTGATTGGTTAACTAGATCAACCATTGATCCTAGTCCTTGTTACTCCAGCTTATGTAATGATCCAATGTCGATCTCAATGAAGTTTTTGATAAGCTGTTTCGGATGTTAAACCTTGCTACGAAATGAATTAAGTATAGTTGTGGTACTTAGCGGAGTGGCAGAAATAACTCCGCGTATGTAGCGTATTGCAGCTTTTATATTTCTTGAATCCAAGGTTCTAATTATGGTGTATCCACAAAGTATTTTCCATAATATAGATTCCCGATGTTTATTGGTTCTTCTTGTGAAAAACACTATTTGGTTGAGTTGACAGCTAGTTAATATCAATTATTTTATATATTGATATATATGTATATATATAATAAATCATTTCTCTTAATATGAAATGCCCCCGATCAAAATTTACCTCAATTTAGTACTGAATAGTAATTCCATCTCGAGGTAAAAATTGCAGTACATTTATAAATATAATTTTATCACAAACAAAGACATTAAAATTGTGAGAATAATTCAGGAAATAGAACTTATCTGGATTTAGAGAAAGGTGCTTGAACAATATGCAGAACTACGGTATAGTTCACTCTTCATTGTTTGGTTTATCTTCTTTAACTCCAAAGTTCTCAAAGAAGTTCAATTATTTTCTACTTGTCCTCCATTTCAAGTCTCATCAATCTCTTTCAATTGTCTATATGGTATATTATTTCTTTCCCTTGTATATATTGAACGGAATGTAAAGTACATAGCAATAATAGGAGCCGATGTATATGCTATCTTCTTCCAACATTGAGCTATGTCTCTAGATTGATTGTTTCACAATATATCTTGCTCAACCTGGACAACCGTTTGGTCATACATCTTGTTGCCATGGGCTGTAGTCTTCCATCTGATGTGGGCAACAGACATGCCATAACAAACATATGCTGATGTCAAATGGAAAGTGGTCTACTCCATGATTCATACCCGATGGCATTAGAACAACATGGGATTTTTACATGAGCAAAGGAACTTTAGAGAACCCGTGCAATATATGTATTCCCAGCCAATCGTCCCAACGTCCTGGTGGTCACTACCTCTGTCTTATCACTTTTCATTGCCTAGAGGTCTCTCATTATATGTTCCTATATGATTACTTGACTTCACACAACAACTCCTATATATTTGCGACAATATTCCCTTATAATTGGATGTTCTTATTCTGCTATTCGATAATAATATATATATTAAAAACAAACTGATATCATTATTTTTGTTCCTAAGAACATCCCATCTGTTCATTCCTCTTATTATCCGTAATATCATTCAAGTATTGTACTTCTAAACCATAACCTACCTGTTCGCTACTTGTTGCTTACAATCAGTATTATGGGGTTCTGTACTTTACTGTTGAAAGTGATCTCGTTGTTCTTAACTTGAGAAACGGTGGTCAAGGATAGCATCGACATTCTTCTATATTCTTAATGCTGTCCCATTTCTATTGACCCTACTTGGAATCCCTCCTTGAGCCATCTAATAAATATGACCAAACTCTCTTGGCCACGTAATGTAATGGGCTTAGAAACTATTGTAAGCCAGAATACGGTGATAGAATTCCTTTCTTCTGATTCGATGTGTTGTCTTCTCTCTGCAATACTTTGCTCGAATATAATTTCTCTTATAGGTTAGGCTCTGATACCATGTTGTAAAATTAAGATCATCCTATAGAGAATATATATGAGGCTGTACTAAAAATAGATTACCGTTGTGATTTTAGAATACAATTGCCTTCATTATTGATTGATTCTACAATAACAATAGGGTATATGTATATATTGAATAGTCATGTAATGAATAGACATGACCGTATATACTTATGGTCATGTCACTTCATTACATAACTATTAGTTAACATATCTTAACCAATAGTTTATTCATACTTTGCATAATATATATATATATATATATATATATATATATATATATATATATATATATATATATATATATATATATATATATATATATATATATATATATATAAGTTCACACATGTGCATATTAATATATACTTACTTTACAATTATATTATATAGTATATATATATATATATATATATATAAATATATCTATATTTATATGCATATCATGATTGTCTCGTCGTTTATTAAACACGAACGAACAATACTTTAACACTACTAAATGCTCGTTTGTACCCAATAGCAACTTTAGAATTTCTATATGGTGGTAAACTCCCTGGCATAGAAAGTACATCGTTGCTATAATTCCTTAGAGATAGGGCATATGCAAGGAGGTGCAATGTCATGGTTACCTTGTTCCAATGATGATGAATGACTAATTCCACCCTTTTGAAAAAGGTTTCTTCAGGGTCATTCTCTTTTTTTTGTATTACCACTTTTATTTTCTCTATCATTGTATCCATGCAATCATAGACAATCCCCCAAACATGTTGCATATGTATCAACAAACCGAAGCACAATTATGATAGGCTTAGTGAAATCCAATACATGTTCCACATGAACCCGCCAATTGTCATTCAAGATTAGTGACTTGACCTTTTGGGCCTTCTCTGAATTTGACTACTTCCATACCATTGGTTGCTAACAAACATTTTACCTAATGCCTCTTGCACCTTCAAAAGTCATCTCATAACAATTGTATGAGATGCAAATCGGGTCTCAGCAACCTAGGATCATGTTAATAATAAGTTCATAACACTTCAAAAAATATCACAAATTTATATACATATTGATATTGAACATGACATAAATAAAATTTACCTTCAACAATTCCAATCTCGAGAAAGTTTTGAAAATTGCTTGTGACATATGATGGTTCGTCACAAACATTTGGATCTCCCCAGCCTCTTGGTATATTTCTTTCACCCACTCTATTTGGGTGCCAATTGCTTGCATCACCAAGTTGAGGGAGTGTTTGGTGCACGGTATCCAAAATATGTGCTCATATCTTGCCTCAACCAAAGCACTTGCAGCCCTACAGTTTTTTGCATTGTTCGTATTTACTTGAACCACATTCTCATGATCCACCATCTCTATGGACTCAATGAGGCTTCTGGAAATGAACTCTACTTCTTTGACTTCTCCTTCACAACCAACCATCCTCAAGAACATTGCCCCTTGAGGGACACCGCAATAACATTTATCAAGGGATGGTTTTTGCAATCTTTCCATCCATTGGAAACAATAGAAACACTTGAATCAACCCAGGAATCTCTAATTGGTTTCAGTGAGGCCTTTACTAAATTATCTCTTTGCAATAAGGTGTTACACACTTTTTCGTACCTAGACTTGTGAAACCAAGAGGTTTCATTATTGATTGTTGACACCATTTCCCACCAATATGGTGATCTCACCAAGTTCAATGGAAGACCATTGGCATAGATGCAATGTGCAATTTAAATATCCCTTGTCTAATGGACCTTATTTGCAGGTGGGAATTTCTACTTGATCTTCGACTTCCTTAAAGGGTATATGCAAGAAGGGATGTTTGGAGGCCGCTACTATATTAATGGGTAAATTCATTGTATTTTTTCTTTCCGAAAGGAAGCACTTTGTTTTCCTCTTGCAACCAGTTTGTCAACATCTTGTTCTTTTATGAATGCCACTATATCTATGGGAGACATCCCCTTCCCAATTGGGCTCTCACAACCAATCCCTTTACCAATAGGGCCCATAAAGTGAAGTTTCACTTGACAACGAGAGTTGTTAAATTGTTTATTACAAAAATTACACTTCCAAATATATCCCCCACCTCCTAGAATTTGTGAGAGACCTATGAGATGTATCCATAAAGGAGATCTTTTATCAATTTTGAATTTCTGGTTTCCTTCCACACTCATTAAACTCTGACTACTAGCCATTCTTACAATCTGATTTTTTGCTATTATAAGAAATTACATAATTTTAAATTAAAAAAAAACTAATAGATGCAAGCATACAAGTGCATAATCAAGATTAAAAAACATTATAACAAAGAGTTATACTCGTTTCTTTTAAAAAATAAAAAAAAATAAAAACTTGAAAAATTCATCACAAACTTGAAAAAATTCATTAAAATATAAATAAGCTCATTAAAAGACTAAAGAGTAGGGTTAAATGCTTACCTTAGATCCTTAAATATGCTTTGTGGAAGCTATCTAGCACTCTACAAACAATCTCCTTCGAAAAAAAACCACCTGCCCTTCGAAATTAAAATTCTTAAAAAAGCTTATTAAAAAGACTAAAGAGTAGGGTTAAATGCTTACCTTAGATGCTTAAATCTGCTTTATGGAAGCTATCTAGCACTCCATGAACAATCTCTTTCAAAACAAACCGCTTGCCCTTTGAAATGCCAAAATGGAGACATAATCAGTTGAGAGCAAAAAAACAAACAAAATGATACATTAGGTTGAATGGCCTCATAAAGGGTTGTTTTAGGGTTTTGAGAAAAAAAGTTTTTTTTAATGTGTTTTTTAAGTCACTTTAAATGACTTGCTTGTAGATGTGCCTGGGCAGCGCCGGTTGCACTCCAAATTCTCATAGGGTGCACACCGACGATTATGGATGCAGTTGGATGCGAAACCCGCACATCCACAACCCATGATGCGCACTAGCAGGGTGCGCATTAGGCAACGTAGTCTACAACAAATCATGTTGTAGTAATACCTTTAGATAGTGTGGTATGAAGGAATAATTGTGCATACTTGAATAGATTTAAATATCAATATATATTCTACAGACTCTCTCTCTCTCTCTCTCTCTCTCTCTCTCTCTCTCTCTTATATATATATATATATATATATATATATATATATATATATATATATATATATATATATATATATATATATATATATATATATATATATATATATGCTTAGAATAGACATATGCATTTGTGCAAGATAAATGTATATTTTTGGCAATAGCATACACCTACAAGAATCAATCATATTAGAAAGGAAAGGAAGTGCAAGGAGGGGGAATGGTGAGACCTCACTAAGTACACCACCTCATGAGATTGGTTAAGGATTGCACGAGGCCAAGGGGGATAGAAATTTTGCTCTTGGGCCAAGGGTCGAGTTAGGGGCATCCCATTGCAATATTTTCTTCAAGCCTATATGGGTTAGTTATTGAGGTAACTAAGAAAAACATTCCCAATCATAAGAAGAGAGAAGGATAGTGTGATGAAGGGGCAGTGTATAGGCTCCACTAGGTACGCTACCTTAGGAGTATGGTTAGGACCACATGAGGCCAAGGGGGACAAAGTTTTCTCTCTTGGTCCTAGGGTCAGGGATAATTAGGGCACATCATCATGTCCTTCCTACCTCAATGGGATCCCCAATCATAAGAGGAGAGAAGGATAGAGTGATGGAGGGGAATGGTGTACAGGATCTGCTAGGTACGCCACCTCATGAACATGGTTACGACCACATGAGGCCAAGGGGGACGAAGTTTACACTCGTAGGTTGAGGGTTGGGGATAATTAGGGCACCTCATCATGTCTTTACTATCTCAATCCTCATTATGGTTGAGCCCATGTGAATTATAAGTATTTCTCTCTTAACCCTAAAAATGGATGCATTACATGTATTATGATTATATTATTATTTTCTAATTTTGTTGCAGGTTCCAAGACAGGATTATCTCATCTTATTCCTAGGTTAGGGTTATATATCTAACTATATTGTGTTCCTTGTTTCATTTGGATTTGTGAATTTAGGGCAAAGTTTGGTGATCCTAAAAGGGGACATTACACACTATGTCTAGTTTCATAACATCATTCGCATTGTGAAACAATACCTTCATAGTCTAGCATTTGGTTCCAAATCCTTGAGCTAGATTTGATATTTACTTCAATAGAAAGGGAATGGAAGAAATCCATTTCCACTAGAATTCGTGCAAATATGTAGGAAGAGCAAAAAAATAAAAGTAGAATGGTTTTCTAAATAGTTTGGACCAGAAATAAATTTACCAATACAGTTACCTATGGTGTGTAGACATGAAGCTCCCCAAAATTGTGAAGGTAAGTTTGGTAGTCCCACTCTAAATGGAGAAGTTGAAAAGGTATTTGTGAAGGGGCCAAAATCTAGATTTCATGGCTTCATGCCTAGGAAAGAATTATTCTAGTACCATGGGCCCTTTTGAAGTAGTGTAGCTTTCTCTTCTAGTTACTCACATGTGACATAGAAGAAACCCTTGGCACATGAGCCAATGCATAGTTCGCTCTCAATTATCGACTGCCAATGTTCGAATACCCATCTGTTCAAATCTGCCAAACTTGGCCAAAATTTATGAAATTGGCAAACCAACAAATTTCTTTAGTGGAGTTTCTTCCTTCTTTGCAAGGGGACCCAAATCAATTGTGGGTGACGAAGAGTTAGTGGGAGGGGAGGATAAGTCCCGAACCAACAATCTAGATGAACCATCGCCAAACCCTAGCTAGTAGTCATGGCCACTAGTGGCAAAGAGAGATGCCTTCACAAAACCCTAGGAGGGGCAACAAGGCAGGCTCTCTGAGGATGAAAGCATTTGTATGCTGATTGTGCCGGAGCCAAAGGAGTCATCATCCAAGGAAGAATGCTGCGCGGATAAACTAGTAGAGTAGGAGTTAGAAGATTTCAGAGTTGATTTGACGGGAACTCGAGTGCCAAGAGCATTGCCCTGCGAATCACCAAGAGCTTGCGCAGATTTCCTAGTCCAGGCAGGATGCACTGAGGCATCCAAGGACGGGAGCATGATGCTGGCCTGAAACACCATTAGACGGAGAAGAGCGCACAGGGAAGACTTCGCATCTATGCGAAGCATTTGGGGAGTTGTAAATTTATTGTTAACGGCTAAATTTATTATTACCTATAGCAAGAGAGTGCTGCTTTTTCTGGAGGGTAGAATTAATAATCTCTTGTTATACTGCGAGTATGCTACTATTGTGTTCTGCTTCTTTAAAGATTTTGTAACCATTACTTCTCTTTGCATATATTTATTGGTATTATTTCTCATCAGTGCAAAACCATGATATTTTTTCAGTATGAATTGTCATGCTTCCTTCGAACTTCGTTTGAATCTTTTTCTTCAGTACTTATCAGCAGAATATGTGAGTAATATATAAGATGATAAAATGGTGAGAAATTTTTATTCAGTGTGAGTTATCATGTATCCTCTGAACTTTGTTTGAATCTTTTATTCAGTATTTATCAGTAGAATACATGATAGTCATATATAAGATGATAAAAAGTTTATTTTTTATCATTCAGGACCTACAACAGAAAGGCTTGAGGAAACTGACACTCATAGACTAAACCAGCGGCAGAAGCAAATTGATTATGGAAAGAATACTCTTGGCTATGAACGCTATGTTAAACTTGTGACCAGGTATACTTTTCTTCTTCTGCTACCTTTGTCAAGAATAAGCTCCAAAAGGGGTTTGAATTTTGTCCACCTCTTCTGAAGTATACTTTTTTGCATTTGGTTTCAGAAACAAAAGGAAACCATCCGATCCACGGACTCCAGATAGAAACAAACCCTGTAGCAAACGAAGGTGGGATGGCCTTGTTCACCAATGGAGACGCCAACTCCATGCATTTGACCCTCCTCTTGGTAAGGATGAAGAGAATCCACACTTATATTTTCTTGATGGAAAGAATAAAGACAACAGAACGTCAAATGAATTAACCTGAGACAGGTGGGTCATAGATGAACTCATTTGAAACAGAAAATGATGCGACAATTTAAATTGACTACCAATGTTCATTCCTATAAATAATTTCCGTGTTAATTCTCAATTCTTTAGCAACCAATGTTCATAAGTTCCTATAAATTGTTTCCTTGTGTTATTCTCAATTCTTTAGCAACTATCGTTGCTTACCCAAACAAACTTTGGATGAAAACTCTAGAAGTAGTGCTTTCCAAGGCACAAACATGATTGGCTGTCAAGAATTTTACCAACTTTTAAGTTCAGCCCTTGTTCTATTATTGAAAAATTCTGATTTTTCTTGCTGGCATGGGTGAAGGAGTGATGTCTTTTATTCAAGTCACTCAGAATATAGCGGTAACTAATTCTCATCTCTGAAAAGATCAAATGGCTTTTGTAACTCCCAAGTTTGAGGCCACAAGTTTGATGTGTTTGATGTGTCCATGCTGATTATTCATTTGTTTTACAATTTTTCAATTCATGAGCTTATCTTGTCATGTCCTCGTGGATATTTGTGAAATAAAAGTACTCTAAATTGAAAGATCCTTATTATACAAAATATAATATTGGTTATTGATGCAACAGCCCATTTTATGCTGTGGTTCCCACCGTTCATGTCAGATGTAGTGGGGATAAAACTATGTTGTGTCGTGTGGTTGTTTTTGATGGTTTAAAGGCTTTTCTATAACATGCATTCATTTTTTTAGCTGCTGTAATATGAATAAAAAGAACCTGGTCATATCTTCTTTTGGTATAACCTAATTATGATTCTTCCACATTAGCTTCTGCAATTTTGTTACTGTTTCTTGTTTTAAGTATGAATTGCAGGAACAAGTTCTGTTGGTGATAATTTGCAGGGGTTGACTATTGTTTTAGATACTAACTTGCAAGAGCAGATGCTTAATCAGTTTTAGAGCATGTGAGTTGCAGCCATATAGGTGGTCTGCATCAGTTTTGGTTTTAGAGCGAGTTGTAGAACTAAAGGTCTGCATCAATTTTGGTATCGAAGTCTTTTAAAATGGCCCAAAGGGGGAATCCACATGAACTGGGAAGCAGGAGGAATACAGATCATCTAAGAAATGCTGATGAATGGCTTAGAAGATTAGAAGCCATTGAGGCTAGATTATATCTGGATGAATCTGAAGAGGAACAGGAGAAGCTGGGAAATTTTGTTGGGGCAATAGACCCTATAGACTTATTGAAGCATGGCCAGACATGACTCTAAGCTAAAAGTCAATATTTGAGATTTTAAAGGTGAGCTCAACTCAGATTTATTTCTAGACTAGGTTTGGAAGTTGGAGAAGTATTTCTAAACGGAAGACATTGATAAGTATGATCTCAAAAGAGTGAAAATTGCACCATCCATTTTAAAGTTGCATGCAGCTCTATGGTGGGAAAATGTGCAGTGTTTGAAAGGAAGACAAGGAAAAGAAAAACAGGCTTTGACTAAAGATGAAACATCTGAGAGCTTGATTCTTGCTTTTCACATTTAAAGAGTTTCAAAACTAAAAGAAAAGAAATCAGTCAATGCAAGCTTATATTGAGCAATTTATGAAGCTTTTCAAATCTGGACAGTTATATAGGAGGCTGATGGGCAAGATGCAGCCCAATGTTGTCAAATTTAACATATTTGGCTGCATCGTGCCCTTCAGCCTCCTCTATATCCAATTTTGAAAAGATTCATAAATTATTGGATATAGAGGAGCTGAAGGGGGGCAAGATGTGGCCCAATATGTTAATTAATGAGGCTTTTCAATTTTAATTAAATATACAGGGGAGTGAAGGGCAAGCTGCACTCCAATATGTCAATGCCCTTAAGTTTCAAGCTTTAGGATGAGCTCACCTTGGTGAAGGTGCTTACAGTGGACAAGACATATGCATCTGCCTTGTGGTGGAAGGGAAATCGAACAAAAAAGAGGTGATAGCAGTTAAAATAGAGGGAAAGAAGTTTCCCCAAAACCTGCCATTGGTGAAGTTTCCCAAAACCTGCCATTATTGAAGAGCTTGAAGAAGGCAAGAATGTGAAGACTTTAAAGGAATGGGAGGCTATGAAGGTAGAGAACAAGAATGACATTTTTGCAGATCGAAAGCCCTTGAGATGTTTCGTCTGTAACAAAGTCCATAAGACTATAGACTGCCCTCAAAACCCCCAAAGGGACTTGTGACACCAGCAGAACAACTTTTGATAGAAGCAGCTAAAGCATAGACCGTAGTGAACTTGATGCTACAAAGAACCTTGATATATTGTGAACAAAGAAACCTTGAAAATTGATTGGAATAGAAAACATGTCTTCAAACAAAACTCTAGAAGAACTACTTTTGATAGAAGAAGCTAAAGCATAAACAATAGTGAACTTGATGCTACAATGAGCCTTGACATATTGGGAACAAAAAAACCTTGAAAATTGATTGGAACAGAAAAAATGTCTTCAAACAAAACTCGGAAGAACTTTTGATAGAAGAAGCTGTAATGTCCCCATTTTCGCAAGCATCAGAGTTTGTTAGATTAGCCTATCATTGGCCCTTGTAGGCTAAGGCAGTTGGATAGAGGATCCCCTTTTGGCATAGATTAGTGTGTATTCTCCATCAAAGCTTAATATATGTTCAAGCTTGGCCTTCGTTGGACGCAGTTTGACTCACTATTTATAGTAGGTGACTATTTCAGGAAAGTCAGGGTAACTATTTATAGCAGGGCACCTGAACAGGCTATGATTACAATGCACAATTGGTTTGCTCAGATAATGAGGGTTTTACTATTTATAGTAAGTCAATGGTTGATAGAGAGGGACCCTTACTATTTTTAGTAAGACAGTTGGGTGCACAGTGGACACAATGGTCAACTCCCAAGTTCAAACAGAATTGAGAAATAATGATTATTTGTAGAGTTATGTTATTTTAATTATTAATTAAGTGATTACTTTATTAATAATTATTTATAAAATGCAATTATAAAATTAGAAGTCACTTTATATTCAATGGGGCCATGACTCACCATTTTAGTGATTTAAAGTGCAATTAATGGATTATATTTTGGAGACCAAAATATTAAAGTATTTTATAAAGTCAATGTGCACACAAGTTATATTATTTTAAATGATATTAAAGTGCATTTATAATCCATGAATATGAGGGCCCAAGTTTGAAGACTTATTATAAAGTTTTATTAAAACCTAAAGTGGATTTAAATGCTATTAAGGAGATTGGGGTTATAAAAGCACATCAAAAAGCAAATCAACCTCATTATTGATGATCATTTGTCTTTGCAAATTTGGTGACTTTGGAGTTTGCGCAATTGAAACAAGGGTTTCAGTTGTACTAGGGCATTGAAGATTGTTCAATCTTCATTGTTATTGCAATTCTGAGGTTGTGCGATACGAACTGATATTATTGTTTGATGAGAGCTCCATTTAAGAGTTATATTTGGGCCAAAAAGGTGAGAAATATCATGGGTTTGTGCATATATTTGAAGGTTTATTAAGTGCGACTTGTAGCAGCATTATCAGATTGGTGACAACAAATTGATCAAGTGTTAGAGGCCATTGAATGCTGCCACATCCATTTCCAACTCCTATGTGGCTTCTTAGGGGAGGTCGTACACATTGGAGGCATTGAGGTTTCAAATAAATAAATTAGCAGCAGTTAAGGCTTGAATAAGGTTGGAAAATCATTAAGTAATAAATAAATAAGTGGTTCTTTCAAGCTCTCGTAAGCATACATGGCCACTATCAGCATTTTAGTGTGGAAAACTTGTCAAAATTGGCGACCTTGCTTGCATGCCTGGAGGAAATTGTAGGAGATCTATCTATTTCTTCTATAACTATTTTTTATTTATTATAGTTGATGCAAATAAACCTCATTGGAGGTATTGTCACCATTTGGGTACTCTAGTATTGCCAATTTCACCAGTTCGATCAAATAGAAAGCTAGTATGAGGACTCTTGGTATGTTCTTCACTAATCTGGTTGCAATAAATAATTAGAATTTGGTATTAGCGTTTGTTGTTATGAAGATCATAATTCTAAAATAATTTATCAGTCTATTATTTCAATATATTTGCATTTAAAATCATTTGATCATTGGCAAAGAAGTAAGCAAAAACCCCTAAATACATTTTGAGAATATTGGAGCCACTTGGAAAAGTGGCGTCCCTTGGTGAAGGGGCACCACAAAAGGTATAAAGGAAGATTTGTCTTCCTCTCTTGAATATAATACAATATACATCACATAATTTGCTTTATTGTGAAGAAGCAATGCTCGGAGGAGACAATAATAGTTTATTGTCTATGGTTGGGAGGGCAATAATGGAGTTACTGCTCGTGGTTGTACGAGCACACCTAAAATCAACATGGTGTTAGAGCAGTATTGTTTCCTGCTCTTTAAGTGATAAGATGAAAGTTGTGAATGTAATTTTGAATGGTTTTTAGACTGGAGGAGGAGCTGAGCCGGGTTGGGCAATTTAATGTTCCTTATGATGCATGTTGGAAAGCAACGCTCAACAGATGTTTGTTGAGGTGGGCTCGGCTGCCTCAAGGAATGTCTTCTCTTTCTTTAGACAATGTCAATGTCAATAGTTTGTTGGCATGCAAAAGTTGGAACGCATCAGACTATGTGAATGATGTCTACTGATGGTGGATCGTCTAGACTAGCATGGACTCAATTCATATATATATATATATATATATATATATATATATATATATATATATATATATATATATATATATATATATAGTGGATTGGCATCACTGTTGACCATGAAGGCTAGTAGAAGTCATATATTGATAGGATCTGAGGAATTAAGAGTGCAATGTAGTGCCCACCCATAGTTTGTTTTTTCAGTTTGATATTGTCAAATTCTTTTAGGCCACTTTTATGTGTGCATTGGTTATTTTAGTTTTATGATGAGATTTTGGATGTATGACATTACATGGTGATTTGATATTAGATAGTTTTGAGATATCATATGTTTGTAGTTAGATGATGTTAGTTACGTTGATGATTATTTATATGTTTAAAATGTTATTTATATTCATGGTTTTACTTACCCCGTACTTGCATGTGTATGACTATCATGTATGTTTTACCTTTCTGTTTGACATGTTTGCTGTGGTTGAGGGATGGAGTCATAGTTACCTACTTGTGGGATCCACACAATGTCTTGATCCCCGCCATTGCTCGTTATATATATATATATATATATATATATATATATATATATATATATATATATATATATATATATATATATATATATATATATATATATATATATATATATATATATGCTTGTCTTTTATGTAGGTTTGCAGGTACCGGACATCAACTTCTCTGAATTGTCAAGATGAATATACTCTATTGCAATGTTTCAATGGTAAGAGAGTGGAGATAATGTTTAGGTCCGAATCCCAACCTAAGTCATTTTATTGTCCTAAAATAGTGGACAAGTTGATGATATTTTATCTTTCCAAATTCGTTCAGGTGATGTGAATTCATAAGCCTTTTCCTTGAACATGATTATCATTTTATTAGGTTCAGTTGGTTTTTTTGACATTTGGCTAGTTGGTGTGATTGTTGTAAAATTGTTAAATGATTTACTAAGATTAAATATGTGGTTCAAATAATTAAATCTTATTAAATATAGAAAGTTAAATGTGAGGGTATTTAATTAATGAAAATTAATTAAACATATTTATTGATTAAAAAAACTCAATTAAAAGTTTAATTGTGGAATTTAAAGATTTAAAAAATTATTAAATTTAAATTAAAGATAAATCAGATAAATAATAATATGATTAAAATAATGTTCTTTTAATTAAAATTGATATGCAATTAAGTTGCACAATCAATTAAAATAAATAAAAGAATAAAGTAAATGTTAGCAATTAAGTGAATTGATATAAACAAGAAATACAAAACGTGCATTGAGTTATTAATTAGAAAATTGATTAAATCATGCAAAAGAGAGATTGATGTTAACAAAGTTTGTGGAGTTGAGTTAAGTTCTAGATTTTGTATGGTTGAGTTTGAATTTTAGACTATTTTTCTTTATGAGAAGGATTTGACAATTATTCTAGGGATATTTGTAGGTTTTGGATGAAAGGATTCAATTGAAAAAAATTTGTGAAACCTTGGGAAATTTTTAGAGTTTTTGGTCTTTTTTGTGGTTTCTGTCAATTGGTGGTTTGAGGTAAGGTTTTAAAACCGTCGTAGATTAAATTCTTTTATTTCAAAAAAAATATTTTTTTCATACTTGTTAGATTTGGTTGATACATTTTTGGTTTTCTTATTGTGCTTAGAATTCTGGTTATTAAGCTTTTGAGATCTTGTTTTATTAATACCTGGTATGTTAGGAAATGCTATAATTAAATCTCGTTCAAAATCAATTAAGGTTTGATAAATTTTGTGGTAGAAAACCTTAGGGTTTGTATCAAATCAAATTATCTAAACAATTTTGCTTTCTGGTAGTAGCCGATTATTAATTTTTTCATTGGTAAATTTTATTAAAAAAAGTGTGTGTGTGTATGCAAAATGCGTTGTTTTTATCAGTGATTTCTCTAATCTTAAATAATAATAATAAATTTAAAAAATTTAAATTTAAATTTAAAAAATGTGTTAGCATTGGAGGCGAAGGGTTTCCCAACCCCCACCTATGACAAAAACAACTATCGTGGTAGCTGACGCTGCCCACGACAATAAGGGAGGTGGGTCGAGCCGATCCTCTCCCCTTTGTAATGATAATTTTTAAGATTATATATATATATATATATATATATATATATATATATATATATATATATATATATATATATATATATATATATATATATATATATACCTTTTTTTTTATAATTGAATATTTTACAAATAGGATTATTTGACATTTAATCTTATTTAATTAGAGAACTACATTAGTTGATATTTTAGGAAATTAACTAATATGGAGGATAAAGTTAATTATTAATTAATAAATTTTATTGATTAATTGTTAAGGAAATAGTTTTCTAATTTGTAAATTTTATTATAAAATTATATTGTTTTAATAATTTTAAACTTTGGAATCAATTTATTAACATTATAAATTGATTTCCTTATTATTGAAATTTTATTTAAGAATGTAATTATAGTTATGTTAGTGAATATTTTTAATAAATTAATTTGTATAATGGTGTTTTACAAATTAGTTTATTATTATTAAATTCTTTAAATATTTTCCTTTTGCAATTGTGGGTTAGGAGGGGATCTTTTTACATCATCCTTTTATGATTGTTACTAGAGGTGGGGTTAAGATTAATGCGTTTGTTTGTTTGTTTGTCTTGCATACTTGTATGATATTTTATTTGGTTATAATCCAACCTTATGGAAGCTTTGATTTTGCTATGGTGGAAATTGGTTATGTATGTTCCCGCAATACTTTGGAACCAAGTTTTGACATTGATAATTCAAGATGATCTATGAGATGTTTTGATATTTATGAACTTAGGGTAGGTTATCTAGGTGTTAAAAGGGAAGTAACTTGCTTTGGAGGTGCCAGAGCCCAAAAGTGGCTATCTAGGTATCCTTAGTAGGTTACTTAAATAAGTGATAATATAATACATTAAATGAAGTTTTAAAATGAATTAATAAGATAATGGATTCATCGCTCATACCTTGAATGCTAATATAGGCTAAGGATAAGAGTGGGAGAAGATGTTTTCCAATCTAGTAGTGACGGTGATATTATGATATGATCAATTATCTTTGTCTACATGAGAGGATTTCAAATTCTGCATATGTTCACACTTGGGAGATGAAGTCCAGTGAGATCGTTCTAAAGGGTTGACATATGTGATGACACTTTCCTGATTTCATCTTAAGTTTCCTACGTGTGTTGGTTGCCTCTGAATTAGTATGTGTACCTTTGAGTTTTGAGTTGAACCTTTGAGATAGGAAACTTTTAGGATCCCTTGCTTAGTATTACCTGATGATTGATTTTGGTATTGTTATCCGAGTGGAGTCGATGTTATCTGCTCAACATGGTGGGAGTGGAGCCACATGTTTCCATGAGGTCAAGAGATAGTGATTCTCTTACCATTTGAGACTATGACATTCATGTACCAGTGTTGGATGATACTTGTTGTGGTTGCTTCTTATTCTTTCTTCCTTGGAGATGTGTTCCTATTCTTATACTTTGTACTTAGTTGTATTTACATACCCTGTGACTTGTGCAGTGGATGTGGATTATCATGTATACCTTATGGTTTAGGTGTATTTGTTTATTCTTTTATGAGATGGTGTACTATGTAGAAGATTTATATGATTATTGCACTTAATAAATTAAATTGTATTTATGTAATTCTATGTCAAGGAACCCTTGAGATTTGTAATCTGTAATTGAGATTGTGTATATGAGTATATATGGACTTTATGTTTGACTCCGACTTTGTTATCAATATTGTTTGTAAACTTTTTTTAAAAAAACTATTATGTAAACTTAGTAATAGTTTTAGGTTAATCTCTTGTGGGTTCCCTGGCGGGGCATTACACTTGGTATTAGAGTCCATGTTTCTACACTAGGAACTCTGGGAATTGGGTACACCCATTAGATGTCTAGTAGTTAAAACATGAAACAAAAACTTAGACATATAACACTTGCATTTTTTACTATTGTTTTACAATTTTTTCACGTCTTATTTCTGATTTATTTAAGATATTGTTCTTCTTGTTTGAATGTTGTAGGAAAGATGGTTAGTGAGAGTAGAACTTCTACTAGAGGTCGTGGAAGGAGCAGGCTTCCTAGCCCTCTTGTGAGTCACAAAGTTGAGGAGAGCAGGGAAGAGAATAGTAGTGAACATTATGGTGATTCAGGAGAGTTTAATGCTATGCAGATTCTATAGACTATTCTAGAGTGTCTACTTGTGCAAGACAAGACTGGACAAGAAGCATCGCACCATTCTGATAATGAGAAGAGACAGAGATCCAAGAATCCCAGAGGAAGGGACACTACCCTCGATTAGGGAGCCATAAAGACCAATCAGATGAGAGACCTTCTAAGATCACGACCTCCTCCTTTTAATGGTCTTGGTACTAGTTTCGAGGAAGAGACTTGGCTCATTGCATTAGATCAATATTTTGCCATGCAACAATTCGATACAATGTTAGGGCAAGGTGTGTCATTATGCACCTCGAAGGTTTTGCAACTTCTTGGTGGAAGATTGAGAAGAAAATGGAACTTACCATGGAGACTGTTACATGGGAGCTATTTCTTGAGAACTTCCAAGAGCACTTCGTATCTTATTAGTGGCAACAATAACACACATATGAGTTCTACAATTTGCGGTAATTATCTACGAGTGTCCAAGATTTTGAGCATCATTTCTTTGAGCTCAAGCCTTATGTAGTATTTAGTGATAAGTCACCACTTATGTTGTAGCACTTCATCAGGGGGCTTAATGGTCACATTATTGGAGGAGTTAAGGTTCTCAAACCCAAGACCCTCAAAGAAGTAGTTATTAAGGCTCCCTTGGTAGAGACAAATTTGGCTTTAGGGCATGGTGGAAAAGTATGAGTTCAAACTAGTGTTCCTACACCTTCGAGCTATAGAGGGAATCAGATCCAAGGTGTAGGGAACTTCAAGAAACCTCCTCCCTACTTTCGTAATCAACAACCAAAGGGAATGAAAACTCTAGCACAGAGCGAAAATCCTTAATCTAATAACTTCTGTAACTTTCCATGCATCAGGCACAACCAACCCAGCCATCCTACACAGAGCACACATTCAGTTGCTAGTAGGGGCAATTTTCAGCAGTCTAGTGAACCCTCCACTAGGAGAGGTCATGGTAGAGGCAATGGTTGTTTTTCATGTGGACAGTATGGTCACATTGTAGTAAATTTCCCTTAGCGTGTATCACAATTTTCAGGACAAAGACCTATAGCTTCTGAGCCTACAGTAGGGGATGCCAACAAATTTCACCGAGTATTTGCAGCAATGGATCATCATTAGGTAGAGCATTAGGTCACTATGGTAGAAACCTTGGGTGCTACTAGAGGTATTTCTCTTTCTATCTTATTTGATTCAGATGTTACATATTCTTTTATATCTCCTTTTGTAGTAGATAAATGTAGGCTACTGGTAGTAAAGAAAGACATTGGTTGACAAGTAAAGTTGGCCTCAGGGGCAAGGATATCAACAAACTCTCTAGTGCATAAATGTGAGTTGATCCTAGGTAAATACATTACCTTGGTTGACCTTCATGTGATCCCTTTGGGATTATATGATATTTCCCTTGGGAAGGATTGGCTAGGTTCTCATAGAGCCAACATTGGTTGTAGACAAAAGATACTCAAATGGAAGGATGATGTTGGCAAGGATTTTGAGATTGTGGTAATTCAACGTTCTATATCTCTTCGTATGATTTCTGCTATGCAACTCAAGATAAACATGTGAAAGGGTTGTCAATTACTTGTTGTAACTATGAATGAGCTGGATGAAGTTGAAACTAATGAAAAGACTCTTGATCATCCCACTCTTCAGGAATTTGCTAATGTCTTTCCTAGTAAGATTCTAGGTATGCCACCAAAGCGTGACATATTTTCGCATTGATCTTGTTCTAGGAGCACAACCTATATCTAGAGCTCCTTACAGATGACCACACAAGAGTTGAGTGAGCTTAAGCTCCAATTGGAGGATCTTTTGGTAAAGGGTAGTATTCGGCCAAGTGTTTCCCCATTGGGAGCACCTGTACTCTTCGTTAAGAAAAAGATGGATCTTTATGCTTGTGCATCGACTATAGACACTTGAACAAGGTAACAATCAAGAACATGTATCATTTTCCAAGGATTGATGATCTCTTTGATCAGGTAAAAGGGGCCAAGGTATTATCAAAGATTGATCTCAAATCAGGATACCATCAGTTACACATCCATGATACAGATATTCACAAAATTGCATTCTGCACTCGCTATGGACATTATGAGTTCATAGTAGTCCCTTTTGGTTTGACAAATGCTCCATCTATTTTCATGTGTCTAATGAATCATTCTTACCTTGACCATTTTTCTCTTGTCTTCTTTGATGATATATTGATATATTCTAAATCCATAGAGGAGCATGAGAAACATCTACGATTGGTTTTGCAATGTCTTTATGACAATTAGTTGTATGCCAATGTGACGAAGTGCGACTTCTTTCAATCTAAAGTTCAGTACTTGAGGCATGCAATCACAAGTGAAGGTATTTTAGTAGATTCTTCCAAGATTCAGGCTATAGTAGATTGGCCAACCCCCACCAATGTATCCGAAGTTAGTAGTTTCATGGGCTTGGAGGGATATTATCGCATGTTTGTTAAGGACTTCTCTAGAGTTTCATATCATATTACTTCTCTTCAAAGGAAAGGGAAGAAGTATGTTTGGACATAAAAGTGTGAAGATGCTTTTACAAACCTCAAGAAGTGTTTGACCAATGCACCTATTCTAGAAATACCCGACCCAATGGGTGATTTCATGGTGTATGTTGATGCTTCTTTGGAAGGTCTAGGAGCAGTCCTTATGCAAGAAGGACGTGTGATTTCTTATGAATCTCGCAAAATCAAGGATGACATGTTAAATTACCCTACACATGATCTTGAGTTAGCAGAAGTAGTTCATGCATTAGTCCGATGGATACATTTTATATTAGAACATTGATTTGAGCTTCATAGTGATCACTGCAGTTTACAATATATCTTTACCCAACCTAATCTGAATGCTACATAGAGGCGATGGATGTAATTTGTTTGTGAGTATGAATTTGAGGTCAACTACATTTAGGGTAAGAAAATGTGTTAGTTGATACCTTGAGTCGCACGAGGCATGAGATATCAGCTTTGACTCTTGGTGAAGATTTTCCGAGTCGTATACTCCAGACACTTCCTACAGATACTTGGTACAAGGAATTGAGAGCCGAGATTAAGTCAAGGAGGCCTTTGGAAGGTAGGTTTTTAGGTTATGTTTTGCAGTCAAATAGTCTTTTGCGTTATATGAGCCGAATATATGTACCTCCATCATATGATCTTTATACCTTGATTTTATCTGCGGCTCATCATGCACCTTACTCGACACATCCAAGTGCCAAAAAGATGCATGCGAACCTTTGAAAACTATATTACTGGTCCGGTATGAAACGTGACATTGCTGATTTTGTGGCAAGATGTCCAACAAGACTTTTATAGCCTAATCTCGTTCCATCATGGAAGTGTGATATCATCTCGATGGATTTCATTGTAGGTTTACTTATGACTCCTCGCAGACATGATACCATCATGGTCACTATTGACCGATTGACCAAAGTGACATTTTTATCCTATGAGAGAATCCTATACTGCAACTCCAGTAGCTAGGGTCTTTATGTGGTATATTTTGAGATTACATGGTATTCCCTGCAGGATTATATCAAATAGGGATCCTATATTCACTTTTGCATTTTGGGCTTTTTTGCATCATGATCTTGGAACACAACTGAATTTTATTTTAGCATATCACCTTGTGATCGATGGTCAGATAGAGCGGGTTAATCAGGTGCTAGAGGATATGTTGAGGATGTATGTCATGGATAGAGAGACTCACTGAGAGGACTATTTATATTTGGTTAAGTTTGCCTACACCAATGGTTATCATAGGTCAATTGGTATGTCGCCTTTTCAGGCTTTGTATGGCCGTCCTTTTCATACACCTTTGATTTGAGATAGGCTAGAGGATTGTGTTCTGTTATATCCTAAGATGCTTCGAGATATGTAGTAGCAGGTGGAGCACACTCATGAGCATATGACCACAGCTCAGGATAGGTAGAAGAAGTATGTAGATGCTCATATAGTGGATAGGTAGTTTGTAGTTGGTGTTAAGGTGTTTCCAAGAGTGTGTCCACAAAAGAGTTTGATCCATTATGGAAAGGTATCGAAGTTAGCACCTTATTTCGTTGGCCCATTTGAGATTATTGAGAGGATAGGACCAGTTGCTTACCGTTTTTCTTTGTTGTCCAGTTTATCTCGCATTCATGATGTTTTCCATGTTTCAATACCTAGACGTATATACCAAATATTGCACATGTTCTTGAATGGAATACTTTTTAGGTAGAGGACATGTAGCTGGCTTTGGAGTCCATTGGCATATTTCAACAACAAGAGTCGACCCTCAGGAATCACACCATCGAGTAGGTAAGGGTTTAATGGGACCCTGTTGATGAGTCATCAACGACTTGGGAGGATGCAACGAGATTACAATATTTATTATATCCCTATTTATTTATAGGCTTCCAAGAGTAAGCCTAATTTTAGGGGAGGTGGATGTAGTGCCCACCCATAGTTTGTTTTTTAAGTTTTATATTGTCAAACTCTTTTAGGTCACTTTCATGTGTGCATTGGTTATTTCAGGTTTATTATGAGATTTTGGATGTATGACATTACATGGTAATTTGATATTAGATAGTTTTGAGATATCACATGTTTGCAGTTAGATGATGTTAGTTACTTTGATGATGATTATTTATATGTTTAAAATATTTTTTATATTCATGGTTTTACTTACCCCATACTTGCATGTGTATGACTATCATGTATGTTTTACCTTTCTATTTGGCATGTTTGACGTGGTTAAGTGACAGAGTCATAGTTACTTTCTTGCGGGATCCACACAATATCTCGATCCCCACCATTATTGGTTATATATATATGTATGGATGTGCATGCTTGTATTTTATTTTGGTTTGTAGGTATCAGGCATCGACTTTCTTGAATTGTCAGGATGAACGTGCCCTATCACAATATTTCAATGGTAAGAGAGGGGAGATAACATTCAAATCTGAATCCCAATCTAAGCCATTTTATTGTCCTAAAACAGTGGACAAGTTTATGATATTTTACCTTTCCAGATTTGTCCAGATGATGTGAATTCATAAGCCTTTCCCTTGAGCATGATTATCGATTTATTAGGTTCAGTTGGTTTTTCTGATCTTTGGATGGTTGGTGTGATTGTTGTGAAATGGTTAAATGATTTACTAAGATTAAATATGTGGTTCAAATAATTAAATCTTATTAAATATAAAAAGTTAAATGTGAGGGTATTTAATTAATGAAAACTAATTAAATATATTTATTGATTAAAAATAATTAAAAGTCTAATTGTGGAATTTAAAGATTTAAATAATTATTAAATTCAAATTAAAGATAAATTAGATAAATAATAACATAATTAAAATAATATTCTTTTAGTTAAAATTAATATGCAATTAAGTTGCACAATCAATTAAAATAAATAAAAATTAAAGTAAATATTAGGAATTAAGTAAATTGATATAAACAAGAAATACAAAAAGTGCATTGAGTTATTAATTAGAAAATTGATTAAATCATTCAGAAGATAGATTGATGTTAACAACATTTGTGGAGTTGAGTTGAGTTCCGAGTTTCGCATGGTTGAGTTCGAATTCTAGGCTCTTTTTCTTTAAGAAGAAGATTAGGCTATTATTGTAGGGAGAGACTTGTAGGTTTTGGATGGAAGGATTGAATTGAAGGATTCTTGTGAAAGCTTGAGAAATTTTTAAGGTTTTTGGTCTTCTTCATGGTTTCTGTCAATTTGTGGTTTGAGGTAGAGTTTGAAAATCTTCACAGATTAAATTCTTTTATTTCAGAAAGTTTATTTTCTTTGTGCCTGTTAGATATGGTTGATATATTTTTTGTTTTCTTATCATGCTTAGAATTCTGGTTATTAAAATTTTGAGATCTTGTTATATTAATACTCGGTATGTTATGAAATATCATAATTAAATCTCATTTAAAATCAGTTAGGGTTTGATAAATTTTATGGTAGAAAACTTTAGGGTTTGTATCAAATTGAATTATCTAAACAATTTTGTTTTCTAGTAGTAGTCAGGTATTAGATTTATCGCTAGCAAATTTTATTATATATATGAGATATATGTACACAAATATAAATATAATAATTAATATTCTATTCATTCTTCTTTTTTTAAATATATGTATGTGTTGTTTTTTATCAGAAAAATTCTTTGATTCAAAATATATATATATATATATATATATATATATATATATATATATTTTTAAAAAATACATTAGCATTTTTGAATAATCATTAAGGAAATGGTTTTCTAATTTGTGAATTTTATTATGAAATTATAATATTTTAGTAGTTTTAAACCTTGGAATCAATTTATTAACATTATAAATTGATTTCTTTATTATTGGAATTTAATTTAAGAATGTAATTATAGTTTTGTTAGTGATTATTTTTAATAAATTAATTTGTGTAATGGTGTTTTACAAATTAGTTTATTATTATTAAATTCTTTTGAATGTTTTCCTTCTACAATTGTGAGTTAAGAGGGGATCTTTTTATGTCATCTTTCAAGGATTGTTACTAGAGGCGAGGTTAGGGTTAATGTGTTTGTTTGTTTGTCTTGCATACTTCTATGGTATTTGATTTTGTTATAATCCAACCTTATGGAAGCTTTGATTTTGTTATGATGGAAATTGGTTATGTGTATTCTTGCAATACTTTGGAACTAGGATTTGACATTGACAATTCAAGATAATCTATGAGATGTTTTGAGATTTATGAGCTTAGGGTAGGTTATCTAGGTGTTAAAGGGAAAGTGACTTGCTTTGGAGGCACTAGAGCCTGGAAGTGGCTACCTGGGTATCCTTATTAGGTTACTTAAATAAGTGACAATATAATACATTAAATGGAGTTTTAAATTGAATTAATAAGATAATGGATTCCTCACCCATGCCTTGAGTGCTAGTATAGGCTAAGGATGAGAGCGGAGAAGATGCTTGCCTATCTAGTAGTGATGGTGAGATTCTGACATGATCAGTTATCCTTGTCTAAATGAGAGGATTTCAGGTTTCACATATGTTCACACTTGGGAGACAGGGTCTAATGAGATCGTTCCAAGGGGTTGACATATGTGATGACACTTCCTTGATTTTATCTTAGGTTTCCTATGAGTGTTGGTTGCCTCTGGATTAGTATGTGTACCTTTGAGTTTTGAGTTGAACCTTTGAGATAGGAAACTTTTATGATCTATTTATTAGTATTACATGATGATTGATTTTGGTATTGTTATTTGAGTGAGGTCTGATGTTATCTCCTCAGTACGGTGGGAGTGGAAGCACAGGTTTCCACGAGGTCGGGAGGTAGTGATTCTCTTACCATTTGAGACTCTGATGTTCTTGTACCAGTGTTGGATGATCCTTGTTGCGGTTGCTTCTTATTCTTTCTTTCTTGGAGATGTCTTCGTATTCTTGTACTTTGTACTCAGTTGTATTTACATACTCTATGACTTATGCAATGGATGTGGATTATCATGTATACCTTATGGTTTAGGTGTATTTGTTTATTCTTTAATGAGAGATGTACTATGTAGAAGATTTATATGATTATTTTACTTAATAGATTAAATTATATTTACGTAATTCTACGTCGAGGAACCCTTAATATTTGTAACTGTAATTGAGATTGTGTAAATGAGTATATATGGAATTTATGTTTTACTTCCGCTTTGTTATTCAATATTGTTTGTAAACTCTTCAGAAAAATAATATTATGTAAACTTAATAACAATTTTAAGTTGATTTCTCTTGGGTTCCTTAGCGGGGCATTACATGCAATGGAATCGTGGATACATTTCAGAGTATTTGAATTGGTCGAGATTTTCCTTTCCACTCGTGAATAATTTGTATTACTGGTCGTGGCCCTTAGTTGAAGCCATCTACAAGAGATTTGTGGTGATTCTCGATTTTAGTCAATTGCTGCCAAAGTTGACTCCCCTTTTTCTCATCCATTTGTCATCATTCATCTCAACATGGCCCTTTTTAGAGATATTCATAGTAATTGGTTTGTGCATGAGGATTTTGGAGCCTACGTGTACAAAGGAGATTAAGAGTAATGTAGGAAAACCTTGAGACTTCCTAAGTCTTTCCCTTCAGCCAGTATCTTCCAAGTGGGTTGTGGGCCCTTTTCATGGACAACTTAAATACTAATTTTTGAGAGGCCAGGAAGAGGGTAGGATAAGATACTATTGTCCAACAATGGAAATGAATCTAATCAGTGGCAGAACAGTAACAAGAGATAAACTTAACTTGGTGGATATAAGCACACATTGTAGAACTAGAAATAAGGATCAAAGGAAATAGAGAATTACCATTCCCCAAAACGATGGATAAAACCATACACATATACAAAATGACCATTATTAAACATAGTGACAAAATAACACTTGGAGAATGGATGCACTATACTCTTGGTCACCATTCTCAATTGGGCCCTAGGGTAGAAATATTTTTTTCATGGTAGGCTTTGAATATTCATGCATGCCAACATATTCAAGATGCTCGAAATTATGATTTGTGAAAGCTAACTCCATGAAGGAGATACAAAGACCTTTGAAGTTATTCATTCTCATAGTTGTGTGGTTGCCTCCTCACTGTCGAGTTTATGATAGTGTGATAAAACATCGGGCAACATTAGTAGAAAGCTTTTAACTCCCACATGTAATATAATTGTTCATCGTCTTAGAATAGCTAATGGTTATATTTAAGCTTTTTGGGAATAATTAGGTGGTGCCGTGTCAATATAAGTATGGGGTAATAATAGATATGGAAATAATTTGCATATAAGCTTCCATAGTTCATATTAGCATTATCATAGGACACATCATCCTTTCTTGCACTAGACTAAGACATTATATGTCAACCACTAGTCTGGAAAATGAAGGAAGAACATTATTGCAGATAATAAATAAAAGAATCGACAACTTAACATAGGGGTTTTCATTCTAATGGTAGCCAAGGAAAACTAACAGACAATTTGCAACTTCTTATAAAGGAAGTTTTCATTCAGGGAACAACCACTCGATAAAAGAGGATATATTCATCTCATGACAAAGTATGAAGTTGCGACAAAATAGGTGAAGGAAAATTATAGTTTGAAAATTGTTGAGAACCATTTTTTGAAATGTCCAAAGAGTTTGGTGAAATTATTTCTATGCTACTCATCACATTTCATGAGAGATTCTTCTTTGTCAACAAACCTATCTGTATATGTTGTGAGTCTCTTTCCTTACCAACACAAACTCTTTCTACAGTATTGAGTTGTTGTGGCTGAAAACCAATAGTCTGAACATGTTGATTCTATAGTTGATGCATAGGTAGTTGAAGAGAGTCCTTGGTTGTTGTGGCAATGGTGGCTGCTACATTGGTTGATGAACCCACCACTTGAATGGCCTAAAGAATGTTGAGGTTGACTTGAGAGAACTGTAGAAAGTTGAGGCTGCATTGGCAAATTTTGTTGAGCAGAATGAATGGGTAGATGTATTGGAAAATTCTGACTTTGTGGTGGTTACTACACTAGTTGCGATGTTGGTTGACATGACATGTGAAGCTAAGATTGTTGGCCTCCTTGCATTAGAGGATGCAAAGGAATGTGTTGAGACCATTGCGATGGTTGTTGTATTAAATTTTGAGGTTGTGACTGTGTTGTCATTGGTACCTGACCTTGCTGCCCCACATGCATTTGTGACTACTATCGTGGTGGTGGTTAAATATGCATTGGATTTATCCGTCCTTTCTACTTGGGTTGAACATGTCCATATTGACCAGTCTGCATTTGTTGTTGAGGAGGCTAAGTGAGGGACTATTGAGTGTTAAGCATCTAAAATCAACATAGAAATTGCACAATGTCAAATAATATTCAATTATTTTCAAAGACCATATGAGAAATGTACTGAAATCTACATTACTAGATTCAAACCTTGGACCTTCAAACCGGGTCAAAGTCTGATTCGGGTCTGGATTTGCAAACCGGTTCATGCTGGATCTGGGCACAGTCTGGATTTGGACCTATGGGTCCATTAGGATCTATGGGCCCGTAGATCTTGACAAATCCACATGTCCAAATCTGGACCTTGCCCGGATCTAGCATGGACTCGAGGGATTCAACGTGGACCCTTGAGGATCCCACGTGGATCCATGCGGATCTCCAGGGACCCGTGGCCAGGGAAGGCATAAAATGGGTCCAAACCACTTATAATATGTTTTTTTTATTCTAACCCTAAAATGACCCTTATTATGGAGCTTCCAAACATATTTCATTTCACATTTGCTCTTTATTTTTCTCTCTCATTCTTGCAAGTTTGAAGTGAGGTGATGGTATTCGAAGGAGATCAATTGTGGAGTTGAAGATACCTTCCAAAAAATAGATTTGAGTGATTAAGGTATGCATTTTAACCATATTCTTTAGTTTTTTGAAAGATTATTTCAAGTTTTTAAAAAGTTTTAAATTTTTTTCAAGTTTTTGTATAAGTTTTTTTAAGATTTTTGTTATAGATTACAAAAATCATACAATGAGTAGTCAAGGCTCAGTGGGTGAGGAGGGGTCTCAAAAATCTAAAATTGATAAAGGGTCTCCTTTATGGAGACACACTACAAGAATTTCTCAATGTCTTGGAGGTGGGGGGTTTATATGGAAATGTAATTTTTTCAACACAATTTAGAAGCTCCTACTCCCTAGTAAAATATCATTTTTTGGGCCCTGGGGGTCAAGGGATTAACATGTGTGAGGGCCCAGGTCTAGATAAGAAGGGGTTTTTAGCTGCACAAATAGCAACATTTTTAAAAGAACAAGAAGATGTTGACAAATTAGTTGCAAAATGGAAAAAAGGTGCTTATACCAAAAAATGAAAAACAATACTACCATCCACTCAACTAACCTCTAGATCACATCCCTTCTTGCATATACCTTCTAGGGATGATCAAGATGTAGAACAACCACAAATCACCACCCATAAGAGAGGCCCATTAGATACAACATTTCAAAATGAGTTAAGAGATATTGGTGATCTAAAAGTTGGATGTTGCCTCTTTGTGAATGATGTTCCATTCAACTTAGTGAGATCACCTTATTGGAGGGAGATGGTGCAAGTCATAAATGATGCACCTTATGTTTATCAAGGCCCTAGATATGAAAAGGTGTGTACCACCTTATTACATAGTGAGAGAAAAAATGTAGAGGCCCAACTAAAACCAATTAGAGATTCTTGGGTTCAAACGGGCATGTCTATTGTTTCAGATGGATGGAAAGATTGCAAAAATTATCCATTGCATCCCCCAAGGGGTTAATGTTTTTGAGGGTAGTTGACTGTGGAGGGGAAGTAAAAGATACATAGTTCATTTCCAAGGTTCTCATTGATTCCATAGAGTTCGTGGGTCATGAAAATGTTGTCAAAGTAATTACAAACAATGCAAAAGTTTGCAAGGTTGCAGGTGCTTTGGTAGAGGCTAGATATGATCACATCTTTTGGACACTGTGCACCGTTCATCCTCTCAATTTAGTGATGAAAGTAATTGTTTCCTAAATAGAATGGGTGAAATAGATATATGAGGAGGGTGAGGATATTCAAATGTTTGTCACAAATCACCATATGTCACAAAAAAATTTCAGAGCTTTCTCGAGATTGGAATTATTGAAGGTAAATTTTAAAATTTAATCTATAATTTATTTAGTTTCATTTATCATTTTACGTCATGTTTTACATAATTAAATAAGATATTTTTAGTGTTGTTTACATATTTTAAATGTGTTATTAACTCACTATTAACATGTTCTTAGGTGGCTGAAACCTGGTTTGCCTCTCACACAATTGTGCTTAGATGATAGCATGGAAACAATGTTGGAGAAGATAAAATTGGTAAGTCATAATACATTCCTCTATCTTTATTTACTAAGAGATATCTAAATTGACATAATGATAACTTACATCAAGATAACTTACATGAACATCATTTGATATCCCAAGTCATACATATGAGAGAGAATGATCTCGAGGACACCTTTTACAAAAAAAGTGGAAGTAATTGTTCTTCATCATTGGAACAAGATGACCACACCTTTGCACTCCTAGCATACGCTCTATCTCATAGGTAGAGTGTCATCATATAGAGATTCTGAGGTTTCTAATGGGTATAAGAGGGTATTTGATAAAATATTTTGCGATCCAGATGCTGGAATAAGTGTTAGGAGAGAATTTGAATCATTTATCTCTGGAAGAGATCTCCACCCTACTGCTATCAGTGACCAAAGAATGGATGCTATTAGATGGTGGTACCTTCATGGGAAAGATTATATATACGTCCAACCTCTTGCAATTAAGATTCTATCACAACTTTTAAGTTATTTTTCTTTTTTTTTGGCCACTTGCATTGTAGAATTTAACACTTAACACTCTTGAATTTATCTCTTATTTTTTTAATTTTGTTGGTTTTCTCTCTAGGTTGCAATCTCTTATGCCGCTGAGCAGAATTGGAGTACTTACTCTTTTATCCACTCAGTCAAGCGTAATTGGTTGGCCACAAAAAAGTAGAAGGCTTGGTGTATGTTCGCAACAACTTGCACCCCTCCTAGCACAAAAGGATCCAAAATATAAAAATGGACCAGAGAAGCTTTGGGATGTAGCTCTCGAGTTTGTTGACTTAGATATGACCATTCAGGATCTTGTTAGAGCCACTTTGGCTGATGTGGATGATGATGAGACAATACCCTCTAGTTCTACTAGAACCGGTTTGGGTTCCAATGATGATGTTGATCAAGCACTTGCAGTTGCTAATGACCCCATTGATCTAGATTATTTTGACAATCCATTTGATGATTGATGAAATATAAACTTTAGTCTTTCATGATTGATGAACATTGAATCATGTTTCAAACTTTAATGAACTATATTTTGAATTTTCATTTTGTAATTCCTAATTCAATGTGTTGTTTTTCTTTAGAATCGTGGACATGGATCAATGATCAAGTATACTATTTAAATTTTTAATGTGCATCTTTGACATTTGGCATTGATCAATGATCAAGCATCATAGATTCATACTATGAAATGATTTGGTTTTAGAATTATGTATATTTCTCTTGTTTTTTTGTGTGTGCATACATATATACACATATGAACCCATACAAATCATAATGGGAATTTTTTTCACGAATCCACGAACCAGATTCTCGTACTCGAATCCATCCCCGAACTCGAACTTTCAACTTAGACTGAAATAGAAGCAATTTATCACCACTAGGATGTCACACCATACCAAGCTGTATATGTGCCTTTTGAGTCAAGAACATTGTGATCTCCCTGAGGGCCCCACTAAACCTACTAGTTCATCATGAATGAGTTCCTTAATAATTTAAAATATTGAGGGGATGATTGTCTTCAAATTGGAGGGGCCTATCCCTGTTGTCCTTAAGGACTGAGTTGAGACATCTCTCGAAGAGGAAGAGTCTATATAAATTGTGATCAGTTTCTTCAAAGAGAAGAAATTAACATTCAGAGGGAGTTTGACAAACCTACATAGGAAAGCTTGGACGGGAATATCATGAGGTTGATCTTAGTGCATAGAGCTTCAAAGGGAGCCACATCATGATGATGATTTGTTAATGCATTATTATCTATGAGAGAAGTTTGAGGTGCAAGCCCTTGTATCATTTTTATTTGAGACAGAGAAATTTGAGGTATCAACCTCCGTAGCATTTTTTGTCAAAGAAGGAGAATTTGAGGTATAAACCCTTGTAGCATTTTTTCTCTAAGACAAAGAAATTTGAGGTGTCATCCCTTGTTAATGCATTCTTCTCTATGAGATATAAGTTTGAGGTGAAAGGCCTTGTTCCACCCTCTAGGAGTAGCTATGGTGAATCCATTCTTTGGGAGTAGTTATGGTGGATGCCATGTGAGATAATCTATGACTCAACACTTGTGTTTATTCACCCTTTGGGAGTAACTATGTTGAATGTCATGATGAGATGATGACATCACATTGAATGATTCTGTGATTGGCACTTGCACTCATTTATATTTCCATTCATGGGAGTAGCCATGATGGACCCACCCTATGGGAGTAGCCATGGTGAAGGTAATGTGAGTGACTCCATGACTAAACACTTGTGTTGAGTCACTCTCTAGGAGTAGCTATGGTGACTGTCATCGTGAGATGAAACATCATGTGAGTAATTCCATGATGAACACTTGTGTTTATTTGAATTTCTATTCATGGGAGCAACCATGATAGAGCCACCCTCTGGGAGTAGCCATGGTGGACAATACTCTGTAACTCAAAGTTATGAGAAGATCCTCCTTAGCTAAGAGGGAGTGTCGATGTTAGTGTCGAAAGGAAGAACCATAAGTAATCGAGAAAGACTCCTCCCTAGCTATGAGTGAGTGTTAATTTTATTGTAGCTATGTGTAATATCCCTCCCATAGTTTACTTTCTTTAGTTTAAATGGCCAAACTCTTTTAGGTCACTCTTCATGTTGATTATCCGCATATGATGATGTTATTTATATTCATGGTTTTACTAACCTCATACTTACATGTGTATGGTTGGCGTGTATATTTTATATTTCTGTTTGATGTGTCTGATGTGGTTGAGGGACAAAGTCATAGTTACTTGCTTGGGAGATCCACACGATCAACCGATCTCCGCCATTGTCTATTATATATTTATACATATATGTACATGCTCATCTTTTATGCAGGATTTCAAACATTGGGCATCAAATTTTTTGAATTACCAGGATGAGCGTGCCCTATTGCAATATCTCAATGGTAAGAGAGGGGAGATAACAAACAGGTCCAAATCGTAACTTAAGCCATTCATTGTCCAAAAATAGTGGACAAGTATCTTAGTTATTACCCTCCAAATTCATCAAGGTGATGTCATTCATGAACCCATCCTTTGAGTTGATTTAGTATTTTTGATGTAGTCAGTTTCTTCAGGTTTTGCATGCCTATAGGTTTGATGTGATTTTTTGTGTTAAAATAGATAAAAGATTTAATTAAAGTTAATTATGTGATTGATTACTTATATCTTATAAAATATTGGAATGTCAAAATATAATGTTATTTAATTAATGAGAATTAATTAAATACCTATGTTTATTAAAAACAATTAATTAAAAAGTCTAGTTATGGAAAGTGGAGATTTAATTAAATACCAGGTCTAAATTGGAATTCCATAATTAAAATATAAAATAATATTTATTATTAAATTATATATTTCTAATATGCTAGGAATTTTAATTTAATTAAAATATAAAAATTAATAATTAAATGCAAAAGGAGTTAAGTAATTTTAAGGTTGAGTTGCACATTTAGAAAACACTTTATTAAATCAAAACTTTACCTTTCAAAATAAAAGTTGAGTTAAAGTGACTTAAGTGGAGGTAAATAGAATAAAAGTAATTCTTTTTATATTTCAGAGTGGAGTTCGCTCTGTTTATGGCGTTGTATATTTTGAAACCCTAGCTTGATAGTTTTTCTATATTAGAGGGTTTTGGTCATTATTAAGGATAAGTTTATCAGGTTTTGGAAGATGGTTGTGCTTGAAATTAGAGATTAGTTTTCAAAGCTTGGATTTTGGAATGTTTTGATTTGGTCTTATTTATTGTTCAGATCAGTTTGTGGATTCCATGTAGGGTTTGAAAATCCATGATAATATTTCTTTCGAAAAGATTGTCTACGTTGTTTTTATAATTGATTTTTGAAAATAATGGTTTTATTTGGATTGAGGATTATTGTTTGAATTTTTCATTGTTTCCAGTTTGAATTGGTTATTGAATTTCTTGTGTGAAAAACTCAGAATTTGTTTTAAAAATAATAGGAAAAAACTTGAAATTAATTCAATTAGGGTTTGATTCAAATTTTGACAAAAAAACCCTTGTGTTTGAATGCAGTTGGTATTTGAAAATGTATGTGTTTGATTTTATCAAATTTATATTAAAATACTATTTTATATATAATAATAATAATAATAATGCTTGTTGTTTCTATGTTTTCACCACTTCCCCCACAATAAATTTTTTTTATTGTAAATTAAAAGTAATTAAATTTATTTATTTAAAATGTGTGGGGGGTCACCACTTCCCCCATATCCTCCCCCACAATCCACGAGGGGGATCGTAGGGCCTGCACGACTTGGAGAGACCATGCGGCTCCCATGGGAACTATATGGCCTGCAAGCCTTGCTACTTACGGTACTCATGTGAGGGGAGGGGGGCCGCTAGGCTATGACCGTGTGGGTGGGCCACCCCTTTGAATCTTTTTAAATATAATATAAAATTTAATTTAATTTAATTTTAATAAAAAGTTTTTAATTTAGTTTATTATTATTATTAATATTTAATAATTATTAAATATAATTAATATTTATTGATATTAATAGTTTAAAATTTCTTAAAATGATTTAATTAATAGATATTAAAAATGAAATTTTTGTATTTATTAATTTTGATATGGTAATTTTTTTATAAATAGATATTAATAAAGTAAATATTTATGAAACAATTGGATATGTTTTATATCAAGAAAATTTTATATTAAGAGAGACTATTTATACTAAGATCAATATTACTATCATTAAAACATTTAGTGTCTTGATATGCATGTAGATTTTATTTAATACTTGTTTATCAAATCAAGGATTTATGTATGATTTATTATATGAATATTTTAAAGTCGAATTAGACTTTAGAAAACAAATTGAATGGTTTATTCATATGAGACTTATGTGGTATTTTTGTCTGTTGGTGTATTTATTATTTCTTGTTGTTGGATTTATGGGAATTATGTTAGCTTTATGACTTATGGATTTTCAGTTCTTTGTGTTGTTGACTTGGTTACGATCAATGTACCCAACCTTATTTGATCATCATTTTTTTATATGATTTTATGCATGTTTATCTTTGATTTTATGTGGATAATCTTTATAACCATTTTGAAGTCTTGATTGGATCATGTATGATTCTGTAATATCTTTGAGTGATCTCATATGATGTATTGTGTCTCAATCTTTATTTCAGTTGACCAAAACGTGACGACCATTATTATGATTAAGTATGATTTACTTGGTCATCTTATGTTCTCTACTATGATTGTTTTACGTTCTGGATGATTATCTTTATGGGTTATGTTACTTCGTGTTTGTAGATGGATGTCATTGATGCTTTGATTATCATTGGTCTTGTGATATAAGACTATGAGGATTGTTATTATTTTATTGAGATATCCATTATGGAATGGATGCTATTTGGTTATGTCTATATTGAGATGGACTATTTGATCCTTGTATAGGATGTGTTTTCTACCATGCTCCTTTATTTTACTTTGGTGATTATCATGATTTATGATTTACGAGAAGCTTTTGTGGTTTTGGTTCATTATTATCTTTGTTATTTTTTGTTGGAGCATTAGGGTAGGTTATCTGAGTGTATAGATGGGAAGTGGCTTGTTTTGGAGGTGCCAGAGCCTAGAAGTGGCTACCTAGGTATCCTTTGCAAGTTACTTAATAAAGTGGTAACTGAAATACATTAAAAGTTTAAAATGAGTTAATAAGATGTTTGTGTACCTCACCCATGCCTTGAGCACTAGTACAAGATAGGATGGTTTGTGAGAAGATGTTGGCCGCCTACGTGGATTGGATAAGACATAGTTGGTAGCCTTGTCTATATGAGAGGTTACTGATACCGCATACAACCACTAGGGGTTCGGAGTCCAAAGAGACTGTTAGGGTAACTCTAGAGTTGACTCATGTGATGACACTTCCCTTTATGCATCTTAAGTTTCCTACATGTGTTGGTTGCCTCTGGTTGAGTATGTATTATCTTTGCAGTTGGTGTTGTACCTCTTTGAGATAGAGAGCTTTCCGGATCCCTTGCCTAGGTGTTGTATTATGTTGGATTTTGGTGTTTGATATCCGAGTGGGGTCTGTTGTTATCTCCTCAGCATGGTGGGAGTGGACCTTTGGTTCCACGTGGTTGAGTGGTACTGATTCTTTTACCATTTGAGATTATGAAGTCCTTTTACTAGTGATGGATGATCCTTGTAGCAGTTGTATATTCTTTTTTATCATTGGACACTTAATCTTATCTTTTTTTTATTGTTATTTACTTTATACTTAGATTATATTTACATACCCTGTGACTTGTGTAGTGGATGGGGGTTATCATGTATATCTTATGGTTCAGATGTATTTGGGTATTCTTTTATGAGATGATATACTTTAGTTTCATTATGTGGAAGATTTGAATGGTAAAAGTACTTAATAGATTAATTTATATTTACATAATTCTACACCAAGGAACCCTTGAGATTTGTGATATATTAATTGGTTATACTTATGAGTATATATTATCTTTATGTTATATTGATTCCTCTTTGTTATTGATTATTGTTTGTAAAATCTTAAGAATAAAAATTATTTTGTAAACTAAGTAGCATGTTTAGGTTAATTTCTCCTAGGTTCCCTGGTGGGGCATTACACTATGGTCGGATTCCTTCAGGCCGACATATATAACATAAAGGTTGTGATAATATTATTATTATGATATAATAATTATATTAATAAAATTATTGTGATTGATAATATAATAATAATTATTGATAATATAATTATTATATTATTATTGTGAGGGAACCTTTGTATAGATAGTGTCCAAGAGAAGCATGATGTCATACTATCAAGTAAAATGCCTTGTGACAAAGGTTGAGAAACTCATGGATGTGCTCAAATAAACCTTATGGATAGCTGTATGTTCTTCATGCCCTCAGATTGAGCATATACTCAAGCATCCAAAATTCCATGTCTGATGCGAGACTTGCACCCATGAAGTGGAACTTCAACAAATCCAACATGCACTTCCAGTCCACATTCACCATGAAATTATTCTTCAAGTCTTGATTTCTATGTGATCTCTAAATACTTTCCCTCTCTTCTATTTTGAGATCTTGTTGACACACTTGTTGGATGAAAACATCCTTCTTGTCTTTCTTGATCTTCTTGGACTTCCTAGCATAGTATCATAGAGACGGAGTGCCCATTGTGCCTTCATGAAATCCACAAGTTGATATTGAGTCACAATCTAGTGGCCATTATACTCTATGGTAGTTTCTCATTTTACTCTATTGTACTATGCCATCGTGGCATACAAGGCTCAAAATCATTTGAGATGAAAATGACAATTGGACCACCTTGTCCATACAATAATTATGCAACTCTCTCTTTAAAATGTGGTCATCATCCTGGAAATTCATCTGCCAATTTTCATTTGGTGCTTGTGAGATTTTCCCAAGTCATAGGGTCTTCCATGATGGGGTCATCATTCTACTTCCCCTTGCCCCTTGCAATGTGAGGTCTTAGATGTGTCTTCTCCTTTGTGGTACTTTCCATTTCTCCAACTAATGATTTTCCTTTATCATTTTGGTCTTCATTTAATAACATGTTGTTGGATTAACTATCAATCGCTTGCGGTTGAGGGTTTCCAAATACTATTTTAACCATTCTTTCCTTGGAAATTGCCATGTAAGAGCTAATGCCCTACAATTTTCTTAGTCCTCCCACATATGGGCATTCAATGAATGTTGCATACAAATTCATTGTATGCTATATAGGTAGTGTGTGTGGATTGGAACACGTGCAATGCATGGTATTGATACCAACCTCTTGCACTTATAGTTTAGTTTTCCATTCATACATACTTCTTCCTTCCAACCATTTGGTTTTCTTGACTAATTTCCATATGGACTTTCTCCTTCGGGCCTCCTCGTATGACATAATTCCCCATACAGTCTTATTTCCTCCTCTATACAACACTCTTCACCACCTCCTGCATACAACATTATTTTATCCTCTTCCATATGACACTATTGACATATGGTACTAAACCCTTATTACACTTTCTTTTACACATATGACACTTCCTACAATTCACACCCATATGCCTTGTGATCAAACTTGTATGACACTTCCTTTTGTGCATACAACATTTTTTTCAATTCACGCTTGTACAACTCAGGATCAAACTTGTATGACTTCTTTCCTCCTACTTGGCACAAACTCAAGAAGTTGTATAAGTATGGCTTGCCACTTCTCTCACTTCTTTTCTTTGTGTAGGGATTGTAAGGTGCTGGTTTCTTTTTCCTAACGATGCGAACTTCTCTTTTCTTTCCTTTCTTGTGAAATCCTCGACTTTGTTTCTCCACTCTTCTCCTTTAGTCTTACCTTTCTTTCTTTTGACAAAAATATTTTTCTTCCAACTAATAAAACACTTTTCTTTTACAAGAAAAGATTATTTCCTTCTCTACATATTACCCCTTTTTAAAAAAATTAGCACTTTTTATTTCTTTTATTTTTTTCCTCCAATGCATGTTTTTATTTCCTTTTGCAATATTTTCCAATTTTAAATTTTTTATACAAATATGTGTCTCTATATTTTTTCTCAATTTTATCCTTTTTATTTTTAATTTTCTCACCCTTATTGCTCCAAAATAATTTTTTCTTTTGATTTTTTTTAGTTTTTCAAGAATTGTGCTTACGTCACATTAATGTAGCAGCATCTATAGTGCTAGTACCATGTCACCTCCTCCCCATTGATTTCACCACCAAAGTGAGTTGGAAGTTGGCAATGGTGGAGGCTCCTTGCTTTTTTTGATATAGTACTTAATGATTTCTTCGTTGTACTGTGTTCACTCCATAAAAAAACATAGCATCCCCCTTGATTACCATTTTGGTTTTGGGACCCAACGTCTTCTCATACTCCTCCAAGTCAATCTCTTCTTCCCAGTCTTCCTTCAACTCTTCTCCCTTAGCAACTTGTTCGTGGGCTTGTTCCTCCTTTATTTTCTTTTCGTCTTCCTTGTTAATATAATACTTTTTTTCTTATTTCTTGGTCCTTCCTCTTCATCCTTTGTTTTTCTTTTGTTCCTTTTGGTTCATCAGTAGGCTTTACCTTGATTTTAGAAGTACGACACCACCAAGATGTACCTAGTGGCTCCTTGAGGTAATCATTTTTGCAGCACACCCCCATATATTCCAAGTTGAATATCTTGTCCACTAGGGGTGCATGCCTGATGCCTTTATACCTTTTATCGATGTAGTAGCCTATGTACTACTAGTACCATGTCACCTCCTCCCTATTGATTTCAAGTGGACTTGATGGGTTTGGGATGATCCACCAAAGTGAGTTGGAAGTTGGAAAAGGTGGAGGCTCCTTGCCTTTTTTGATATAGTACTTAATGATTCCTTCATTGTACCATGCTCACTCCATAAAAAAACATATCATCCCCCTTGATTACCATTTTGGTTCTAGGGCCCAATGTCTTCTTGTACTCCTCCAAGTCAATCTCTTCTTCCCAGTCTTCCTTAAGCTCTTCTCCCTTAGCTACTTGTTCATGGGCTTTTTCCTCATTTATTTTCTTTTTGTATTCCTTGTCAATATCACAGGCCACATACCCTAGTTGCGCTCCCTCATATGTATTTTCTGCACCCAGTGTCCATCCATATGCACCCAAAGAGTAGATGTGTCAAACTATACATTGGTGAGGTGTTTGTGGATGCGCAGGACCACAATTCTCTCCACATGCTTCATGTGCAGGAAGTGTATGGGAGAAGCTCATCCTTCATTTGGAACATAGGTTTGGTCTATTATTAATGAGTCATCTTTGATCACTTCATCTTGCCCAATGGTCTAGTCTCCACAAGAAACATACCCCAACATGTTTATTTCTATTGTGGGTCCTTTCCTCTTGTTATAAATCTTTAGCTTAGAGTCATTCACAAGTTCTTGGATCAATCTCTCATCGAGTGTTGTAAGTTTGATTACTCCATTGAGACTCATCTACCTCACTTTATAGGGTCCCAACCAACGAATATTGAACTTCTGAGGTTTAATCTCATTATGACTTTTATACTTCAAAACCAACTATCTTGGTTGGAATTTTATTTGCTGGAGGTATTTGTTATGCCACAAATTCTGCCAGCTTTGCATAGCTTTTGTGGTTCATTGTGCCATTATGCTTCGTTAATCTTTTTTATTAAGGGTAAGAAGGTGTTCATTCAAATTTTTGGCATCACCAAAATGATTCTTGACAATAATGCAGAAACATAGGACCATGTAGTCAGAAGGGCGAATGTCTAGTTGTTACTCTATATGTTGTACAATGCACCCAACGTATTGTTGGTGGTCTTTCATCTCAATCTTTGTTTTTCCCGTAGGGTCTATATTTAGAACATAGTAGAATTCATATAAAAACATAAAAGTAAGCATATATAATGTATTTGAGAGAACTCAAAACTACATATTCATTAATCTCAAGATCATTACAATGTGTCTCAGAGATAGTATTATTATCAAAACATAACATAAAATTCCCACAATATATATATAGAGGTGTCAAGTGCTAACTGTTGCAAACTGTTGGCTAATTGTTGACCCCTCGACAACAACCCCTTGACAATAATACTAACAAATTCTAATTACCTAACAACAATCTTCCTCTTTGACCCCACATGATTTATATCAGGGAGACAAGTACTTCATTTGTGGATTATGCATGACTATTGAATTGTGGGTAGTACAAACTTGACAGGGCATAGAATATTTTAAACACCATTGTCATCAACCTGATGACATAATTCACAAAATGCACCCCTCGGTCACAGGTGATCTGGATCGGGATTCTATATCTCATGAAATTTGGTAGTATCTATAAACCTTGTTGTACTGAGGGTAGTATTGTTTGGAAATGTCTTTCCTTTTCTCACTTAGTGAGGTAGTCTATCGCTATCACAATATATTTGTCTTTGTGTCTGAATGAATTTCAATGGTTTGACAAAGTCTAACTCCCACCTTTCAAACAATTTTGTGGCTGCGAAGATAAGAATGGCATGAAGTTACACTTGAGTAGTTTTATGTCTCTTTGGTGGGTATCACATCCTCCTACCTACTCACACACATTGGTGTACAATGCGGGTCACAATAGTCTTGCCAGAAATACCTTGCTTGTGGTGGTTTCGGGTTCCATGTGGTTTCCAAACATCCTTTGTGAGCTTCCTTTTGTACTCTCAATATTTCCTCTTGCATGACACATTGTTGTAATATGTGGTCGAGCCCATCTTGTAGAGAAATGCATTAATGAGTTGAAAAGTTTTTCTTTTTAGTGCCAACTTCCTCCTTTTTCTTGGTGGCATCTCCCTTGGAAAGGTCAAGATGGAGGGGTACTCCTCGATGCTCTTGTACCATAGTGGCAATGTTGCAATTTGGAAGAGGTGTGTATCAGTAAATTATTCATTCACCCCTCTAGGGACTCTCCCAACTTGATTTGGGATAACTGATTGGTGATGACATGGCTTTTCCCAGGTTTTATGATGATTGTGAATGCGAATTCTTGCAATAGGAGCAACCATCAACTCACTCACCCTTGAATGATGGGTTTGTTCACAGACACATTAATGCCTAGTGGTCCACATACAACATAAAAGTTGGCTCCAAAAGGTAGTGGTGGAAATTTTGCACCAAATACACCATCCCCATTACCTCTCTCTTAGTTGTTTGATATTTCCTTTCTACTTTTGATAGTAGGCAGTTGGCAAAGAATGGTGGATGGTTCAATCCTTGTATGCCCATTTGCGTGAACATAGCCTTGATGGCATAACTAGAGGCATTGACATGCACGTGAAATTACTTGTTCCAATCGGGGTATGCAAGGATAGGTTCACTCACCAATCTTGACTTTAATTCCTCAAATGCATTATTTTTCCAGCCCCCTCTGTGAAAGGTTTTCCTTTCCTTATCATCATGTCAAGAGGGTAGGAAATCTAAGTGAAGTTCTTAATGAACCTCTGGTTGTAGACAACATGCCTGAGGTAATGCCTCGCCAGGGAACCCATGAGAGATTAACCTAAAAATGATACTAAGTTTACAAAATAATTTTTTTTCTAAGAGTTTACAAATAATATTAAATAAGAAAGAGGAAGTAAAAAAAATATAAATTCCATATATACTCATATACACAATCTCAATTACATATTACAAATCTCAAGGGTTACTTGATGTAGAAATATGTAAATACAACTTAATCTATTAAGTACAATAATAATATAAATCTTTTACATAGTACATTATCTCAACAAGAATAAACAAATACATCTAAACCATAAGGTATACATGATCACCCACATCCACTACACAAGTCACATGATATATAAATAAAACTGAGTACAAAGTACAAATAAAAGAAAGGATAGGCACAAATCTCCAGGGATGAAAGAATAAGAAGTAACCACGACAAGGATCATCCAACACTGGTACAAGAACGTCAGAGTCTCAAATGGTAAGAGAATCACTACCTACCAACCATGTGGAAACTTGTGGTTCCACTCCCACTGTAATGAGGAGATAACATCAGACCCTGCTCAGATAACAATACCAAAATCAATCATCAGGTAGTACTAAACAAGGGATCCTAAAAGCTTCCTATCTCAAAGGTACAACTCAAAACTCAAAGGTACACATACTAATCCAAAGGAAACCAACACACGTAGGAAAGCTAAGATGAATTTAGGGAAGTGTCATCACATATGTCAACCCCTTGGAATGATCTCATTGGACTCCAACTCCCAAGTGTGAACATATGCAGAACCTGAAATCCTCTCATGTAGACAAGGATAACTGATCATGCCAGAATTCACCATCACTACTAGACGAACAAACATCTTCTCCCACTCCCATCCTTAGCCTATATTAGCACTCAAGACATGGGCGATAAATCCATTATCTTATTAATTATTTTAAAACCCCATTTAATGTATTAAATTATCACTTATTTAAGTAACCTACTAAGGATACCCAGATAGCCACTTCTAAGCTCTGATGCCTCCAAATCAAGCCACTTCCCCTTTAACACCTAGATAACCTACCCTAAGATCATAAATCTCAAAACATCTCATGAATCATAAAATTAAAGATTTGGTTCCAAAATATCACAGGAACACACATAACCAACGTCCATCACATATACATCATAACAAAATTAAGAGCTTCCATAGGGTTGGATCATAACAAAATCGAATACCATTCAAGTATGCAAGGAAAACAAACATATTACAATTTCCTAACCCTGCCTTTGGTAACAACCCTAAAAAGGATAACCTAAAATATTCTCTCTTAACCCACAATTAGAAAAGGAAAAACAATCATAAGAATTTAATAATAATAAACTAATTTGTAAAAAACTTTGTTACATAAATTAATTTATTAAAACAATTACTAACACAACTATAATCACATTACTAAATTAAATTATTCCTCATACATGAAAAATCAATTCATACAAAGATTCAAATAAATTGATTTCAAATCCATAATTACTAAACTCATACAATTAAAAAAATATTGGCAATGAATTTTAAACAACTTACACTAAAAGTTAATAGTACTAACTAATAAATATTAATATTAATTTAATTAATATTAACATTTATTATCAATAAAATTTCTTAAAGTAAAAATTATATATATATATATAACTTTACAAAATAAAATTAGTTAAAAAATTAACAATTTATAAAAATGAATTTCGTTCAAACTCATATGAAAATAGGGCAACCAGATGAGTGTGTGTGTGTGGGGGGCGGGGGGGGGACAATCGGTCCCACCCTAGGGTTGTTTCAGCAACTTACGCTATCGACAGACACGATACCGGTAGCTTTGGTTGTCATGCCACTAGCTACTTCAACAACTTAGGCTACCAACAACCTTTGGCACCGACAGCTTAGGCTGTCAGCAGCTTTGGTTGTCATGTTGTTGGGTTGCTTCGGTAGCTTAGGCTGTCGTGCAGCTGAGATGCCATGACAACTGTTGTGCGACTTTCCAACACGCGGGGGGAATATGTGGGAAGAACCCCCCCTCCCCCCTAATATATATATATATATATATATATATATAATATTTTTTTAAAATTTTCTTTGAGAGAAAATTCTCTGAGACAGAATAGTAACCTCTTTTATTTTATTTTATTTTTATTTTAAAAGAAAATCTTATATATATATCCTATTATAATATGATAACATAGGGTTTATCAACTCATTTCTAATAGAAACATATTTTTCATAGATCTACAAAATGAATATGGTTATTCATAAAAATTAAGATGTTTGAATTTTATTTGATTCTCTATGATTTTAGCAACAACATTTAAATCAAACCCTAACTGATCCAAAAATAAGATATTTCCATAATATTCCTAGAACCCAAATGTCTTCTATTAAACTACAAATCTAAACAAGAGAAGCATTCCAAAACATATATCAACAAGATCTAATAGGCATGAAGAAAACCAAATTTCTTTGAAAGGGATCTAATCTACAAGGGTTTCAAACCCTACTTCAAACCTCCAATTGACAGAAACCAAGAAGAAGATTAAAACCCTAAAAATTCCAAATCTTTCACAAAAATCTTTCAATTCAATCCTTCGAGCCAAAACCTATAAATCTCTGTGTAGAATAATGGCCAAATCCTTCTAATAAATAAAAACATACAAGTAACTACGACTTCGTCCCTCAACCACATCAAACATGTCAAATAGAAATGTAAAACAAACATGATAGTCATACACATGCAAGTATGGGGTAAGAAAAATCATGAATATATACAACATTTTAAACATATAAATAATCATCATCAAAACAACTAACATCATTTAATTGCAAACATATGATATTTCATAGCTATCCATACCAAATCACCATGTAATGTCATACATATGAAAACCTCATAATAAAGCTGAAATAATCAATACACACATGAAAGTGGCCTAAAAGAGTTTGGCAATGTAAAAATGAAAAATAAAACTATGGGTGGGCACTTCACTTGAGGAATGACTTAACTCTTGTTACATTGTCTAAGGCCTCCATCTAAATGATGACCCCTGCCTTGTCAAGGTCTATCTTCAATCCCTCTTTACTATGTGGCCAAGAAGTTTTCCTTGTGGCACCATGAATCTACAATTTTTGGGGTTTAGTGCCAACCTTGCTCCAAGGATCCTCTCCATGGATTCACAGAGTGTGGCTAGGTGGGTTTCCTATCTATTGTATATTGACCAATCATATATGAATTCCTTGAAACTCCCCACTGACATCTTACAAAAATATGTGGATTATACATTGGAAGGTGGTTGGGGTGTTGCAAAAGATGAATATCAACCAATTGTAGTTGTATACCTCATCTTTCATCACAAATATTGTTTTCATCTTTTCTCCCTCTATAATACTTATTTGGTTATGTCGTAAGAATCCATCCATGAAGGAGTATATTTTATGGCTTGTAACCTCCTCGAGTATCGTGTTGGTGAATGTAATTGGAAAGGGATCTTTTATTGTCATTGCCTTGAGGCATCTAAAGTCCACACATATCCTTATTTGGTTCACCTTCTTGAGTGATATGACAATGGGAAAGACCCACTCACTTATTTCTACTTTGAATATTATGCTATCATCCAACATTTTCTTGATTTTCTCATGTAACTTTGCAGCATAATTCTTGTTCATTCGATAATTCATCTTTCGTACAAGTTGGGCACTAGGTACAAGAGGGATCCTATGTATGCACAAATCTCGTGGTATCCCTTTAGGTCCTTGTAGGTCCACACAAAGGTGTTCTTGTACTCCATGAAAATATTGAATGTCATCACCTTTATCATGGGGTTCCAATCGTCACCTACCAAACCAAGATTATCTTAGGATTATCTTCATCTCCCAATTTTATCTTCTTCACACTTGACTCTTCATATTTTATGGTCTTCTCTCTTTCAAAATGGTGAGCAGGGGTCTCGTGCCACTCCTTTATATTATTCATATTGTCGAGGAAAACTCCCTTCAATGACTTCCATTGTCTCCTTGAACTACAACATGTTACATTCAAGATGGAAGACCTCATAACCCTCCATCTGCTAGTGAAACAAGCCTTTGAGGGAGCTAGTTTCATCTTGGGAGAAATCATCCAATTCCAACAACCCTTTTTCATTTGGTTCCATTGTCCTTTGTTCATCCAATCTAAAATATCCTTTAGATTCTGAGTCAAAGGATGCCAATTCTTCACTCATTGCCTAATTCCTTAGGTTAATGATGTACGTTTTTCCTTCACTCTCAGTAGACAATGTGTTTCACTTCAAATTATGATTTTCCTTGGTGGTGATAAGCCAACGCCTCCCAAGGAGAGCGTTGTAAACCTTTAGTAGGATGAATTCAAAGTCAAGGAAGAAGTATTTTGTATCGATCATCACTTTTTGTGCCATGAGTATTCCCAATGACTTAATGTTATGTTGGTCGACACTCACCAAGTGAAAGGGTGGAAGCCAAAGTGTTGTCTTTCTGAGGCACTTCAGGTTTCCTCTAGCAACACATTGACTCTCGAGCCTCTATCGATGATGGTGTTTGTTAACTTTCTCCCCATTATTTATGTCTTGATGATGGTTGGCTTCCTTATAATGTTGTCTTAATACCAAAAACATTGGGTCATATTCCACATCCTTTTCACATAATGGTTCCTCTATTGGTTTCTTTTGTGGTGGACATTACTCCTAGCTGATTGTGTCATTAAGTATATTTGTAATTTCTATTTTTAGTTGTATCATGATTTGTAGAAGATTTTTTTTATCTTGATAGGGATTGTTGTTTGTAGCACCTGTGTTACTATATTATTTTTAGATTATAACTATAGTGGAGTACTCACGATTTCATTTGAGGCTCTCATCAGCTTTGGCTTCTTGAAGTCTTTATCCGTATGAGGATTTGGTTATATTGCCTTCTTTGTTTGTATCCTGGTAATCGCTAGTACTTCTTCATTTGGCTTTTCGATGGCCAACATGTTCACCCCTTTATAATTTAAGTAGTTGACATCTTCATGGTTCTCCACACCACTTGCATAGAAAGCCAGAGTTATTTTGACTGCTTTGGTATTCATAGGAGAAATGAACCCATTTATTTCACTTTTGGCATTAGATCATTGGTATTCCTTTGTATCATATTGGATTCTGCTCAGTGTGCAACTATTATTATTATTATTACCTCTCGTGTTATTACAGTATCTTCTAGGAGATGCTTTTGAATGGGAAGGTGGTTTTGGTGGTGTGAACAATGGGGTTTCATGTTCCCCTTGTGCAAAGAGAACTTGCATGCTTCTTGTTTTCAAGTTGTACAAACATTCCTTGATAGAATGTTCAAGTACTTGACAAAAGTCACAAAACAACTTCTTAGAAATGTGGTTTTTGAGTGACCATATACCTTATAGTCAATGCACCATACTTCTTTGTTTTCCTTATAACTTTCTCTCTCCAAATTTAGCTCCTTCATCATTCACAACATATCCCTTCAAAGGGCTTGTGAGGTTTTTGATTCACCATTACTACGATTGTCCTATGTACTATCATCCTCACTAATTCTTTTCTTTCCCTGTAAATGTTTTAGTTTTAACTTTAATGTCTATTTCTTGATTGTAAGCATCAACATATGAGGATGGAGCTACTACCTTCATATTTTTTCTCAATGAAGGAATCAAACCTTCAATGAGCCAATGTTTCTTCAATCCATCAGCTGGCTAGACCTCCACCTTGCCCAAAAACTCCTTGAGCCTATGCTAGTAAGTTTGTATATTGTTTTTTTTTTCTTGTTTAGTGTTATAGATTTTAGCCACAATTTTGTTTCCATCCCTCAAGAGTTTAAATTCATTTTGGAATGCCTTCTTTAAATTTTCCTAGGATTCTACTTGTTATTCTTCCAAGCCTATAAACTAGTCAATGGCTATTCCCTGTAGTGTGGCAAGAAATGACCTTAGCTAGTAATATTTGTCTACCTAACCACTCATAAAATTTATGGTTTCAAATGTCTTTTAGTGCTGCACAAGATCCTCCGATCCATTCCCTGTGAACTTAGGGGGTTTCTAGCTTAATGCCAAGACTCACTCGGGGGCACACCATCATTATTAAATGGTATGTACCATATATGGAGGACCTTTTGATGAGTGTTTTATGACCACACCAACACATAATAAAGTGCCAAAGAACTCTATCCTCTCTTGATCAAAATCACCACATATGCAAGATTGCACATAAGATCATAGAGGCGACTCCAAGGTTCAAACTGCGAAGTTGCGACTTTAGGGAAGATGAGCTTGTTTGGCTTGATGTATGTTGGTTATGCAAGGGGACTTATGATAGTTCACTTAGACTTATCAATCTAACTTGAAAATGATATATAAATCTAAATGTTTAATCCTAAACTAATAAGGCTTGAAATAAGTAGCAAATAGATTGAAGGTTTAGTAATCTAATCTAATCCTAGAATGAAACAAATAGTGAATGTCTTTGTGACTCTATTATACTTAGTCTTGTCACAAACTCCACCAAGCTAGTGTAATATTCTAAGGTTACTGATAGATGTTCACATTATTACCATAACACAAACACCATCCATGAAAGCATATTAATGTACAAGCAATAGTCGAAGTAAAGCTCATTAATCTTCCAGTTGACCATGCAAGGAAAACTTACATTCAACAAATCACTAATGGTATGGACTATGTGAGTTTCACAATGATTGATTCACAATTTCCTTCATCTAACAAAATTACTCAAACCGACTTCTAAACTAAAGACTTGAAGCAAATTATAAACTAAGTGAGAAATGTAGGAAGCTATGCAATACTCCAAAAAGTTCACAAGTATTCACCATGTCAAGAAAAAAATGAATTAGAGTAATTATGACAATATATTAGCAATAATTTCACCAAAATCCTCCCCTTTACAAATGATAAGGCCTTGCCTTTTATATTAGTTCCAAGTACAATGAGTTGCTAGGATCTATTCAAGATTAAGGGGGCCAAGATTAAACCAACAAAGCCCTAATGTAACTACCACTTACGAGTACTAAATGGTTATCATTACATAAAAGAACCACTTTGTGGGCCAATAAGAAAATTACATAGTTTTATGGACCAATGATAAAAATAGGTTAGGTAGAGACATGAAATGGAATCCACATGTATATGTAGCATGATTTGATTGGTTGATCTTGGACACATATAACTGAAATCTTCTGATTGGTTGAAGATGAAAGAGAGCCACCTCAACATTCTTATCTTGTACATTTCATCAATATCTCTTGATACTCAACATTTTCCAACCTTGGATTGACGGTGATGGCTCATATTCCCAAATTGCTTCATCTTCATGATTTTTCTCCATCCTCTTTCATTTTGAAACCTTCTCATTGACATGGATTTGAAAATACATGTACTTGAAATTTTGATTCCTTGATTTCAATCTGCAGCTCGGAAGCACCTTGTTTTCTTGATGAACAAATTATAGTTTGATGATTTTTTTCATCTCCATGTTGTCCTTTATGTTTAAATCACTCTCGCATTTGAACCATTCATGTCCTTGTCACCTTGCAAAACAATGTCATTTTGTTAAACACTTGGATTTCATATTGTATATATCAAGTCAAAAGGTTATTACTAAGAATCCAAATTTCTAATAAAGAAATTGCAGTATCAAAAACAAGGGTGGAAGGTAGTTCAAAACAAGGAATTGTATTGTTTAGAATAAGTTTATAGATTACTCCAGTGGTAGTGGATCATAGAAGGATCCCTTCAACCCACATTGTAAATTAATTAATAGTCTTTATAATAAATGTGTGTCCTTTAGAGAAAGGGGTGATATATTTCTAATGACATCAAGGCCCCGAGTTTGAAATGGAAAAGGAAAAGTTTTAGTGTCGAGTTCCCATGTAGGAGCTCAGATGAAATTGCTATGTTATGACATTGAGGACATTTCTTGACAAAAGTGAAGGAATCTTGATCCATTATTTTCCAATAATATCCCATATGTATTAGCTTATGCACTAAATATTTACCACCTAATTTTCTACCCTCAAATATCAAATGAGATTCTTAAAGGGAAAGGAATATCTTAGCCTTAGTAAGACACCAAGGAAGAAGACCATTGTAATATTTGTGATAAATAACATTGGATAGAATAATATAATGAATTGAGTGCTTGCAAATTTGGACACAAGTGTTCTTACTTGCATCGTCACATAAATTGTCAAGCTTTAGATGGTTATAGATGTCAAAGAGCCATTTCCATGAGTCTATTTTTGCACACATAAGACTATTGAGTTCAGGTTTTTTATAAACCGTAGGAGAGTAGAGAGCCTATACCATAAAATGGTACTCATTTGTACCATAGTTAAGGCGTACAAGAGAATTTGTGTTTGCCATTACATTCAAATGATGATTTTCTCTCCTCTAAATTTTTTCAAAGGTATAGGATGAAAACTTATTAAGAAATGTCAAAGCTAAGTCTTGATTCTAATCCAACTTAGGTTGCTTTGTGTGATATTCTCCTGCAATCTAGTTTACTATAAGTTCAGAGTCACTATTAATACAAATATGGGTTATGTCAGATGAAATCATGCCATGTAAGATTCCAATAGGGGATTTGTACTCATGGATGTTGTTGGTAATGTTGGTTCCTTTTCTTTCTACTTGCAGATTTACAATTTGATTGACAAACTAATGTCACTGACTCTATCACCACTCCAAATTTGACAAGAAAAAGGGCCAATTAACAAGGATCAAGAGAATGATCCTCCTACACTTTGAGCTTTAATGCTCAGGAGGGTATACCTTTGATTCACTTCTTAAAGGAATCAAAAAATATTAAGAAGTAATGTCCTTGACACATTGATTTAAAGATTTTATCATTTATAGGTTGATTGATGATGAAGAACTGCTTCTTGAGAACAGACTAGTGTCTTATCCTAGGGCAAAGAGTCAAATAAAATATACCTCAATAGAAAACTTAATTCAAACACACTCAAATCCAAAATAAGTTCTTTGCCTATTACTCCTCTCACTCTCACACTTGGACATCATATTCTCACTAAACCATGAATTCTCTGAAACTATCTTTAAGGATTTAATCCTGACTTTGGAAGGAACTCAAAGATAATTTCACAATATACTTTGTATACCATACATCAACCTGCTTTGCAACATTAACATATAAGAATTCAAGATCAAAAAAAGAAGACATTCACAAATCTGAGATGGAATTCAAGTGTATTCTCATTAAAACTTACAGTGTCAATACATTGAAAAATGACAAAATGCTAGAAAAACCCTAAATCCAAGCTCTCTCTATTCAATTACCAAATTCACCATCCTTTGAAAAATACAATCAGTTGCAATATATAGTCACTAGTCATCTTGGGATCCCTGAAAATCAGGATGCAACAAGCTACAGATGACTAGGATAGGGTTAGGGTTTTCAATCACTTTACCAACCAGATAATCAAGAAATTACTATAGAAAAGACATGCCAAGAAATCCAGAGCAAATAAGGTCTAAATTGATCTTCATTTACGGCTAAAATCTTGACTGGTACATTAGAAATTGGAAACTACATCATTTTAGCCCTCTATTCACTTCATCTGCATAATAAATGGCGTGACTGATTCACCCCTTTTTCCACGTCATGGAAATCCTTCGCAAGAAAGCATTACCTCTGGACCATACTGTGAAAGTGGACAAGATCAAATCAGGTAGCTCGGCTGCCCAAGCATTAAATAACTAGTCCTTTACTCGAAAAAAACCCTTAAACAATTTAAATTTCTAGTGGCAACAGTCAATCAAACAATTTTAAAACACGACCGTTGATCTTAGTCCTTCCCAGCACATCGGGTGACTCTCATTAATCGACATAACAGTCAACTAATCCTTTTAAAATTACCCAGAACATCATCATATCTTGACATCCAATTTGGATTGAGCACCTCAACTACACCTAGCAGCGGACCCACCTTGACCTTGGTCTTTAAAACAGGACCGTTGATCTTCACTTAAGAAAGAATCAACGGCTGTCGCAATATCGTGATGACTAATACCTCATGCACCTTTTCTTCTTGACAATGTGACAACCATCAGATTGACTTACATATGGTGTCCCATTAACATGCTGAAACCCTCGGCCCCACTGAAAAATTCCAAGTCACCAGCCCTCATGACCAATGAAAAACAAACACATCAGCATGACTTGGCAACTAGACCCACTATCTCATTAGTCTTTATCTCTTGGAAGATCAGATGACTGTAGCATTTCCGCGATGACTATCTGTCGAGCAAATTTCTTTGTGGCAACACGACCACCATTAGATCTTGCTGCACTTTAATCCTTAACCATGGTAGGCTCCCTTAACCCTAAGTCATCTAGCGAATATGCGACTAAAGGCATTCTCCTAGTCGCGAAACATTTTACTTAACCTGAGTTCGATCAAGAGATCACGCAAATGAAGCATTCACGTGATTGCTGAGCCTTTCTTTAACTCTAGGTTCCATCTAGTGAACAAGCAACCATCATTAGATCTATTTGATTAACGGTCCAGATTCTATCTCCAATTCCTTTATTTTAACTCATCCTCAACCGCAAACATGTGACTGAAGACTTCGCTTGATTGCTAAACCCTTTGCTTAACCTAGGTCTGGTCTAGAGATTGGGTGACAAAGGCATTCTCGTGATTGCTTGATGTTTGGATAACCATGGGTTTTATCTGGAGAACAAGCGCCAGCCGCCCAATCAAATCTGCATCCATGGCTCATATTCAATCTTGAAACCTTTACCTTTAACCCAACTCTATCTAGTGATCCAATGACCAAAGCATTCTCATAATCACTGAATACTTGGCTTGACCCTGGTTTAATCCTAAGAACACGCAAACAAAGCATTCTCTAGATCTCTGAATGCTTTCTTAACCTTGAGTTTTATCCAGCGAACACGCGCTAGCTATTGATCTGGTCATCCATCCACAATCCTCACTGAATCTCAGAATGTTTCATGAATTAGCTGCTTTATCAAGAGATTCAGCGACTGAAGCAAAAAAGACCACCCAGGCTAGGAAATAAAACATGTACACAAAGGGGACTTAAGTGGCCCGAAAAGGTAACGAGGAAATAGAACGAAGCTAGGGTTTCTAGACTTAGGAAAATTTATGGAACCCTAGGACATTGATTAAAACCCTATTTCTCAAACCTTAAAATTAGTATACCTCCCTGGTTTTTACACTTGAGAACATGCGATCTTGACTGGAGCTTGATGACACCCTGAACTAACCAAGGCTAAGGGTGCAAGCCATGAAACATCATATATCTTCTTCACTGGTCAGAACAAGTTGCAGCTAGGGCATGACAATTTTACAAGATTTTTCCAAGAAAAGACCATTTTCTTAGAATTTTGCATTTTACAGGAAAATGGGCTAACAGTGGCTCTGTCTGGGGATGATGGGTAACTTGTGCCCATGCAAGAATTCAGATTTTTTGGGGAAAGCAAACCACCTACTGGAAAAGGACAACTGGATAGAGCACTTGGACAAAAACCTACTAACAAAGGCCAAACCAGACAAAAAAGAAACACACCACACCTTTACAAAATTTACATGTACAAACCTAACTACTGTTCATGGAAATAAAATACCTTCAACTGAAGTATTTCTTCAAGAACTGTCCATGAATAGGCAATTCTTGAATGCCACCATTGAGCTCTTTGACAATGTAGGAATCTGGTCCTGACTTTTCATGAATCAAATATGGCCCTAACTAGATTGGATCAAATTTTCCATGTTTTCGTTTATCTCCCAATCTGGCATTCCAGAATAATACCAAATCATTTGGCTCAAACTTCCTTTCTACAGCTTTCTTGTCATACAAACCTTTGACCTGCAATTGCAACTTAGCATTCTTTGAAGTTGATTATCTTTTGGTTTCATCCAACCTGATCAAATCCTCAATCCTCAATTGCATTTCATTGTTTATATCATCATCATATAATTGAACAAACCTATACATTTCTAACAAGTTGTTCTGAGGAATCCTTGCATGTATTGCATACACTAAGTCAAATGGTGCACACTCAATTGGCTTCTTAACAGTTACTCTTTCAGCCCATACAACCAATGGAAAATTTGAATTCCATGCCCTTTTATTCTTTTCAAGGATCCTCTTGAGAATTTTTATCAAGCTTTTGTTAGATGATTATGCCTGTCCATTTCCTTATGGATGATAAGGTGAGGAATATGACATCTGGATTCCTAAACCTTCATAGAATCCCTTGTATTCAGCAAACCTGAAGCACATTGCATTATCACAGACAATCCTTTCAAGACATCCAAATCTTGTAACAATATTATTCAATAGGAAATCAGTCACCACCTTACTGGTTGTATTCCTTGTAGGAATAGCCTCTACCCATTTTGTAAAATAATCAGGCAACTAAGATCCAAGAGTGTCCTCCACTGGATTTATTTGGTATTCCTCCTATAAAGTCCATCCCCCATTGTTGGAAAGGGGCCTGCACTTCCACTGGCCTCAATGGTACATTTCTTGAAAACTTGAGCTTGCCAAAAAATCTCTGACAAGCATCACACTTTCTTACCAATTGTTCTGCATCTTTGAAGATTGTGGGCCACCAGAACCCTACTCTCAAAATATTTTGAGTAGTATTTTTACCCATATAATGTCCACCACACACTCCTTCATGTATTTCCTTCAGCAATCTATCTACCTGACTTTTATCTACACATTTCAACAAAATGCAGTCTAGATTCCTCCTCCACAATTTGCATTTGATGATAACATATTTTATTGCTTGCAACTTTAGATCTCTTTTCTTTCTATCATCCAATCCTGATGGATATTTCATATTCCTTAAATAATAGATAACATCCTGATACTAGATACAATCATCCATATCACATGTATAATCAATGTCAGCTTGATTAATTTGATTTGCATCAAGATTGGACTGAGCCATCATTTTTGCCAATCCTTGGCCTCTAATCGGTTTGGTAATCTGGATATCAATGTTGAACTCTTGAATTCTATTTATCCATCTGCATCTCCTCCCAGACACTTCTTGCTGTGAAAAGATGTCCTTTATTGCAGCACTTGGTACAAAAGCAATCACAGTTGCTCCCATCAGATAGCGTCTAAAAGCCTTCACAAGTGCATATGCTTGTTTCTCATTAATATCATACTTTAATTCAGCAGCCTACAAAGATTTACTAAAGAATGCAATAGGTTGTGCAAAACCTTCATTATTTTTCTACAACAATAGTGTGAAAAGAAGCAAAAGAAAAGATATGCATTGGAATACTATAATTGGGTGCCTTTAGTATAGGTGCATCCTTGATTTCCTATTTGATATTCTTGAAAGCTTCATCAGGCTCACCTTCCCACTTGACCTCAAATCCTTTTTTCAACATCTTGGATATTGGTTTGGTGGTCTTAGCAAAGTTAGTAACAAATCTCCTTAAGAAGTTTACCTGACCAAAGAAAGATTGAATTCCCTTAACATTTTTTAGCTTTTTAATCTTGTCAATTGCCATCACTCTTTCTGGGTCAATTCTCACTCCCTACTTCCCTACAAGGTGGCCAAGTAACTTTCCTTAAGTTACACCAAATGCACATTTCCTTGGGTTCAGAGAAATGCCATGTTCCAGAGCCCTCACAAATATCTTCTCCAAATGAGAACAATGATCTTCCTCCCTTTTGGAGTATGCAGTAAAGTCACCCTGGTATACCACTAGGAAGGCATCTATAAAATATGAAAAGACAACATCCATTGCTCTCTGGAAAGTGGCACCAGTGTTAGTTAAACCAAAAGGCATCCTAACATAGACATAAGTCCCCCAGGGTGTTGTGAAAGTTGTCTTAAATTATTCTGATTCTTTCACAATCACCTGGTTGTAGCCAGAAAAACCATCCATCATGGACATTAGATCAGATCTAGTTACTCTTTGCAGCATTGCTTCCATGTTGGGTAAGCAATAGTTATCCTTCAGAGAAGAGATGTTAAGTTCCTAAAGTCCACACACAATCTGATGTCTCCATTCTTCTTCTTGTCTGGGACTAAGTTTGACACCCAAAAAGAATTCCTGATAGGATTTATGATTCCAGCATCTCTAAACTTCATCAATTCTTCTTGCATCTTAGGGGCTAAGGTAGGATTGATTGGTCTTTGCTTCTACCTGAAAGGTTTAGCATCCTTGTTCAAAGGAATGACATGCTAAAATAAATCTTCTTTGTAAACCTTAAGATCATCATATGACCATGCAAAGACATGTCTGAATTTTCTTAACAGCTCAATCAAAGACGTTCTTACCTACTGAGACATTTGTTTTCCAATGTACATATTTTTTGGTGTTTCCTTAGTACCAATATTTACCTCTTCCAAGTCCATTGGGTTCCTTTTCTTGGTATCCATCTGGACTCTGTCTTGATTATTAAATACGGTTTCCAAAACAACAAGTCACCTGGGAACCTTGTTGGTCTTAAGTTGTATGACTTCATTTCCAAAGACAACTTATTTTCCTTTTGCAATTTCCACCAAGGCCGAGAAATCTAATTCCTTACCATGATATTGATCTTCACAATTCATAAATCTCAAGATATTTTGGTCATCCTAAAAAACTTGCCAGTTTTCAATGTTATCTAGTATACTGGGCCTAGCCTAAGTTTCAACTTTTGAGAGGCCTAAAAAAGTGATATCAGTAGGATTGATTACTATATTGGCTAGTAGGTCATCCATCTTATTTTTTCTTCTATCCTTCCAGACAATATTAAAGGCATCAAAACATTTAATCATATCCCACACTGCATTCCTATACTATTTCAACCTTTTGTTCTTGGAAGCATAAATTGATCTTACTTGAGACACAACTAGCTTTGAATCACCAACAACATGCACACATTTAATTCCATGTTTGTGTGCTAACTTCAAACCTATCAATAGTGCTTCATATTCTGCTATGTTGTTTGTGCATGAGAAACTCAATGTAAAAGAAAACTTATACGTGTTTCCCTCAGGAGAAATGAGTAAAATACCTGCACCTGAACCATCCTTGCAGTTAGCACCATCAAAGTACATTACCCATAGATCACCTTTCTCGGACTTAGTACTCACCTCTACAGTGATAGGGAGCAAGACAACTTCTTTCTCAAGAACAATAACTTCTTCCCTGAAAGCATTTATATCAGTATCCACAAAATAGGTAATCTCATTGTCAATATTTTTCTCAATCATATGGGTCACCCTTGGCTCCCTTTCAACCTTAACAGATTGATCATCTATTTTGAAAGTTTCAAAGGACAAGTCACATTGCAAACTTCCACCCATGGCAGAACTCCACTTCTTGGATAAAAGCATCCCATAGTGAGGAGGAATGTCTACCACCAAGACACTCATGGTCAATTCTTTCTCTAGATAGGCTGCCAATTTGTAAGGCAGTGCATTTATAGTCCCAATGACTGGTACCTCTCTTTGGTCCATTGCACAAAATCTTCCCTGGACTATATCAACCTTAAGGCCCAACTTTTCCATGATCTTAAAAGGCATGACAATATTTGAGGCACCTGAATCAATCATGCAATTCCTTAATGTCATTCCATTCACTATGATACTTAAGAAGAATGGATCTATGTTTTCAAGGCTAGCATTGACAGAGTTATCCAAGAATATAGGTGGTATTTGAGATACCATTCCCTAAACTTCCACTTCTTTCATAACCTTAGCCTGGGGTTCATTAGCATTACAAGCAACATTATTGTCACAAACATTATCTACCCATGCTAGAGCTCTATCTTTTTGTTCATGAATTCTTAATAATTCAGACAAGGGAACCTTGACAGTTATTTGGGACAAAACTGATAACATGTCAACAAGGGAAGAAGAAGGAATCTCAACCTGCATTGCCTTAATATCCTTTTGCTTCTTAGGTGCATTTACTATTGTTGTCACCTTCATTTTTTCAACCTTGGTTGTTGCATCAACTAACTTCTTAGTTTGCTTTTGGATGTCTTTTTCATTAATATTAGACACCTTGACACCTTCGAATCCTCTTGGTTCCCACTTCTTACCCTTTACATTTTTGAACTTCACTAAGTAATCATCTTTTGATTTGTTTCCAGTGGGTCCCTTGGAACTGGTGCTTTTTATAAACATTCTTGCAGCTTTTCCAGTGGTATCATTTGTTGTCATACTTATAATCTGTACTTGGGCTATCATCTTTGCAGTGATCCTAGAAATTTCCTCCTTTGAAGGTCTTCTCAAATTCATTGGCTCTGAGGAAGAATTCATGATACATGCCTTTTCATCAATGTCTTCATCATCAGAAAGGACTTCTTGATGGAATAATTCCTTATTGTGTCTTTTCAAACACATGTCAGTTTCTTCATCAACATCAAAAACATCTTCATGTCCCAAATATGAGGTAGTCATGTTACACCCAATATCATCATTAGTTTCTTATTGATCATGCTCTTCAGCTTCATCACTTTGGTATGCAGATATGGACTGTGCAACCACACAATGTTCTGCAGAATGAGGAGATTGGTAGGCCATACACCATGGTGTATCCTCCATGACATTTGTAGAAGCCTTTTGTAAAGGACCAGGGATAACTTTGTCATTATTTCCTTTGGCATTTGGGATAATAGGTTTTCCATCTTTCCATTGGGTGTTATAAGGATAATTCTGCAACCTATTTTGTCTATTGAAATTGTTGTTGAAATGAGGCTTTTCACCAATATAAACCTTATCATTTTTGTTACTAGGTGCTTTCAAGTCCTTCAGTGCATTGAGCACTTTTTCCAACTTGTCCTCTTCTTGCTTCTTATTTCCAACATTTCTTTCATTATCCCTTTTATATTTTTTGTCCCCAAACAACTTAGGATCATCTCTTTTCCCACCCAATTTTCCAGATATTTTCATATTATTCTCAATGTTGACAGCAATCCTAAAGGCATCTCTGAGAGTTCTAGGTTCTTTGTCTCTCAGCAAATATATCATCTTTCCATCAAAGGCATTGAAGTATGTAGTCAGACAGACATTGTCATCTAATCTCATAACTTGAAACAACTTATGCATACCCTTCTGAAATCTCATGTTGAACTTAGCTGCAGACTCATTCTGATTCTTCCTTATGGTGTTAAATTCATTTAGCATGAAATTGGTATTAGGCTTATCACCATATTTTTCCTTGAAGCATTTTTCAAAAGCATCCCATGTATCAATACAACGGTCAGGGAGTCTTTTGAACCAGTCTCTAGCATCTTCCACCAAAGACTGAACAAATAGTTTCATGACTACATCCTCATGCTCAATTTCATAGTCATTTAGCATATCAACAAATAATCTAAGGTGTTCTTCACAACTAATGGCATTGTTACCATCAAATTTGGGTATCTTGTCTCTTATATCAGCTGTAAAAGCATTTGGGTAACCTGGTATTCCATCAAAGCTAATTTTCCTATATACTTCTAATTGCATAGGTATTATTTGAAAACTTAAACCAATGTTTCCACTAGAACTAGCATTTACATTTATATTTCCACCTACTTGTGCACTTGACTGTTGTTTAGGATCAACATTAATCTTGGTAGATGAAGTAGAAAGTGGATTATGAGTAGTAACATTACCAAGTGGAACAGTATTAGAAGTTGTAGATGGCATACATATTTCAGTGGTAGATGGTCCAAGAGTGTTTGCAGATGAATCCTTCAAGAACTGGATCTTCCTTCTTATTTCTGCAATAGAGGCTTCAACTTCAGCCTTCTCCAATTCCCTTGCTAGATCATCTCTTTCCCTCCTTTTCTTCTCCATCTCTATATCTTCATTTGAAACAAGTGGTGGGACTTTCGGTCTTGCCACATGCTCATTTATTTGAATCCCAACCATCTTTTGCTTTCCCTTTTCACTAACAACAGTAGTAGGTCTGGTAATTTTAATTTCATTTTTATCTTTAGGTAGAGAAGCATAACTTTGGATTGGTCTAATCATAGGGCCCTCTTGTTCAAACTCATGGTCCTGAAGGAGACGTTCTTTTTCACTTCTCAAAGCATCAAGATCACTGAAAATTTCATGCTGCAAAGATTTAGGAGTAGAAGAAAGCATTTTGTTTCTCTCCTTTAGCTCATTAATCTTTCTAAGTGGAGATTATCTTTCTATTAATGCATTCATTGTCTCAGTCTCTCTTTCCTTATGTAACCTTTTGTATATTTCATCTTTCTCTACTAACTATAATCTCAATGCACCCAAATCATTTAGGTCTATCATAACATCTTTAGAGCTTGATGACACATCCATATCAGTGAGACTTTGATATGGGAAATGGGCCCGTCTTGGCTCCATGGGTTGCCTTCTAAACATGTCCTCATCTGGATCTAAATTTGGCCCAAATCCCCTTTCTCTTGCTTGCACAATCTGATCTGTAGGTAGTGATACTTTATCTTGAAATAATACTTCTAGGGTATCATAAAAGTTATCTCTAGAGAGACCACTATCAAATTTAGAACTTTTATACCTTGATTCATCCTCATTAAGAGATGTATGTTGTGCCCTATTTCTAGCATTATTGTGTTCTCTTACAGGGGCACTAGTAGACTCCCCATCTCTTATAATCTAGCTTTTCTTCCCTGATCAGGCAACTCCTCTAGAGCAACCTCTAGATGCTTCATGACAAAAGACCTAGTATTTCTTCTTTTGTCCATGGTTTGTAATTTGTAAACAAAGGTTCTAACCCTTTGGGTCACCATCCACTTAATATGGGAAATCTTAAGAAACAAACCTTGAGAAACTTAAAAGAAAAACACAAATTGAGATAGGAGAAACACATGAATCTTGCTAAAATTCCTTTTTCTTTATACTCTCCCCAGTAGAGTCGCCATTTTGTTGGTTCCTATTCTTTCTAAATGTAGATTTACAATTTGATTAACAAACTAATGTCACTGACTCTATCACCACTCCAAATCTAACAAGAAAAATGGCCAATTAACAAGGATCAAGAGAATGATCCTCCTACACTTTGAACTTTAATGCTCAGGCGGGTATACCTTTGATTCACTTCTTAAAGGAATCAGCAAATATTAAACAATAATTTCCTTGACACATTGATTTAAAGATTTTATCATTTATAGGTTGATTGATGATGAAGAGTTGCTTCCTAAGAACAAACCAATGTCTTTTCCTAGGGCAAAGAGTCAAATACAATATACCTCAACAAAAAAATTTATTCAAACACACTCAAATCCATAATAAGTGCATTGACTATTACTCCTCTCACTCTCACACTTGGACATCAGATTCTCACTAAACCATGAATTCTCTGAAACTATCTTTAAGGATTTAATCTCAACTTTGGAAGGAACTCAAAGATAATTTTACAATTTACTTTGTAAACCATACATTAACCTACTTTGCAACATTAACATATAAGAATTCAAGATCAAAACAAGAAAACATTCACAAATCTAAGATGGAATTCAAGTGTATTCTCATTAAAATTTCCAGTGTCAATACATTAAAAATTGACAAAATGCTAGAAAAACCCTAAATCCAAGCTCTCTCTATTCAATTACCAAATTCACCATCCTTTGAAAAATACAATCAGCTACAATATATAGTCACTAGTCATCTTGGGATCCCTAAAAATTAGGATGCAACAAGCTACGGATGACTAGGATAGAATTAGGGTTTTCAATCACTTTACCAACCAGATAATCAAGAAATTACTGCAGAAAATACATGCCAAGCAATCTAGAGCAAATCAGGTCCAAATTGATCTTCGTTTATCGCTAAAATCCTGACTGGTACATTAGAAACTGGAAACAGCATCATTGTAGCCCTCTATTCACTTCATCTGCATAATAAATGGCATGACTGATTCACCCATTTTTCCACGTCATGGACATCCTCTACAGGCAAGCATTACCTTTGGACCATACTATGATAGTGGACAAGATCAATTCAGGTAGATCGGTCACCCAAGCATTAAATAACCAGTCCTTTACTCGTAGAAAACCCTTAAACAATTCAAATTTTTAGTGGCAATGATCAATTAGACAAGTTTAAAACATGACCGTTGATCTTAGTCCTTCCTGGCACATCGGGCGGCTCTCATTAATCAACATAGCAGTCAACTAAGCCTTTTAAAATTACCCGGCCACATCATCATATCTTGGCATCCAATCTAGATCAAGCACCTCAGCTACACCTGGTAGCGGACCCACCTTGACCTTAGTCTTTAAAACAGGACCGTTGATCTTCACTTAAGAAAGAATCAACGGCTGTCACAATATAGTGATGACTAATACCTCATGCACCTTTTCTTCTTGGCAATGCAACAACTATTGAATTAACTTACATCTGGTGTCCCATTAACATGCTAAAACCCTCAACCCCACTAAAAAATTTGAAGTCACCAGCCCTCGCGACCAATGAAAAATAAACACATCAGCATGACTTGGCAACTGGACCCACTATCTCATCAATCTTTATCTCTTGGAAGATTGTACGGCTATCACATTTCCACGATGACTATCTATCGAGCACATTTCTTTGCGACAACATGACCACCATCAAATCTTGTTGCACTTTACTCCTTAGCCATGACAAGCTCCCTTAACCCTAAGTCATTTGGTGAATACGCGACTAAATGCATTCTCCTAGTCATGAAACATTTTACTTAACCTGGGTCCAATCAAGAGATCACATGAATGAAGCATTCTCATGATCACTATGTCTTTCTTTAAGTCTGGGTTCCATCCAGCGAACAAGCGACCACTGTCATATCTATTTTATTAACAGTCCAGATTATATCTCCAAGTCCTTTATCTTAACTCATCCTCGACTTGGCGAACATGCGACTGAAGACTTCGCTTGATCGCTGAACCTTTTTCTTAACCTAGGTTTGGTCTGGAGATTGGGTGACAAAGGCATTCTCGTGATCGCTTGATGTTTGGCTAACCATGGGTTTTATTTGGAGAAAAAGCACTAGCCGCCCGATCAAATCTACATTCACAACTCATATTCAATCTTGAAACCTTTACCTTTAACCCAACTCTATCTAGCAATCTAGCGACCAAAGCATTTTAATAATCACTGAATACTTGGCTTGAACCTGGTTTAATCCTAAGAACAATCGAACAAAGCATTCCCTAGATCTCCAGATGCTTTCTTAACCTTGAGTTTTATCCAATGAACACGTGCCAGCCGTTGATCTGATCATCCATCCACGGTCCTCGTTGAATCTCGGAATGTTTCATGACTTCGTTGCTTTATCAGGAGATTCAACAACTGAAGGTTAAAAGACCACTCGGAATGGGAAATAAAACATGTGCACAAAAGGGACTTAAGTGGCCTAAAAAGGTAACGAGGAAATAGAACAAAGCTAGGGTTTCTGGACTTAGGCAAATTTATGGAACCCTAGGACATGGATTAAAACCCTATTTCTCGGACCTTAAAATTAGTATACCTCCCTAGTTTTTACACTTGAGAACATGTGATCTTGACTGGAGCTTGATGACACCTTGAACTAACCAAGGCTAAGGGCGCAAGCCATGAAACATCATAGATCTTCTTCACTGGTCAGAACATGTTGTAGTTAGGACATGACAATTTTACAAGATTTTTCCAAGAAAAGACCATTTTCTTAGAATTTTGCATTTTACAGGAAAATGGGCTAACAGGTACAATGTAATTTAAGTAAAAAAGGGAGAGTAACTAGCTTCCCTCTAGGTGAGATTAGGATCACACTTGTCTTAAAACTAGTTTTGCATCTCAATCCATCAAAGTCCATTTCCCATATAAGTCCATGGTCTATAGTAAAAAAAATTATCATCTAGGATTATATCCATGGTAGGAAATGATTTAGCCTCCAATTGATATATTTTTGAGCCATGAATGTAAATTTGAACTCCAAAAGAAACATAAACCACTTCGTCTATCTCCTAGAGAGATTAGCCCTAAAAAATATATGTTTAAGAAGATCATTATTAACAATTTCATGAATTTTTGTATGGATGAAATAATGTCTCATCTTCTATGTTGTGAATATGAGGCCAGTAAATTGTTTCTCCATTGCATAGTAGTGAGTTTCACAATTGATGAAAATTTGACTGATTGAATAGAATACTCTTTCTTGCCATTGTTTGCATACTAAACCAACAAAGTGGCCACAACACTAGGAGATCATGAGAAATAAAGTAGAAATGATTTATCTTTCATAGAAGGCATTAAAATAGCATGATTATCCAAATAACTTTTGATACTATATCATCAAAAATTGCATATCGATGTAATTTCTTTCTTATCAAGGCCCTATTTTAGCATGTATCAACTCTCACATTTGTTTTCTCTTACCCTAGCTTGATTATGCATATCTTTTTGACATCCTCTATCTAGATAAGAGCTATGGTCCAAATTTGAGTCCATCTTGGGTGGACAAGGAAACTTGGAGGATAGGGGAAACTTGGTCACCATGTTCCCAAAATTCACCTTGTCCCTAAGGTTTGGCCCCAAATTTGAACTATGCACTAGTCATTTGGTTTTATCGATGATTTTAAACCCTTGTCAAATTTCTTTGAGTTTTACACCCCAGAATGGTTGGGAGAGATATATAAGAAAACTAAACCCCTCCCCCCCAATCCCCCATTTTGGCAATCTCATATCATTTACAATAAATCTCTCAAGTGCAATTGGATCTCTCAACTATAATTTTGTGTCAAGGCATTCAAGAAGAAAGTCTTCAAAATTCATTGCATTTCATTCCACCATACTCTTTACCATAAAAAATTTCAACAATATTCATGAAAACATGTCTATTATGATTTCCTTTTAGGTTTTTGTGGAGTCGGGTTATTACATCAACACTTGTGATCACATTCAAAGAGCATTGCATCATCAAGGTATAAGACATATTATTTCTTAGATGTAGCCTCTGCTACATATCAGGCACTTTCAATTAAAATTCAATTCATTTCAATTTCATGTTTGATTCTAAAATTGTGGTTTGACTTAAGAAAACCACTTTCTAATAACATTTCCCCTATAATCTATGTGCATGAACATGTGGCAAACATGCGGGAAGAGATATAAATAGATCTAGAGAAGGGTGATACTTTGTAAGAACAAGGAGACTCACTCACCCTATTCTAGGAACAAGACAACCAAGTCACCCTAGTCCTCCCACTTTGGCCCAAATTCAAGATTGCATGTTAGTTACAGCTTCTAATTACAAAATTTGGTCCTAAAATCAGTTTGTTAGTTCCTAGTCTCCTTATGCATATGAAAAACCACTCTCTCTTCCTATTTTACCCTTGATCTTATGTTTCTCAATTAAATTTTCATATTAATAGTCCCCACATTAGCACTTAAGCCTTCTTGAGCCTAGTGGATCATCTTCCTTCCAATATACGAGAGGAGATATCCCTAAGCTTCCTAGTGAACCCTATTTCCCCCACCTTATAGATAGAATCAAAATGCTTGTGACTCTCATCATCCCATTGAAAATAGAAATTTTTATTCAATTATCATGTAAATGGAAGGGCACGATCAACCAAATGAGATACAAATCTACAAATTGCATGGATCTTCTCTTGCATACTATGAATTTGTGATATACATTCTAGGTGAGATATAGTTGTCTCAGAAATCTCATGTTGTTAGAATAACTGAGAGGGGGGTGAATCAATTAGATCAGTTATCCTATAGTCCCAAATACAAAGATGTACCTTATAAAACAATTCCAACAAATTATGTTGCTCAATAACATAAAATATCAATATGTCTGTTCACTTTACTGATTACCAATAAATAACTAACTGTGATTACCGACCAAATCAATTATGCAGTATGTAAAGTACGATAGAAAAATAATCATCACAAATAACACATAACACAATGATTTAACATGGAAACCCTATTAAGGGAAAAACCACCTGGGACTGGTAACCCAAAATAATTCACTCTTTTGAAGTGAGCTCGGTGAAGAGCCAACCCTATTAAAGGTTACAATACACACCGTTAGGTGTGACCTGGTTAGAGGATTTACCACTAACAGTTAAATTTTGACCAACATTCACTATGGGGTCAACAAGATAACAATGTACATTCTCTGAATGACATAGGGTAGGATATAAGATTGTCAAGTCCACTCGGTTAAGAGATTCTCTGAATCAATGGTTAAACTGATATAGTATGATCTAATTCAAATACAACTCATTTGCAGATATTCAGATCTATGTTAAGCCCATACAAATTCTATGATCATTAATCAAATTCACTTCTTCAATATTCATCAACTTACTATCACTTGATAAATAGTTCTCTGACGCTCGGTTAACTCTGCAGCTTGGTTCTATCAATAACCAGTCTGATCAGACATGCATGAATACTCTTCACATGAAATCTCTGTAGTCTTCTTCTTCCAGCATGTTTCAATAATGAAACTCATATCTCTTATATAGATAAGTAAACCATTTTCATATTAGCCATTAGATTTTTCCACTTAATCTCTTTCGTCCATTTTGCCTCTTAAACCTTCCTCGGCATATGTGTCATTAACACGTTTCAATCTCATCCTTTAGATCTTCTCCAAATTATGTTAGCTATGGATCTCATAACAAACTTAATCCTTAACCTTGAAATCATAACAATATTCATCTCATCAAATTTAGTCGGTTGTTCTTAGAATTTAATGTTTTCATCTATTCTTAGTTAATATAGAAATGCGTCGGTGACAACTAGTTAAACTAGCTCGGTTAATACTGTCAATCAGTATACACTGCACTAGCTCGATGAATATAGAAATATTCAATTACCGACCACATTGACTTGTTCAATTTCAAATCTCTTCTTCATAATAGATTAATGTAACATGCTCAAGTCAACAATATAAAGCCATAGACTCATCAATAAGTTACCCAATGTTTACCTTATCCTTATCTGTCATATCCATCTTTTTCTCATGTAGATATCTCAGTTCTTCATCTTTTCTTTCTTCAACAGATGTTCAGATGTTTGTAACTAACATGATAAGTATTGTCAAGACTAGTTGACATCAATGACAACATATTGACTGATTTAATCATCTTACATATCATTTCAGTGCTCGGTGATCTCTAATCACTATTTTTCAATTCATTCAGATATTCAATCAGTTATCATTCATCAATCTCTCCCTTTAGCATTGATGACAACACAAGCAATATGAAAATATGCCAAACACATACCAAACATGTATTCTACAACTATGTAAGAAAATGGTGTAGCTCAGTAAGCATTTATTATGTTTAATAACTACAAAACATAACAACATTACAAGTGCAGACTCTCCCTATAGATTTGATCTTTTCAGCTCTTAGATTCCCTTTGTCCTCAGCAAAAAATATTCAAGTCTCTCTCTTTTTGTGTATTCTCAGTAACTAATTTTTCATATGCATTCTCTCTCCCTTTGACAACAATGCTAAAGAAAATATATAAATAGCTCTGTAGCAACCAAGTATTCTCTATTGTTTGGTTCATATCATGTACCTTCAGTGTACAAATAAACAAATTTATGTTCCAGCTTCTACAATCTTTCACAACCTTAGACATAATCCAAAGTGTGAACTATGTGCATCAACATGAATGATCTTCTGATAAGTGTAGGTTGATGCAACCTCCAAATCACCTTAGTGACCGGTAGACAGGGGACAGACCCCAAGTCTAGTTCTCAAATATTTAAATGTGTCCTTCAGTAATGGTTTAGTAAAGATGTCAGCAACTTGTTCCTTAGGTGTTACAAATTCCAATTGTACTTGCTTCTCTTAAACTTGTTCTCTTAAGTAGTGATACTTAATAGATATATGCTTTGTCTTCGAATGCATCATAGGATTCTTAGAGATATTTATAGCACTGGTGTTGTCACAATATATAATCATCAGGTCACTGATTACCTCATTCATTCCTTCCAACACTTGTTTGATCCAAGCTATATCTAAACAATTTGCAGCAGCAACAACATACTTTGCTTCAGCAGTGGATTGAGAAATGCATGCTTGTTTCTTTCTAATCCAAGTCACAAGTCTTTCCCCTAAAAAGATTTCTCCACCGGTTGTGCTCTTCTAGTCATCTATGTTTCCAGCCCAATCTACATCGGTATAAACTTTAAGTTCAAATTTTCCTTCTAATGTGTACCATAATCCATAGTCTTTTGTTTTCTTCAGGTATCTCAAGATTCTCTTTACAGCAACCATATGTGAATCTTTAGGATTGGTAGAAAATCTTGCCACAATCCCCACTGCATGTGCAATATCAAGCCTACTATGTACAACATACATCAGTTTACCAATCATAGATTGGTATAGAGTCCGATTTACCTTAGTAGATTCATCATCCTTTGTCAATTTGCAGCCAGTTACCATTGGTGTTCCCATAGGTTTAACATCTTCCATGCCAAAAGTTTTCAATACTTCTTTTATGTATTTTGATTGAGTGATGAAAATACCATCTTTCTGTTGTATAATCTACAAACCTAGAAAGAATTTAATCTCTCCAAACATAGACATCTCAAATTCCTTTCTCATTTTATCAACAAAAGATTTGCAAATCTGATCTTGTCCACCAAAGATTATATCATCAACAAATATTGCAGCAATCAAAATGTTATTACCAGAATCTCCTTTCATGTACATATTATTGTTTTCACTAGTTCTTACAAAGCCAATACTTATAAGATAAGCATGTAATCTTTCATACCATGCCCTCGGTGCTTGCTTCAGTTCATATAAAGATTTGTGTAGTCTACATACCATGTCTTTCTGATTCGGATCAACAAACCCTTCAGGTTGTTCTATGTAGACCTCCTTCTCAAGAATTCCATTTAGAAATGTTGATTTCACATCCATTTGATATACCTTAAATCCCTTATGTGCAACACAGGAAAGTAATATGCGGACTCCTTCTAGTCTAGCAACAGGTGCAAAGGTTTCCCATAATCAATACCTTCTTCTTGTGCATATCCCTTGCAAACAAGTCTTGCCTTATTCCTTGTAACTTCTCCATTCTCATTTAGCTTATTCTTGAAAATCCACTTAGTACCGATAACATTTTTATCTTTTGGTCTAGGCACTAAGGTCCATGTCTTAATCTTTTCAATTTGTTCAATCTCCTCATTCATACCATTTATCCATTCCTCATTTTCAAGTGCATCCCTAACATTCTTCGGTTCAAACTCACAAACTAAGCATGTGTTATGTCTTAACTTACTTCAGGTCAGCATGCTAGCTTGCTTATCTCCAATGATTTGGTTCTTAGGATGGTGTCTTCTAACAAATCTTGCTAGCACTTGATCTCACCTTTGTTATTCATTCTATTCAGGTACAGTTTCTTGCTTGATATCTTCTTCTCGATTCTTGGTTTCCATTTGCTAATTCTCGGTACCATTTTCCTGATGCTCGGTAGACTCAACCTATGGCTTTGGTAGATACTATGGATCTTCAAAATAAGTGAACCTACCATAGTCTTTCGGTTCCTTCATGCTTTCTACATCATTCTTATCAGCAAACTCGTCAACTTTTACATTAGCACTTTCTATCATCTTATTAGTAACTTTGTTCAGACATTTATAAGCTTTACTCTTAGTAGAATATCCTAAGAATATTCCTTCATCACCTTTAGAGTCAAATTTTCCATTCCTATCATCTTTCAAAATATAACACTTGCTACCAAAAATTATGAAATAACTTACACTCAGTGTGTATCCAAACCATAACTCGTAGGGTGTCTTATTTGTGTCTATCTTTAGTTGAACTCGGTTTAGGACATATATAGATGTGCTAACTACCTCTCTCTAATACATTTGTGCAAAAATTTTCTCAATCATCAATGTTCTAGCACAATCAACAATAGATCTGTTTCTCCTTTCAACAATTCCATTCTGCTATGGTGTTTTGGGTGTAGAAACTTATCTTTTTATACCATGCTCATGACAAAAGTTAGTGAATTCATCAGAAAAAAACTCACCTCCTCTATCAAACCTTAAGCATTTCAATTCTTTTCTAGTTTCTTTTTCTACTTTAGCCTTATACCATTTAAAAAGTTTGAATGCCTCAAATTTTTCTTTTAAGAACACAACTGTCATCAATCTAGTATAGTCATCAACAAATAAAATAAAGTATCTATCACCATAGTAGCTTTGAGTTCTCATGGGACCACATAAGTCAGTGTGAACCAACTCTGAAATTCCTTTACATGGGTAGTCCTTACTTTTAAAACTAGATTTTGTCATCTTCCCTTTCTGACATTGATGACACATAACATGATTAGGTTTGGTTAGGCTAGGCAATCCCCTAACTTTTTTCTTTTTACTGATCTTAATCATGTTATCAAAATTTACATGACATAACCTCTTATGCCATAACCATGCATCTTCATTTTTCACCAGTAAACAAAAAGTCTCAGCATTGTCAAGATAAAATAAATTACCTTTTGATTGTCCTCTTGTTCTGACAAGCTTTCCATTTTCATCATATAGTTTTACCTTCTTGCTCTCAAATGCCACTCAGTGACTTGAGTTATTAAGTTGTGCCACACTCAAAAAATTGTAATTCAATCCTTTTACCTAGTATGTATTATCACGTCTAATTTTATCATTCAATAGAATAGATCCTTTTCCTTTAACCATGCAAGGTGTATCATTTCCCATTTTCACTGATCCTCCATTATAATGCTCAAGATGATCAAACTTATCTTCATCACCAGTCATATGATGTGTATAGCCACTATCAATGATCCAAGTATCATTTTTACTAACTTTAGAAATAATTTTTGTTTCTACATACCTTTCCTCCTCTTCAAAATCATCTTTCATTGCAACAAACACTACCTCAATGTCATCATCAGTGTTGGTGTCGGTGTCCTCATCTCCAACAAGATAACATGCCTTTTTTCCCTTATCTTTGTGATCTCGATTGTCTTTGTTGTAGTGTCGGTAACCTCTGTTGTTCCTTCTTCCATAGCTTCCATCAGCAAATTAGTCTTTGTCTTTATCTTCCTCTATCCTGTTGGGACATCTAGCAACAATATGGTCAACTTCTTTACAATTAAAACAAGCTAAAGATAACTTTCCCTTATATCTACCTTTACCTTTGTGCAGTCTCCGGGCCATAAGAGCTTCAAGTTCATCAAGCTCATCATCAGTATTAGTATCACTTTCATTCCTTCTATTATTCTTACTGCTAGATTTACCAATCTTCAAAGAAGACTCAACACTCAGTACAACACTATTATCAAAATTGTTCAACTTAAAAGTTGTTAACTTTCCAATCAGACTATCAAGAGTAAGAGTGCTACTAGGTGCAAACCTCATTTCATGAATAGAAGATATTCTAATTGCATATGCAGGCAACAAGGTTTTTAGTATCTTACTTACCACTATATCTTCAAAAATGACACCACTAGCTCCTCGAATAGCATTGACTACCTCTTTGATTCAGTTTGTATATTGTGTAATGTTCTCTCCTTCCTTCATTTCCATATCATCAAAATTGCCTCTTAAGCTTTTAGCTCTAGCTCTCATCACATTTGCATCACCACCATAGACTACAGCAAGTTTATCCCACATTTGCTTTGCAGTAGTGCAATCCTTGACATCCTCAAATTAAGCATCAGATAGAGCAACAACAATCTCTATCATAGTAATATTGTGTTCATGTCGGTCTCTCAACTGATCAAGAGTCAAAGGTCCAACTATCAGTTTTAAGTAGTCGTGGTCAAGTAAATGTAAGGCAGAATCTCCGATTACAGATATGTGAAGTCTCATTCGGCTTTTCCATGTAGTAAAATTGTCCTTGTTCAGCTTCGACACTTCCCTCTTATACATCTTGTAATCTTTCTACTCAAGTCCTTAAAAATTTCTTGCAAGAAACCAATGCTCTGATACCAATTGTTAGAATAACTGAGAGGGGGTGAATCAGTTAGATCAATTATCCTACAGTCCCAAATACAAAGATGTACCTTATAAAACAATTTCAACAAATTATGTAGCTCGGTAACATAAAATATCAATCTGTCTGTTCACTTTACCGATTACTAGTAAATAGCTAACTGTGATTACCAACCAAATCAATTATGCAATATTTAAAGTATGATAGAAAAACAATCATCAAAAATAACACATAACACAATGATTTAATGTGGATTCCATGTTAAGGGAAAACCACTTGGAACCGGTAACCCAAAATAATTCACTCTTCTAAAGTGAGCTCGGTGAAGAGCCAACCCTGTTAAAGGTTACAATACACATTGTTAGGTGTGACCTGGTTAGAAGATTTATCACTAACAATTAACTTTTGACCAGCATTCACTATGGGGTCAACAAGATAACAATGTACATTCTCTAAATGACATAGGGTAGAATATAAGACTGTTAAGTCCACTCGGTTAAGAGATTTTCTAAATCAATGGTTAAACTGATACAGTATGATCTGATTCAAATACAACTCAATTGCAGATATTCAAATCTATGCTAAGCCCATACAAATCCTCTGATCATTAATCAAATTCACTTATTCAATATTCATCAACTTACTATCACTCAGTAAATAGTTTTATGGCGCTCGGTTAACTCTGTAGCTCGGTTCTATCAATAACCAGTCAGATCAGGCATGCATGAATAGTCTTCACGCGAAATATCTATAGTCTTCTTCTTCCGGCATGTTTCAATAATGAAACTCATCTCTTATATAGACAAGTAAACCATTTTCATATCAGCTATTAGATTTTGATGCTTAATCTCCTTCGTCCATTTTTCCTCTTAAACCTTCCTCGGTAGATGTGTCATTAACACGTTTCAATCTCATCCTTTAGATCTTCTCCGAATTATGTCAGCCGTGGATCTCATAAAAAACTTAATCCTTAACCTCGAAATCATAACAATATCCAGCTCATCAAATTCAGTTGGTTGTTCTTAGCATTTAATGTTTTCATCCATACTTGGTTAATATAGAAATGTGTCAGTGATAACTAGTTAAACTAGCTCGGTTAATACTGTCAGTCGGTATACACTGCACTGGTCAATGTATACAGAAATCTTCAATTACCGACCATATTGACTTGTTCAATTTCAAATCTCTTCTTCATAATAGATTAATGTAACATGCTTAAGTCAATAATATAAAGCCATACACTCATCAATAAGTTACCCAATGTTTACCTTATCCTTATCTGTCATATCCATCTTTTTCTCATGTAGATATCTCAGTTCTTCATCTTTTCTTCCTTTAATAGATGTTTAGATGTTTGTAACTAACATGATAAGTATTGTCAAGACTTGTTGACATTAATGACAACATATTGACTGATTTAATCATCTTACATATCATTTCAGTGCTCGGTGATCTCTAATCACTATTTCTTCAGTTCATTCAGATATTCAATTAGTTGTAGTTCATCACATGTTAAATGTCTCATACACATTCTAGGTGAGATACAGTTGTCTCGGCAATCTCATGTTAAACTCAGCTAACATAAGCTCGGTCGACACAACCATTCAGTTACAGCTCAATGTACATCACATCTTGGCTATCACAGGTGCTCGGCATACATTGATAACTCGGTCACTATAGACTAAAACACTGATGCTTGACATCAAATGTGAATTGTTCCACTTTGCTCAAATTTGTCCTAATGCATCTTTATTCATGCAGACATGGACTTTTTCTCAACATATGTTAGGAACTGGTATAAGATAAAATATTGTAAAACACAGTTCCATACATACCTTCTTTTCTTAGTTTGAAGTATTGTGATCACATGATCCATTGGATTGGGTGACCTTAGGTGCACTGGCTTCACTAGTGCTTCCCTCTTTTTTCTTCTTCCATGTTTTGTTCATCTAATTTCTCATTTTCTCAATGATATCTTCATTCTTGTTTAGATCACTGCTCGGTATGGGTGATCTATAATCTTTCTTCAAATGTCCTATCGTATTGCATTTGTAGCACACCATACTTTCATTCATCCAGCTCTTGGATTTTCCTCTAAAGTGAGTCTTCAGACAATTTGCTCCAGTGTGCCCATATTTTCCACAATAATGACAACTGTACCAAGTGTTGTAATCCCAATTGTATGTATCACCCTTCTTTGGTGACTTATTCTGTTGATTTGATGACCATTTAGGTTTATATTTGTATTCAAATGCTCTATGTCCATACTTCTGACAGTTGAAACAGTGTCCTTGAAATTTTGGTGAGATAGGTGAGTTACTGACCTTTGTCTTGCATTCTTATGCCTGATGTCCATGTTTCTTGTAGTTAAAACAAAATCCATTAAATTTAGGTTTAGGTTCAGATTTACCATGTTTCCTTCTACAGACATTAGTTGTGTGTCTTGGCTTTCCACAATGATGACATGTGGGCTTGTTTTTCTTTGGTTTAGCATTCCTTTGTTCTCCACTTTTTGATGATTCTCCTTCTTGAGTGGATGATGATTTCTCATTATGACCAATTCCAAATGTATCACTAGATCTTCTAGGTGACCTTAATAGCTCTTCAAAATATCTTGCAGCTTCATTAGGCTTGTTCATTCTTTCATTGACTTCCTTTTCAGTTCTTAGTTCATTCTTCAGTTGATTGTTTTCTAATCTCATATTGGTGATTTCCATCTCTTTCCTACTTAATTCTTGATTAACCAGTAACAGTTGATTTACCATGTCTAGATGATTGTTAGTCATCCTTTGCATGTCATTTATCTTTTCATCAAGTCTCATTGATATTTGTCTTTTATCTTCTTCTGTCATTGTCTTGTCTTCTTCTACTTTCTTTTTCTAATCAACTATTTCACAGTCTCACAGACTGAATTTCTTGTTCTCTTTTCAAATCTCTGATGTTTCCATTTAGTATGTTGTTTATCTCTAGTAGTTCTTTTATGGCTTTGTCACTTCCTGCAGAGTTCCCATTATCAAATAGTCAAGTAGTATCTTCTTCTTGATATAGTGTTTCATTTTGTTGAATAGCAATTTCTCTTCTTCTGCTTAAGGATTTCTTCAATTCTCCTCTGGCTGCTTCAAGTTGTTGTAATGCAAGTTAAATGTCAATCTTATGATTCTCTATGATTTTTCTGAACTTATAAACCTCCATCTCAAGATCTTTACCTCACAAGTGGTTAGACTTATATAAGAGACCTATGCTCTGATACCAATTGTTGGAAATCTATTTGGGAAATGTGATACTAAGAGGGGGGGTGAATCAGATATCACCTATTGAACCATTTTAACATTATAGAAAACTTGCATAGCATTATCATAAACTTCATCAATGTAATGAAACTAATAAACTAAACATCATTCATGAAAATACTCATAACACCTTGATTTTGGTTACCCAGAAACCCTTGAAAGGTAAAACTGGGGTGGGGATGACACCCACAAATCTTTACTACTGCAGTATAAATTTTTCTTGTTAGGGCTACAAATTTTGATCACAAAATATGATCTACCCTATGAGAGGTCTGCCCTGTTAAGAGCTGTAAGATTTATACAATCTACCTTACTAAAGGATTTATAACTTACAACTAAGTAAGCACTCGGTTAAGAGATTAACTAAGGTCGGTTAAAACCACTCTGTTAAGGGATTAAAACTGATACACCTGTTAGAATGTCTCAGTACCTGATCCTTTGGTATGCATTATATTTGTTGATTACAAATCTTCTCCTTCCAGTATTGATTTGATCTTATCTATCAAGTATATATTTGTTCTTCTCTTCACTACTTGACTCTGTTCTTCTCGGTCACTGAACTCTATTAGAATACTTCACTGGTTTGAAGATATTCTCTCAGCTCTATATCCTTTCATTCATACTCCTCTCATACATATTACGTTTTAGGGTCTAGATCTCATCTTATGTAGACAATTGACTTCCTCCAAGATTTAAGATCTATGATCTAGATTGTCTCATTTTGCCGCTTCACCTTTCCTTAATTATGATTGGTTCCATACAATGCATAAGGATTAATTATCACAAAATAGAAGCGTAATCACCTCCATGATTTCCTCAATAAACAGTAGACAAAATTTAGATGTCAGCCAAAACGGTTTACCTAAGTGTTTGTGCCATAACAAACACATTTGTCAATTTTGGTTTTCTCGGCATAGTATGTCTCTGGCACTCGACATTTACTGTTCTCTATACTTTGATGCTCGACATAGTCTTCTTTACATAACTCGGGAAAAGTTGACTCGGCTAATACAAAAGTACTCGGTGACCACTGATTTACTTGACAGTGACTACTGCTCAGTAAATGTACAATACATGACTCGGCCTATACATGATGACTTGGTCGTAGTGATGACCGACCAACATTTCCTAGAAAATGACTAAGTGTAAGACACTAATATACAAAAAAACTATAGGGATCAACAATTTCTCCTAGTGTTATGAGTATAACCAACCATGTGATAAGAAGTGTTTTTGGATCAAGTGAACTTGGTTAAGAGATCAAGGAAGTTACATTTAAATGGAACACCCCAAATAAACTAAACTTTCTTGGAGAAGGGCTAGTTGGAGTCATGTAAATGATTGGTGTATTAGACATTTGAGGAGCTGCATTGGCAACAATGGGATTCACAGACTTCTCACCTTGTGAAAAAGTAGAATCCATGGATGGGGTTCATTTAATGACCTCTTGAATAGGATTAGGTGCCTCTAAAAAAATGTCTAGTTCAACATCCAACATATCAAATTCATCCTCCAAGAATGCCTTGTTGAGTGCATCAAAACCTTGATCGAAGAAATTCAACATAAGTCATTCAAGTCAACTTCACAAAAATGTAGAAAATGGGATTCAATACCCTCATGAAAATAAGGTCTCAAGGAGCTAATGGTCCTTTGCTACCTCACTAAATAGGTTCTCTAGTGAGTGAGGAAGATAGATGTTTGAAATGAAGTGCTAGGAACTACCACGAATAAAAAATATTGAATAATTAATATCTACTACACCATCAAGATATTTAGATTAAAAAAATATAAAATAACAATCAAACTACCTAAACCTGAAAACCATGGTCTCAAAAAAATGCACATTATGTTGTTTGTATGGAAAGATCCTAAAAACATATGGTTGATCGCCAAAAGGTTCTCATTTCCCTCCTCAAATGTGTTTGTCTTCTACACACATTCAGACGAAAAAATGTGGGAGCTATATAGGGGTATGCCTTAGTCAAACCCTTGTTTTGGTATTTCCATCTCCATGGATAGCCAAACTGATAGATAGATAAAGAGATGGGTAATAAAAAAAATCCTTGTGATGGAGGAAAACACCTATTACTAGAGATCAAATAAAAAAAAAATCCTAAAAACAATAACAAGATCACATGATAAATGTGTGAGATCAATAAAGAGAGAGAAAGAGAGTGTGACACAGTGCTCTCCCCTATTTAGGCAACTCGGTAAGTGGTGAGACCTTTGGTGTTTCTCTGAACCAAAAGTGGGCCTAGGAGAGTGCTCTATACCTTTAGAAGATCCTATAACAAAAAAAAATCCACTATCCTCACTAGAGGATTCAGTGTCTTTTACTAGCTTTTACTCCCTCGGGCTTGGTTGTTACTCGGTTCCTTCCTTGACCGAGTGATATCAGTTGATGCTTGGTACTTATGTTGACCAAGTGGGCTTGGTGGCTTTACCGAGTAGTTTCCTGACACTCGATAATCCCTACTGTGAAGTGCCCTTACTGGTTCAAGTTGAAATGTGAACCTTCATATTGGTAAGGGGATGGAAAGGTTCCATGATCACTAAATGTCTACTATGGGAGTGATTTCCATACCTTATAGGCTTTGGACAACAAGTTCTTGGTTTTAGGCCTTGTCAGGCTTGTAGCCTTTTGAGCGAGGTTATAAGGGCTTAATTCCAGATTCTTACAAAGAACCTATAAAATACATAGTATATTCAGACACCCTTTGTAGACTTGTACCAAACCTCCAGATCACAAGATCTCAAACAATAAGGACAATACCTAACAATTCCTAATCCACTAGTCCTAATAGGGCTAATTGACTAGGTTACTTAAGGAAATGTTCACCAGACAATTTTCCAAGACAAACCACCGATTGCAATGGTGTTAGGAATCCCAAAGAGACAAAAATTTGTCATCAGATTGCTTTTATCCACCCCCGAAGTGCTATTGTCACTTCACTCCTCCCTATTTTGTACCAAGCACATAGAGATGCTTGGCCTAGAGCCTACAAGAAAACTTCCCAAAACAATCCCCTTTCTCCTGTGCTCTTGAGGATCTAAAAATGCATTGACCCTACTTGCATTTCCCCACTTCACATGGGAATCCCATGAAGGAAAAGAAAGTTAGGGCATTATTGGTTGAAACCCCGGTTCAGGAGGGTTTCTTGAAAACCCGGTAAACAAATTCTTCTATCTCTCGACTCTGATCCCTAAACTAACTCAAATCAAAAGCATTGGAGTCCTAATTCATGTCAGATGTCAGATTGAACAATATTCTTCTTTTCACTTCTATACCAATCCGTACCCATATTGTTTACTGTCCATAACATAGAGAAAATTAAGGATTTTTATTGATTGAATGCAAGAATTACATAGAGTTTTCATCATTGTGTCTTCCACCTGCCTAAAAGGGCTATTTGAAGACCTTCCCCAATAGATCCAACCTTTTTTCAAAGGTTGTGACTATTGGGAAGTTGTTTTACAAGTCGGTAGTAACTTTTCAAAGAAGTTGTCGAGCAACATTTCTTGCAGTTTGCAACTTTTGCAAAATGTTGCATTCTTGCTCCTTATGAGCCTATAGGCCTAAGCCTTGGATTGTAATGATCCCAAACATTATTGAAACAACTTAAAAGATACCTAGGAAAATCTAAACTCCTAAATGTGACTTTGGACCATAGTAAAAAACCCATGGTTTATAACCACACCGAGGGTGGCTAGGTCTTACAAGTTGGCTTATTAAAAGACCCTAGAAGTATAGGTGTTGTGAAGAGTGGAGGGGGTGCTCCTGCACCATACTCCCTTGTTTTAAAAACTCAAGTCCCACTTGAGAGAAGTTTTTGAACCGATGTTCCATGCTTGTTGATACACTGTTCACTCATCCATGTAGCATCAATGTCAGGTAACCCCTTCCATTTAACCAAGTAGTCTTTTTATGTTTTCTTCCTAGTTTGCTTGACAACATTAGAGTCCAGAATATTTTCCAACTGTAATGGTTGGCTTGGTGGTAAGTCCTTTATCCATTCTACCTTTGTATCTTCAGTATCCTACAAAGTGCTATTAGATCTTGCATCACCCTTAAAAGGAGTGAGATCACAAATGTTAAAGATAGGAGAAATAGAAATAGTAGGGGGTAAAGAAATTTCATAAGCATTATCCCCAAATTTATGAAGTATTTGATAGGGGCCGATCTTCCTCATCTACAATTTGGTGTGTCCCCTAGGTAGCCTTGCATTATTCAAGTATGCCCATACTTGATCTCCTTCTTTGAAAGTAACATGTCTTTTCTTCTTATCTACCTGTTCTTTGTACTTTGCAGTATTTTGACTCAATGTATCTCAAACTTGATCATGGATCTATTTGATCCATGCAGACAATTCTTCTCCCTGTGCACTAACTTTAAAGTCAGTCAGTAACTCTCTCAATTCCATAACTCCTCTGGGATGAAGTCCATAATTCACTTAGAATGGTGTCTTCCCTATTGACCTGTTCACTGAATCAATGAAAGAAAATTCTTCTTGAGCAAGAATAGCATGCCAAGTCTGCCCATATTGTTTTGATGTTAGACACCTTAGAGGGTTGCCTAATGATCTGTTTACAACTTCAGTCTTCCCATTTGTCTACGGATGGTATGCAGAACTAAATGATAGGTTTGTCCCCAACATTTTCCAAAGGGTTCTCCAAAAGTGCCCTTGGAATTTGACATCTCGGTCTGAGATAATGGATGTTGGCAATCCATGAATTCTAACCACTTCTTTAAAGAACAAGTTAGCAATATGTGAAGCATCATTAGAAACTTTACAAGGAACAAAGTGTGCCATTTTTTTGAATCTGTCAACTATAACAAAGATACTATTAAATCCATGTTTAGTTCTCAGAATTCCTAAGACAAAATCCATACTCACACTATCCCATGGCTATTTTGGAATAGGGAGTGGTTGATAGAGACCTTGATTGGTCCTGACTCCTTTAGCCCTTTGACAAATAGTGCATGTCTCAACAAACTTTCTGACATCAATGGGTAACCGAGGCCAATGATAGTATCTCCTTACAAGTTCAAGTATCTTATCTATGCCAAAATGACCTCCTAATGTACCACAATGCTTCTCTCTGATCATATTTTCTCTCATGGAGCATTTAGGAATATAGAGTTGACCTCCTTTGAACAAAAGGCCATTTTGCAATAAATATTTAGAATAAGTAGTATTATATGCATCTGATAGAGTAGAGAAAACCTCATAGATATCATTGAAGTATGAATCATCCTTGTATAGGTGCTTGAGGGCATCAATTCCTATGCTTTGTACCTGCACTTATTCAACCAAAATCACTCTTCTACTAAGAGCATCTGCAACTTTGTTTGATGTTCCTTTCTTATGCTTTATAGAAAATGTGAATTCTTGGAGTTGTTCAGCCTATTTCATGTGCCTGCAGCTTAGTTTATCCTGACTGTTCAGAAAACTTAAAGCATGATTATCTATAAAGATAATAAATTCCTTAGGAAGAAAGTAGTGCCTCCATTTCTTGAGGGCTTCAACCATAGCATAAAGTTCCAAGTCATATGTATTGTATTTCTTCTTTGCTTCATTCAAATTTTCAGAGAAGAAAGCCACCGGTCTTCCATCCTGACTAAGGACTGGGCCTATGGCCAGATTGCTAGCATCGGTCTCCACTGTGAATAATTTGTCGAAGGTAGGTAGTGCCAAAATGGGATATTGTGTTGCTCTCTCCTTCAAATACTTAAAAGCTTCATCTGCTTGTGTTGTCCACTAGAACTTTGTTTTTCTACCACCCTTGATGGTATCAAGTAAAGGTGCACAAATGTGACTGAAATTTTTGATAAACTTCCTATAAAAGGTAGCCAATCCATGAAAGCTTATGACTTGTCCTGGAATTTTTGGTATGGGCCAATTAATGATAGCCTCTACCTTTTTAGGATCCATTTTTAAAGTGCCCTTTGAGATAACAAAACCCAAGAATATCAACTCTTGTTGCATAAATGTACATTTTCCTAAGTTGATAGACACTTTCTTCTCATGTAGTCTTTGGAGAACTTGTTCCAAATGTCTCATGTGCTCTTCTATATTCCCACTAAAGATTAGGATGTCATCTAAATAGACCACCATGAACTTTCCTATGAAATCTTGAATCACTTCATTCATTAATCTCATGAAGGTGCTAGGAGCATTGCTAAGGCCAAATGACATCACAAGCCATTCATATAATCCCTCAGTGGTTTTAAATGCAGTTTTCCACTCATCTCCCGACCTTATTCTTATTTGATGGTAACCAGATTTAAGGTCAAATTTTGAGAAATAACATGCTCCTCCAAGTTGGTCTAGTAGATCCTCAATCCTGGGTTTGGGAATTCTGTATCTGATTTTTATTTTGTTTATTGCCTTGGAGTCAATTGTGTGTGTGAAAATTGTACCTGATCTGTAGACACAACACTTCAGTAAAACATTAGAGGTTAGCTATAATCAAAATCGTGCAAAATTGAAATCTAATCTAACCAAGCGATTTACTGCCTTCTAATAGGTGCGAGATTGATGTTCTCAGATTGTTATCGAGATCAGTGACCTAGACAACACCTAAATGAAGGATTTGAATGCAAAACTGATATGAAATATGAATGCAATTAATCTATTTTTTTGGTATTTTCTATGCAATAAGATGAAAAATGATATGAATCTGTGCTAATATGAAAATTGATCTATGATATGCTGAATGATCTAACAATGATATGAAAATGAATCTAAATGAATGTAAAAAAAAAAAAATTGATCTTACAATAGCCTTGATTCGTAATAAGCTTTGATTCTCCAAATGTCGATTCTCCAGCATAAGTTTGCACAATTATGAGATTCTGTGGATTTGAGAGATGAATTATGAAGAGCTGAGCCTTGATTTTATAGAAATCCAGGGCTTTGGAGGTGCATGGAAAAAAGCCTTAAATCACTCAAATAACTCAGCTTGATTTTTGAGTTATTTTTAAATAAAGATAATTTAATTCACAAAAACATGCAAATCATGCAAAAATAGCTTTTTAACTCAAATTAAAAGTTTAGATCAATTTTAAAACTAAAAAATGATGTTGAGTTCCAAAAAGTCAATAACTTGCATTGATTTTCTGATTTGGAGTTTAACTGCTCTTTGATTGTGCACATGGATAATTATGAATTAATAAATAAATAAAGTAATTTATTTCCAACTTAACTGATTTTTTAAAAATAAAACAATTGATTTATGGGTTAATCAATTATTTTTTCAAACTTTTATTCTAAAAATAATATTATTAAATATGACAACTTGCTTTAATTAATTAAATAAGAATTTTATCAATTAATAATAGGAATTTTGATTTATTGTCAAATTTAAATAATAATACTTAGGAATAAATATAATTAAATTCAATTAAATAATTAAGTGGCAGAATTAAATCCAATTAATTAAATATGAAAATATTCAATTAATCAAACTTAGGATAAATGGGATTTATCGCCAAATAATTATAAAATTAAAGATAATTAAGATAATTAGGAATATTACTAGGAATATTCCCCGATGCAAAATTTAGGATAATCAATTATGATTCGATGATGTTCAGATGTGCCTTTGGTTAGGACTTCGATGTCGATTTCATTCGATATGTCGATGTAGGAGATTAATGAACTTATAGCCCATTTTTGGGGTATTACATTTTGCCCCTCTTTGAATTGTTGTGCGAAGCATAGTGGTTCAAAGATAGTCTGTGTTTGATAGAGATATGAAACGGATTCAAAATTGATAATTGATATGAGACAGAAGCTGATTGAAAGATTTGATATGAAGATAACAGGTCCTGAATGACCAAAGATAATGTTCCCTATAGCAGCGATGAACCGAGGATTGTGAAAGAGTGTCAAAACGCCTGATTCCAAACGTTAGGATTGCAAAGAAGTGAGTGACCGGTTCTAGACTTGATTGTCTTAGTAGAACTAGCAAGTATCACATCTGAACCCTTCAGTTGCCGAAGAACCAAGGAAAGAATACTATGATCTGATGGTTGCAAAAACTAATACAGTTTACAAGATTAGGAGAATACCAGATTGATATGGATCTTGATGAATCTGATATGCCCCAAGTGATGATAGATTTGCCCCGAGCGATGAGGTCTTTTTTGATGAATCAGTAACTAGATGTGGTTGTTGTCTTGATTACTGAGGAAGATATGATTTCAAATTTGATTACAGACTTCAAATGATGTTCAATACCATGCCCCCTTCAGGATTAAAATTGAAATCTGATAATAAAAGTCAACGTTAAATGGTTTAGAAGCATGTTAATTGAATTAAAAAGTGGTTATACATGTCTGGGAACACATTCGGTATCGTTTAGAGGTCCTGGAGACCAAGTTTGACTAGGTTAAACCATGAGTTGACCATGGGTGACCAAGTTGAAATTTCAATAGTTTGATGTAAGATAATCAGTTAAGTTGAATACTAGATTTATGTGATGATTGAAGGTTGATTATGCAAGTAGTTAATAATATGAATGATTTTAGATTTTGATTTTGATCCCGAAAAAGGATTCTACTTGCTATTTTGTTGGAGGAACCTTCATGTGAGATTCAGCTCTTGTTAGATTGGAAGAGGTGATTGAAGAATCTTTTAAGTGTTCAAGCAATTTGTGAGATCATGCAAAGTGCAAAAATGCAAAGAAACATGCAGGATCATAATGCAACCTAAGACCTAGGACCTAGTCACTGATCATGTGTCGATTTGTTATCATCATTGAACTTTTAGTTAACTGAATAAATCAATACAATGCCCACTAGCTATGAAACCATAGACATATGAATATCGATTTGTATGCGCAAGAATCAATACAACACCCACTGGTCAAACAACCATGGGCATATGAATATTGGTTTTATTTTCGGAATGTCAGATTAGATACAAGCACCAAGGCACAAGTGCCAAGATGACCTGAGTATCATGTCCATTTTGATATAGCAATTTGCATTTAACATACACATCAAATAGCCAAGAGATTATTCTAGATCCAATGTGAATTACCCATAGTGACCCTTTATCGTTCACATCCTTAGGTAAGATCGTGTTTCACAGTAGGAGAAAGAACTTACTCAAAAAGACAATAATGAGATCAAACTTCCTTGAATTTTCCGGGTATCAATGGTTGAGGTACGCATGGCCATCCAATTCGAGATAGAGGCTCTTATAGTCGAACACCATTTCAATCCAAAATTTTCAAAGACGTTAGATTTTCACATACAAGCAGAAGACAAAGAAAAGATTATGCCCCTAGTCATCACTCTCTAAATCCTATAAAGGACATCATCGAAGAGCTCAAAGGGACACAATATGCAAAAATCTCAATGCGAATCAGTAAGCATACAAGGAGATAAAAGCATGAAAAGCATAGATTGTTTTTAGTTTGTGTTTGATTGTTGTTGTAGATGCAAAATCCTTTCTGGAGACGAGACAGACTTGACTGACTCAAATGAAGCTTCAAAGGACTCTGACTGGATATGATACGTCTAAGATATACTAGAGGCCATAGGATATAACATTGATTTCCCCCAAGTGTTAAGCATTGATAGGATACAGATGCTTGAGCTGAGTGGTGTACAGACCGACTTATTGAAAATTGGAAATGCATAAACAATCCGGGAGATATGTACAAACTAAAGCAAAATTGAAAGCTGGGAAAGACCAAGATTGCGCTGATAGATGGAGCATTTTGAAACAAGTGGTGCCCGTTTGCCGAGTTTTCACCATCTTGGCAGAGATTCTATTTTTGCTACCAAGGCACCTGTTTCTAGGTTTTCACCAAGGCACTTTTTTTATTTTTATTTTTTTTTTGTATTTTTTATTTTTTCAATTTTTTTTTACTTTTGATATTTTTTTGTTTTTTTTGTTTTTTTTTGTGAATCATCAAGGCGCCTATTGCTAGGTTTTCACCAAGATGTTAATTTTTTCAGGACTTTTTTCGATTTTTAAAATTTTTTTAAGACATTTTACCATAGACTGAATGCTTTAGGCATAGAATTTCTTCAGATGGAGAACGTTGATTGGTTCTCAGAGCTGTTCTCCTTTAGTCGTTGAGAGTTGATAGGAACCGGAGCCAAAAGTAGCAGTAATTACAAAGGGACCCAGCTAGTTGGGTTCAAACTTCCTTTTGCGTTCTCGATGGGATTGATTTTTAAGATTTTCTCTCAAGACTAGATCACCAACCTGAAATTCTCTGTGTCTAACTTTCTTGTTGTAACCTCTAGACATTCTCTTCTGATATACTCTGAGATGATCATACGCTGCTTGTCTACACTCATCTAGTAGTTCAAGTTCTTGCAACCTAGACACTCTATAGTCATCATCAGTTACTAGACCATGCATTATGATTCGTAGTGATGGGATTTCGACCTCAATAGGCAGTACCGCTTCAGACCCATAAACTAAAGCGAAAGGTGTAGCCCCAGTAGGTGTTCTGATACTTGTTCTGTAGGCCCAGAGAGCTGGATTGATCATGAGATGCCAGTCTCTTCCTATTTTATTAACTGTTCGGTGCAAGATTTTCAATAGATTTTTGTTAGAGGCCTCAGCTTGGCCATTCCCTTGAGGATAGTAGATAGAAGACCAATGTTGTGTGATCTTGAATTTGGCACATAGATCATCTAGGTCTTTATTCTTGAATTGTCCACCATTATCTGTGATTATGGAATGAGGTATCCCATATCTGCATATCATATAGTTCAATATGAACATAGATATTTATTTTCCAGTTGCTTGTGTCAAAGGGACTACTTCTACCCATTTTGTAAAATAATATGTAGCTGTGATTATATGGGTATGTCCATTAGAAGAATGAGGATGAATCATCCCGATAAGATCAAATGCCCATTGATGGAAAGGCCATTGTGTAGTAAAGGGGATTAGATCCCTCCCTGGGGCATGAATTAAGTTGCCATGTACTTGACACTTTTGACAATTCTTAGCAAATTTGATAGACTCTCCATTTCAGGCCAATAGTACCCAGCCCTAATAAGTTTTCGAGCTAGTGTTAAACCGTTCGAGTGTGACCCACAAATACCATCATGGACTTCCTCTAATGCACGTTGAGACTCTTTCCATTCTAAACATCTAAGTAGTGTACCATCTAGACCTCATTTGTACAGGTCGTGAGCAATGATGACATATCGGGAGGCATTATGAATAAGGTATATTTTTTCATGGCGGTTGAAGGTATCGGGAATGATTTGGTCTTTGAGATAGGAAAATAGGTTTTTGTATCTGGATGAATCATGACCTACAACAGTGCAGATCACGCGGGTTTCAGGGGAATCGTATGCAGGATAAGATAGTGCTTCCACCAGGAACTCGTAGCGTAGCTCATGTTCAGGCTGTTGTAATAAAGTAGATAATGTTGCCATTGCATCGGCAGCCTTGTTCTCCGTTCTAGGAATTTGCTCAAATTTGATAAATATGAAATATTTCTTAAGATCGTCTACCATTCTCTTGTAAGGAATGAGCTTTTCATCTTTAGTTTGGTACACATCATTGACTTGATGAATAACAAGTTGAGAGTCTCCATGAATGTGTAGCTCTGTTACTCTCCATTCAATTGCTATTTGCATACCATTCAAAAGAGCTTCATATTATGCAATATTGTTTGTGCAGGGGAACTTTAGTCTAAATGCTTTTGGGATGGAGTATCCTTGAGGAGTTATGAACAATATGCCTGCTCCGGATCCATTCTGTGTATAGGAGCCATCAAAGAATAATTTCCATTCTCTAGAAGATAGGTGCATAATAGAGGAGTCTGGAAATTCCATTTGCATTGGTGTGTCATCAAACATGGGTACATCTGCTAGTTGATCAGCAATAACTTGACCTTTTATAGCTTTTCTTTCAACATATTCAATGTCAAATTTGTTAGAAGCATGACCCATTTAGCCAGTCTACCTGTGAGGGCAGCCTTGCTTAGTAGGTATTTTAGTGGATCAATTTTGGCTACTAGATGTGTGGTATGAGCTAACATATAGTGTGTCAGTTTCTGTGATGCAAAGATCATAGCGAGACAAGCTTTCTCAATCATAGAATAGTTCTTTTCATACGCCACCAATGTTCTGCTTATATAATAAATGGCTCTTTCCTTTTTGTCTTCATCATGTTGCGCTAGTAATGCCCCCAGTGATGTGGCTGTTGCGGAGACATATAAGATCAATGGCTTCCCATGAATAGGAGGCATCAAAATGGGAAGATTGGATAGATACTTCTTGATATGGTTAAAATTCTTTTCGCACTCCTCATTCCATCCAAATGTCACACCTTTATGTAATGTTTTTGTAAAAGGTTGTGATATGTCCGCTAGTTGTGATATCAATCTTCTGATAGATTGAACTCTTCCTTGCAATGTCCTCATTTGACTAATATTCGTGGGAGGTTCCATCTCTATTATAGCCTTGACTTTAGCTGGATCAACTTCAATGCCCTTCTTTGAAACTATGTATCCTAAGAGCTTTCCAGAAGTGACACCAAAAGCACACTTCTTAGGATTTAGTCGGAGACTAAACTTTTCCATTTTGTCTAGGATCATGCTCAAGTCTTTTAAATGTTCAGTTCTGATCATAGATTTTGCTAATGTGTCATCAACATAATCTTCCATGGTTCGATGCATCATGTCATGGAAAATAGATGTCATTGCTCTTTGATATGTAGCACCAGCATTTTTAAGCCCAAAGGCATGACATTCCAACAGAAGGTCCCCCATCCACATGTGAAAATAGTTTTCTCTTGATCCTCTGGAGCAATTTTTATTTGATTATATCTAGAGAAACCATCCATTAAGGAATACATCTCGAAACCCGCAGTCATGTCCACTATCATATCAATGTTAGGTAGTGGAAAATCATCCTTAGGGCATGCTCTATTCACATCTCTAAAGTCTGTGCACACTCTGATTGACCCATCTGGTTTAGAAATAGGTACAATATTAGAGATCCACTTTGCATAGTCAATAACTCGGATGAATCCGGTGTTTAGGAGCTTCTCTAATTCAGCTTTTACCAAGAGTGCAACATGAGGATGCATCTTTCTCAATTTTTGCTTAACAGGTTTGACATTTGGAGCTATAGATAAATGATGCATTATAAGATTAGGATCCAATCTTGTCATATCTGAATATTTCCATGCAAAGTTGATCTTCTTCTCTGTTAGGAATGTTGTAAAAAAAAATTTCTCTTCTTCTGATAATGATTGTGTTACATGTACCAATTGTGGTTCCTTTGTTGTACCCAAATTGATGGATTGAGTGGGCTCAATTAGAACTGGAGATCTATCTTGTAAATGACTTGGAAGGACATCAAATATCTCATCCTTAGGCGCCTCAGAGAGGTTTTCACCTTCGGATACATCTTTTATTTTTACTTTTGTAGGTTTTGAGACTGCCACAAAGTGGTTTTCACCCTCATAACTCTTTTTCTTTTTCTTTTTCTTTTTATTCTTATTTTTCTGACTAAGATATTTGATGTCCGACTCAGTCATGCTGACACTCGGTTCACTGATGGAAGTCCTCATAGGCTCAACTTCATTTAGGTAGCAAGCAAGGGCATAGTCATTCGGGAAGATATAAATACCATGGCTCGGATTTGTGGAGGTTTGATCAATAAGTTCTGGATATTAGATATTCAAAGTAGGAAAAGATTGGGAGATAGTGTTTACGGATATGGATCTATCATCATTGGTCCTAACCCGATGCTCGATTTCAAAGGTGATATTACAACTTAAGACATTCAATTCGGGAATAGGCTCAATGTCATCGTGGGAGTTCAATTCAGCCATACGTAGATCAGACTCGATAGGTTCATCATTTCGCTCTAGACTCACATTGGGATTAGGTACATATTGGTGAATAACGTCAACATGTTTCTCTGTAATAAGCTCATCTTCATCTGGTTCTGGAATGGCTCCCCATTCATAGTCATTTGATTCAGCTTCTGATTCAGGAGCTCTAGGAAATCTTAGAACATGAGTAAAGTCGGGGTGAATACCCCAAGAAGGGTTACCCTTAGATTCTGATTTGAATTCATACTCATGGGAATCTGTCTCAGAATCAATACCACTTCCCTCTTCTTGATTGTTTTCGAGATAAGCTGGTTCTTGTGTTGCAACTATCTCTTGATTGATAGTAGGTTCTTGTGTTTCTACCACATTAATTCTTTTGATTAGATCATCTTTATCATCAAGAAGGTCTTTGATTTCCTTAGGCAATTTTTCATAGGGGATGAGTTCTGAGCTATCTGAATCACTGTCTGATGGTTCTGTTTCTTCTTTCTTAAGAAGAGGTTCTCTTGGTGCGATCTGCTCTATGACATGGGAACAATTACCTTTGAGGTGATAGGGTTTCTTCTTAAATCCTAAGCCAAATTTGTTTGTATTTTCTCTACCAGTATGTGGGAGAGGTGCCTCAAGACCTTTTCCTCTAATTCCTAGAGGTCCTTTACCTGAATATCCCATCTTAGCTATTAATTTATCTCCTGGACCATATGACTTGGAAGGGAGTTTGGATACTGCAGAGTCACTAGTTTGAACAACTTGAGATTCAGGTTCATCTTTGTATAGCCATGATAGCATAGCTTCATCCTCTTCAAATGCTTGCTTGGATACTTGTTCTGCTACAAAATTCTTTTTATATGCTTCAAGAGGTTCTTTAGAGTCTGGTTTGGATAGTTTCAAAGATTGCCCATAGGACTTAAGCGAGATAGGGAGAGATGTCAAAGATAAGACTGGCTCGATAGTATATTCTCCCATACTATTTTCTTTGATATTAACCTCTTTTGCAAGATCTTCCATTTTAGATGTGGATGCTTCTTTAGTTGGTTCAATGGAAGATTCTCTATTATTAGGTACAAGCTTATCTGCACTTTCCTTCAAGGTGTTGCAAGTTGTATTCAGATCTGCGGGGATAGTAACCTCTACTCCTTCATAAGGAAACTTCAAACATTGATGGTATGTAGAAGGAATAGCTTGCATTTCATGTATCCATGGTCTCCCTAGAAGGACGTTGTAGGCCAAAGGTAGATCAAGCACTTGACAAATGGTATCTTTGATAACTGGACCCACTCTGATAGGTAAGATAATGGTGCCTTTAGAAGATCTTTCTTGTTCATCATAGGCCTTGATAGTTATTTTCTTTCTAGGATCAATAGCCAATTCTGAAAATCTCAATTGTGTGATCAAGCTGTAAGAACAAATGTTTAGGCCAGCGCCCCCATCTATCAACACACGTTTGACTCTATGATTCTGGATCAAGACTTCTATATGTAAAGGTTGATTATGTGGGTGACTCAAGGAGTTGTCATCTTCCTCTGAAAAGGAGATATATTGTGGAGATGTAAGATGTCCAACCATAGTCCGGAACCTGTCTAAATCAAGGTCATCAAGAACATTGGAACCGAGCAAAGCTTTGTCTAGTATGGCTCTGTGAGCTGGAGATATTCGAAGTAACTCAAACATGAAGATTTTTGCATTAGTATGTTGGATTTGTTGGACAATGCTATAAGATGTATGCCTTATATCCTTTGGATTGGAAGATTTGGAAGCAACCTTCTATTTAGAAGCAAATGTAAGATTGAAGGGTACCTTAGGGACATTTGATGAATCTGGGATTTGTCCTTTCAGATGCGTTTGAGCTTGTGATCAAGTAACTATGTTAGCTGAGGAATGATCTTTGTCTCTTCGTACAATTATGATGACATTGCAACTTTCAGAGAGACATGGTTCAACCATATTGATGACAACATTATTTCCAGGGTAGGCATAGTTGACTTTTGCCCCCATATTAGGCTGAGAAGTTGAAACTTCTTGACCATGTTTCAAAAATGGTTCTGTGAATGTTGTATGATTGTTATTGCTCTGGGGATTGTCAATTGTGATGTCTCCACTATCGATCAGATCTTGAATGGTATGCTTCAAGTGGTAGCAATTATTAGTTTTGTGACCTTTACTCCGATGGAAATCACAGAATTCGTTTCCTCTCCACCATTTCGGTTTGGGGTCCTGATCATTTGGTCGGATTGGTGGTAAAGAGATGATGTTATCAGTCAGTAGAGTTTTCATAGCTGATTCTAAAGACTCTCCCAGAGGAGTAAACTTTCGATGTTTATCCCATCTTTTGTATTCTAGCTTCTTTTGAGATGGTTCAAAAGACTTTTGCTCTGAAGCTTTAATGGCTTGAGTGCCAAGAGTGAGATTGTAGGCTGGTGCCTTTGATGGGGCATAGACAGTGTCAACAATGCCATCTATGACGATGCCCTTGTTCTTGTTCCAATTTTTGTTCTTGTCTTTAGAACTGGATCTTGATTCGTACTTGTCTTTTTGAAGTGTGATTTCTCCTTTTTTCACAAGCACTTTTTTTATTTTGATAGCATTATCCACCATCTTATCAAAAGATGTATGATCTTGCATTTGTAGAGGATAATTGATTTCTGGAACAAGGTTGTTGATGAAGATTTCCAATTTTTCTATTTCTGGAATAGGTCTGGCATATAGAGAGAACTTCTTCCTCCATCTCTTGAGAAATGTTAGGAATGGTTCCCCTGGATATTGCTTGAGATTACAGATATCGATCATGGTGATCGGGTGCTAAATATTGTAGGAGTATTGTTGATAAAATAATTTGATCAACTCCTCAAAAGTTTTGATAGTAGAAGGCAATTTTGAAAACCAATGAATGGATGGTCCTCCCAAAGATCTAGGAAACAGGCGCATAAGGTAGGTCGATTCATGCATCAACTCCATTGATTGTGTACAAAATTCACTGACATGATCTTGAGGGTCTAACTGCCCATCATATTTATCATACTTCAGCATCTCCACTCTTTTTAGAAATGGTGGCATGTACAAGTCTTTGTCAAATGGAAAAAGACATAGAGCCTCCATGGAGAACTCTTTAGGTTCCTTCTCTTTCTTAAAATTGTTAAGTTCAACTTGTATAACATGCATCTATTTCGTCATAGTTGTGAGTGGATTCTCTTCCTCATGTGTAATGATGTCTTCAACATTAAAGTTGGGAGGAAATTTAGCTCCTTGATGAGCTAATTGTAAAAAGTATGCTTCTCTATCTTCTTTCAAGAAATGCTTCATCATTCGTTTGAAGTTATCATCGTTTTGATATTGAGCAATTTCTTCAGGTGTGAGTTCCTGATCTACACCATGTTGAGATTGAGCTCTTTGAGAGCCAAAATTTGTCCCTGCTTGAGACATGGTAGGAGTTTGTGGACTCCCTAGATTAGATTGATGAGGGGTATGTTGAGTACCTCCGTGAGTTGATGGAGGAGGTATGTAACCAGATTTCAATCGATAGTTTCCAAGACCGTCGTCCTCGTAAAGACCAGAATTGACGAGTTGCTCAAGAGTTGGAGTTTGGAGAGTGGTGATAGATTTCTTGTGAGAGGAAGCTCTAGTCTCCACCATTAACCTCAAGTGAAACAAAAGAATAAGATCCAGATAACCGAAGAATGAATTGAATCAAGATGATCAGATGACGCAACCTTGTCAAGGTTTGATTGATTTGAAGATTCGATTAGACGTGGATGAAGGATACTGTGCCCTGGATGTATGGGTAGGTTCCCAAAAGATAGCGGACAAGATATCACAACACTCAGTCATTTTGATGATTGATTGATTGAAGATTGATAGTTATGACAAGGTTTTGACACAAGATGATAAAGACTCAAATCGATTAAATAGAAGGCTGAATCGGATTCAAAAGGCCACTTTAAGAAAATGATTGGATTCTCAATAGCTACTGCTCTATTCCTGACACAGTGATTCATTCGACAGATTCTAAAATTAGGCCGAAAAAGCTAAATATCTAGCAATTCTAACAATTTTCTGACATCTCTTAACAATTTTCCCAAACGACACTCTGCAGACTCGTATGACAGTGGGTATGCTATGAAACAACAGTTGCAAAACTCATACGACGGCGGGTAGCCACTAAAATGACACTTGAAAATCTCATACAACAGTTGCAAGATTTTGACTTTGAGAATTTGCTGGCGTGAAAACTCGTATGACACTGGGTACTCAATCATACGACAGATGGGTTGTAATGAAATGACACTTTGAGAAAACTCGTATGACTTTTTGACCTCCTAAGATGACTTTTGACTCCAAAAAAGGATTTTACTTCAAATTTTGCAAATTTTGAGTTTTCAGATTTGAATTGTTTGCAAATTTCAATGTCCAGATTTGAGGATTGTAACAGATTTGTCCATTTTCAATAACCAGATAGATAAACAAGCATGCAAAACAACAAGCAAGTGATTTCAGGCATGTCTAAAAATAATGAACAAGGGCAAAAGCAACCTTGCGCATGAACAATCAAATGACTTATTCGTTCTAATCCTCAGAAGCGCTAATTGTGTATGTTCCAAAATGTTTTGCAATGACGCACATATACCCTAGAAAATAAAAATTTGGCATCGCTAGGGTTTTTAGTAATGGTTTGACTCTGCAACTTTTATGATCCAAAGGGGTGAACTCCAATCCCGGTGCACCAGGGTTTTGACACAGTCCAAGAACTTAATCTTCAGGTGCTGCTAGGGAGATCTGACAACCCAACAATGAACCATACCCGTGGAGATTTCTTCCACAAGGACATTTATATAGCGGCTGTCACTACCACGGGGAAAATGGCTATTACCGCTTGAGGTTCCGTCAACGCAGTTTACCCTGTGAAGGGATTGTCCGCTACGGTTAACCCTCTCTAAAGATGACTCACAGTATTGTACCACAAGGGGACTTGGCTCCAAATCCAAGGTTTTTGAAACCTTTTCACTTTTAACCCAAACAAAGCAAGCAGATTAATTTGACACGCTAAGACAAAGTTTTGCTTCACCAAGGTCTGTGATGTCAACTCCACGTGATCTATCAACCTCTCCAGGGAGAGAATGTATCAATCAATAAGAGAAGGCACACTAACCAATTTTGATTCACCAAAGCTCGTGATGTCAACCCCACGTGATCTATCAACCTCTCTTAGGAGAAAATGTATCGATCAATAAGAGAAGACGCAGTAACCAAGTTGAATGTGAAACACACTAAGTATCCTCCCTACCTACAAGGATTCTCTCATCAAGAAGGATTTTGCTGGGAATCCAATCTCTCAAGAATCATGAATAGTGTTCTTAGGGCCTAATTACTGTGTGAACACAGATGTATGTTTCCAAAAAGCAAATCTACCAAAAGTACCAAAAAAGCAGAAAAAGGAACACTTAACGCTTAAAGCGAATATGAGATGAGTCCACAAGGTGGAACACTTAACACCTCACACAAGCTAAAAACAAGTCCCCAACTTAGAAAACAAGTGAGTTCCTAAAAGCATAAATGGGTTGCCAAGTGGAACACTTAACGCTTATGTCCTGTTGACCCCTCCCCTTTAATGTGGCGCTGACCTTGCAACCACGGGGTGGAACGAGGGGTCGGCGGATTAGCGAGTCTAATAACCCAAGATAGTAATCAAGATCAATCACAAGTATCTAAGACTACTTAATGAATCCTTAAGGGGTCACAACCTAGTATCAATTATGCAAGTGTGTAGAAATAAACAAAAGCATGAAAAGATGCACACAAGCCAGACACATAAGAGATTTATTTTAAGTCCAAATCGAAATGTTATTAGATGAAGGAGAATACCTAGGATCCTCGCAATGCGCTTAGTAGATTTTACCTAATTTTTAGCACTTCTTGTTGAGCTTTTCCATGCAAGCAAGTGACGAACTCTCCAACAAGCAAACAAGATATGCAACATATATTCAACTTATGAAAACCATAGGGTTAGCTCTTAATATTTTATTATCAGCAATAATAACCAGTAATTAACCCAAATGACAACTCATATCATTCATTGAACCATTTTTAAAAAATAAGTGCATACCCATCACAAAACTTTATTTTTTTTGTTGCATTTGACCTAGTCAACAAGATCTAATTTTTTTTTATGATTTTGGCTACAAAAATAGAAATTCAAAATAGAGACCCTTGCTAAAAAATAGAGATCTTTCCAAAAATGTAAAAATTTTAGAAAAATCTCTTCATTTGTGCCCTAGAGACCCGTTTTATCAAAACAGACCAGTTTTTGTAAATTGACTATTTGAGCTATTATATTGCGTCCAAATTTAAAATACAAAGAATGGACCCCCTGTAGAATTTAAAGAGCTTTCCGAAAATATAAAAATTTCTGAAAAATATGCTGATTTGCGTCAAATATTAATTTTTTCTAGAATTTCAAGAAAAAATTATTAAAAATTTAAAACTTCTCAGAAAATCCTAAATTTTTTACTGTAGCTTCTTTGATATGTGTCCAACCTAAAAAAAAAATTTCAAAGAAAAAATCCAAGCCATTTGGGAGATAAAATTAAATCTTTGAAACTTTAGGGTTTTAGCTCCCCCAAAAAAATTAAAACTAGCATGTAAAGGTGGGTTGCCTCACGGTGGGCGCCAGAAATGTGTGTGAAAATTGTACCTAATCTGTAGACACAACACTTCAGTAAAATATTAGAGGTTAGCTATAATCAAAATCGTGCAAAATTGAAATCTAATCTAACCAAGCGATTTACTGCCTTCTAATAGGTGCGAGATTGATGTTCTCAGATTGTTATCAAGATCAGTGACCTAGACGACACCTAAATGAAAGACTTGAATGCAAAACTGATATGAAATATGAATGCAATTAATCTATTTTTTTGGTATTTTCTATGCAATAAGATGAAAAATGATATGAATATGTGCTAATATGAAAATTGATCTATGATATGCTAAATGATCTAGCAATGATATGAAAATGAATCTAAATGAATGTAAAAAAAAAACAAATTGATCTCACAATAGCCTTGATTCGTAATAAGCTTTGATTCTCCAGATGTCAATTCTCCAGCATAAGTTTGCACAATTATGAAATTCTGTGGATTTGAGAGATGAATTATGAAGAGTTGAGCCTTGATTTTATAGAAATCCAGGGCTTTGGAGGTACATGGGAAAAAGCCATAAATCACTCAAATAACTCAGCTTGATTTTTGAGTTATTTTTAAATAAAGATAATTTAATTCACAAAAACATGCAAATCATGCAAAAATAGCTTTTTAACTCAAATTAGAAGTTTAAATCAATTTTAAAACTTAAAAATGATGTTGAGTTCCAAAAAGTCAATAACTTGCATTGATTTTCTGATTTGGAGTTTAACTGCTCTTTGATTGTGCACATGGATAATTATGAATTAATAAATAAATAAAGTGATTTATTTCCAACTTAACTGATTTTTTAAAAATAAAACAATTGATTTATGGGTTAATCAATTATTTTTTCAAACTTTTATTCCAAAAATAATATTATTAAATATGACAACTTGCTTTAATTAATTAAATAAGAATTTTATCAATTAATAATAGGAATTTTGATTTATTGTCAAATTTAAATAATAATACTTAGGAATAAATATAATTAAATTCAATTAAATAATTAAGTGGCAGAATTAAATCCAATTAATTAAATATGAAAATATTCAATTAATCAAACTTAGGATAAATGAGATTTATCGCCTAATAATTATAAAATTAAAGATAATTAAGATAATTAGGAATATTACTAGGAATATTCTCCGATGCAAAATTTAGGATAATCAATTATGATTCGATGATGTTCAGATGTGTCTTTGGTTAGGACTTCGATGTCGATTTCATTCGATATGTTGATGTAGGAGATTAATGAACTTATAGCCTATTTTTTGGGTATTACATCAATGCATAGCCTCCATTTGCCATCCTTTTTATGGGTCAAAACACTCGGGATTGCACAAGGGCTGAGACTCTTTTGTTTGAGTCCTTTTGTCAACAATTCACTGATTTGTCTAGTGACTTCAGCATTCCGATCAGGAGTGAGTTTATAAGCAGCTTTGTTGGGTAGGGAAGCACCTGGGATGAAATATATTTGGTGATGGATGTCCCTCAATGGTGGAAGTTCATCTAGTGTGTCTCCTGCAACTATTCCTTTGTACTTCTACAGTAGACTGTCTACTTCCTTTGGTACTTCTTTGTGCACTGTTTTCTCCTTTGGTTTAAGGACTAGGGCATATCCTACCTCAGAATCTTGAATAGTGGTGATCATCTCTTGTTCTCTTGCAAGCATGACTAACTGTTATTTTGGTTTTTCTTTTTGAGGATCAGGAAGAGGGAGCAAGTTGTACTTGTGACCACTTTGAATAATTTGGTATTTGTTTGTGGCTCCATCATGTTTAGCCTGCAGATCATACTGCCATGGACATCCTAACAAAAGGTGACAGACATCCATATCTATAACATCACAAAGGACTCTATCCTTATAGTCTTTTATGGAGAAATCTACCCAAACTTGTTCATTTATGAGGGTCTGTTTCCCTTTTGTCAACCAAGATACATGGGATGGGTTTGGGTGGGGTGTCTTTTCCAGTTTCAATTTATCTACCATCTCTCTAGATACAAGATTTTCATTAGAACCAAAATCAATTACTAACTTGCATACCTTCCCATGGCTTTTGCAGTTGGTCTTGAAGAAATTCTTCCTTTGAGAAGGCTCCACTGGTACTGGTGCTTGGATTAAGGTCCTCTTCATCATGAGGGATACACCTTCTTCTCTTGTATAGTCTCTTACACTGTCAGCATCATCTTCTTGCACTAGGTTGGCTCTCCTTTCACCTTGGTTATTCTTCTTGTCTCTGTCCGGACACCTATTAGTGTAGTGTCCAATCTGATTTGTCCATTGTTTCTTCCTCCATTTCTGCATCTTCCATTTCCTCTTCTTCCTCTGTATCTGCCTCTTGAACTGCTTTCCCCTTGGGTGTTCTTCTTGTTAGAATCTCCTTGTGGTCTATTGTTTTGTTCCCTTTCTCCAAAGTTTCCTTTGCCTCTTTCATTCTTATCTTTTCCTCTACCGCTCTGTTCATTCCTCCTTCTGAACTTTTCTTCAACTTTCAATGCCAATTGATAGCATTGATTAACTATGGTAGGGCTTGTCAAACTAAGTTCATCCTGAATTGAGACCCTTAGGCCTTGCATATACCGAGAAAGCTCCAAACATTCTGGTTCAACAAGCTTGGATTTCATCACCAAGCTCTGAAATTCTTCAGTATAACTAGAGATATTCGTCTCCTTCTGTATTAGACTCATTCTTCTTTTATGAAGTTGGACTTCATAATCTTTAGGGACATAAGTTTCCCTAAGCAGGGCCACCATATTCTTCCAAGTGGTGACTAGGTTCTTTCCATTCTTCACCCTACCATCTTGAGTGAAGTTCCACCATGTGAGTGCAGAGCCTTTGAGATTTGACTTAGCATTCTTCACCCTCTAATTCTCAGGGATGTATTCATAATCAAATAAACTATTTAGGGCACCCACCCAATCCATTGCAGCATCTGGGTCCATCTTCCCATTGTATGTAGGAAATTCAAGCTTGGCGTCCATGGTTCTTCTCTCCATAGACTTTAGAGTCTTCATAAGAAGCCTTTGTTCTGCAAGACATTCTTCTTCCTCCTACTCAAGGGGTTCCTCATCACTCCCTTCTTCAACATCATCGGAGTTTCCACTACTTCTCTTCTAAAGCTCTTCCCTAAGCCTGTCCATTTCTTGCCCCATTTTTTGTATCTCGGTGTCTCTTTGTTGATCACGCTTTGTCCTTTTCTCTCTCATGTATCTTACTATCTCTACATTGGTCATCCTTGATGACAATCCTCCGTCATCTTCTCCTTCCATGGTGCTGGTATATATTTACCCTAAGGATCTTAGACGCTCTGATACCACTTGACGTAGAGCTCTCCCCTATTTAGGCAACTCGGTAAGTAGTGAGACCTCTGGTGTTTCTCTGAACCCACAGTGGGCCTAGGAGAGTGCTCTACACCTTTAGACGATCCTATAACAAACACAAATCCACTATCCTCACTGGAGGATTCAGTGTCTTTTACTAACTTTTACTCCCACGGGCTCGGTTGTTACTCGGTTCCTTCCTTGACCGAGTGAGCTCGGTTGATGCTCGTTACTTATGTTGACCGAGTGGGCTTGGTGGCTTTATCGAGTAGTTTCCTAACGCTCGGTAATCCCTACTGTGAAGCACCCTTACTGGTTCAACTTGAAATGGGAACCTTCATATTGGGAAGGGGATGGAAAGGTTCCATGATCACTAAATGTCTACTATGGGAGTGATTTTCATACCTTACAGGTTTTGGACAACAAGTTCTCAATTTTAGGCCTTGTCGGGCTTGTAGCCTTTTGAGCAAGGTTATAAGGGCTTAATTCCATATTCTTACAAAGAACCTATAAGACACATACTATATTCGGACACCCTTTGTAGACTTGTACCAAACCTCCAAATCGCAAGATCTCAAACAATAAGGACAATACCTAACAATTCCTAATCCACTAGTCCTAATAGGGCTAATTGACTCGGTTACTTAAGGAAACGTTCACTAGTCTATTGTCCAAGGAAAACCACTTATTGCAATGGTGTTAGGAATCCCAAAGAGACAACAATCTATCATCAGATTGTTTTTATCCACCCCTGAAGTGCTACTGTCACTTCACTCCATATTTTGTACCAAGCACATAGAGATGCTTGGCCTAGAGCCTACAAGAAGACTTCCCAAAACAATCCCCTTTCTCTTGCGCTCTTGAGGATCTAAAATACATTCACCCTACTTGCATTTCCCCACTTCGCATGGGAATCCCACAAAGGAAAAGCAAGTTAGGGCATTATTGGTTGAAACCCTGGTTCAGGAGGGTTTCCTGAAAACCCGGTAAACAAATTCTTCTATCTCTCGACTCTGATCCCCAAACTAACTCAAATCAAAAGCATTGGAGTCCTAATTCATGTCAGATGTTGGATCGAACAATATTCTTCTTCGCACTTCCGTACCAATCCATACCCATATTGTTTACTGTCCAGAATGTAGAGAAAAATAAGTATTTTTATTGATTGAATGCAAGAATTACATAGAGTTTTCATCATCGTGTCTTCCACCTGCCTAAAAGGGCTATTTGAAGACCTTCCCCAACGGATCCAACCATTTTCCAAAGGTTGTGACCGTTGGGAAGTTGTTTTAGAAGTCGGTAGCAACTTTTCAAAGAAGTTGTCGAGCAACATTTCTTGCATTTTGCAACTTTTGCAAAATGTTGCATTCTTGCTCCTAATGAGCCTATAGGCCTAAGCCTTGGATCGTAATGATCCCAAACATTATTGAAACAACTTAAAAGACACCTAGGAAAATCTAAACTCCTAAATGTGCCTTTGGACCATAGTCAAAAACCCATGGGTTATAACCACACCGAGGGTGACTGGGTCTTACAAGTTGGCTTATTAAAAGACCCTAGAAGTATAGGTGTTGTGAAGAATGGAGGCGGTGGTCCTGCACTAGAGTGTTACGCAATTGTGGGATCCCTCTCAAGATAATGGGCATGTTGATAAAATGAGAAGAGCCTTGAATCGCTATAGTGAATGCAAAGAGATTTCAGAAGATCTTCAATGCAAGAGTAAAGAGAGGAGAGTGATAAAGTGCCCAAGTGTGATAAAAATAAGAAGATTTAGAGTTTTATTTTTGGAATGGGAAAGAGGAACCATTTCAAATGTTTTTTTGAAGGGACATGCATGAGAAAGGTTTTTCCATGGAATATGTCCATTTGTATTCGATAATCTTATGGGAGGTTTTCACACCATGCTCTCGTCCAACCAATTTGGTCCCAGATTCACACCTTAGACTGCTAACACTTCGTCTTTATAATCCACAAAGTTAGAATGATGATATCCCATCATGAATTTTGTCATAAATGCACTAGGGGCAATGTTTAAGTGCAAAATTAACACAAGGTGCAATTTGTTACACTACACAAGTCTTTCCTAAAAATGTATACCACCCAACTACCTATCAGTGCCACTTCCCCACTTATTTGGGGTGAATACTTTTATTATACTTACTTAGAGAGATAACTTACAAAGCATATACATCCACAGTTCTAATTATTTCTGCTTAATACATTGGAATATCATTCTCTAGGTACATGACACGTACTCAAAAGATCAAGAGGAATAATTTTTATATACAAAGTGTATCGTCCTAAAAAGTAAGCACCCTTATTAAGTGTTGATTTTTAGCCTCATTTTAGTATGTATGGGTTCCCACATTGATTTCACGTGCTTCTATCCCTTTTTCATCCTTCATATCAACATTATTTGTTCAAAACTCAAGAATGGCTCTAACTTCTATGCATGATTTTCCATTTTTTCATCCAATCACATTATTTATCTTCCATCTAGGTCCTTGCCCTGATTTCTAGATTTCAAGATTTGCCCTAATTTTCGAGCGAGCTATGGTTTTCAACACCATTTATTGGCATTAACCTTTGGGTCCCAACAAAAATAAAGTAAAATGTGCCTAGACAAGGTCGACTTAAGTCGGCCTTGTCCTAGACAAGATCAACTCAAGTTGGCCTTGTCCTAGGGCTTTTCTTTTTAGTGGGCTCTAGGCCCGATGTGGGGGTTTATCTTTTAGACCATTAATTAGGGTCGGCCTTGCAAAATTTGAGCCCCGAAATGTGTATAAAAGGAGACCTCTTCCTCTCATTTTCACACCTACAATTCATGATCAAGAGACATCCATATGCAAGCTATCATTCATCCATTGTCCATTCAAGAGATTCAAGTGCAAGGAAGCCATCAAGCATTTTCAAGTCTTCTTCTTCTTCTTCTTCAATCCAACATTGTGCAAACTACAAAATTCATCATTCAAGGGTTTGGTTTCATGATTTCCTATTAGGTTTTTGTGGAGTCCAAGCTATTGCATCAACACTTGTGATCATCTCCAAAGAGGCATTGCATTATTGAGGTATAAGATAATTTATGTTTCAGATCTAGATTACATTTCATCTTTCCTTATGCAAATTCAATTCAATTTCAAGGTTAATTCCTATATAGGGGCTTGACCAAGGCAAGCTTCTTTCCACAAAAAAATTCTCCTCTTTTTTCCTGTGCAGAAATAGGTTTTCGGAGTTTCAAATCTGAATTTAAAGAGTTACATAACCAGTTGCACATCCTTTACAAATTCAAAGTCTCCATGACAAGGTCAACTTTTTTGGACAAGGTCGACTTTTCTAGACAAGGTCGACTTTGTTCGACATTTTCCTTTAGATCTGGAATTTTCACAATCAAAAGTTGTAGGTGTTAGATTGCTAGATCCAGAACCATTTTTGGTTCTAGTAACCCTGTGACAGTCAAACCCTGATCTGAAGTTTACTCTTCCTCTCCTTGCTTCAAAGTTAGTTCATTCTTCCTCTTTACCTCTTGCACTTACTTTTATACACCATATCTGATATCATATTAGTTGTCATTTCCTTTTTCATAGGATCAATTCCTTTTACATATCATAATCACACTTTATTCAATAAAGAATACCCAAATCTCCTTTTTACCTAGATCTTGCATTAGCACCCCTTTATCCTTTTTGGGTTGTGCTAATTAGATTTGTTTAAGGGTGAGTTTGTATTCCAATGCACAACATAATTTGGTGAGTAACCTACATCTTAGCATTGCTCACCATTTTTATATTGCACACAAAGTTTGCCAAGGAAATTATTAGAAATTCTCATTATCTAGGGTTCTAGCAGACACTAGTGCAAATAGAAGACACTAGTGCCAATAAAGGAAACAACAACCGACTAATTAGATTTTCATGTTTACTTAGAGTCCAATTTTGGCACTAGTCTTATTCACTTGAGTTTTATTTTTGCACTAGAGTCCTAGTTTGGTGCTCTAGTCCAAACCAAAGCCTAAAGGAATTACCAGTTCTAGATCTCATTTATAGAGATAATGCATCAAACTCATCAAACAATTATTCAATTAAAAATAATCTAGAAATACCTACAAATGACTAGAAGGCTAATATGGAAAATCACCCCTAATTTTTGAAATGTGAACAAATGGAAGAAACATTTCCCAAAGGTAACAAACATTATTTGTTAATTTTAGAGTTGTGTGGTAGGAGATATTTTTGCACCAAATAGTTTTATAGTTATTTTGAAAAATATTTATTAAGATATCTTAAACTGAACAAGTCATAATTTTCAAAGCATTTGCCTTATTCAAATGTTATGTTTTGTTGGAAATTAAACTTACTATTATTTTTAAAATTTTGTTAATCATTTAAATCAGTAATCAAAATATGAGAAAGTTGCATGTATAGATTTGGAGGACACACATATGTGGTATGATGATTTTCTTCCATTTAAATGATAATTTATGTAGAATTTTATTTTTTAAAATATTCAATTAGTGATCAAAAAAAACACTTCCATCCTTTGTTTGATGGATCTTATGATCAAATTAAGGGAAAAAATTGCCATCCATATTTCATTACAAGATTTTTTTGATAAATGATACTAACATTCCACAAGTAGTGAGAAAATTTCTTAGAGGTTAAGACAATTAAGCTTTAGCTAGACCACTATGCTATGGTACCATTGAGGATATACAATAGAGTAAAAAGAGTTCATTCATTTAATTCTTGAAAATGGGCTATTGGAAAAACTTCAACATTGATAGGGAGGTTGGGAGAGCTAATCACTAACCCTTGCCTAGGTCCACCTAGTGACCCTTAGGTGTTCTCAACTGACACCAAATGACCTTTAGGACTCCTTCAAAGGTTCAATCCCCTATTCTCCAACTCCAACCAATCTACCAAGTCACATCTACCAAGACAAAACAAGATTCTTGGTACTTACTTCCTTCATGCACACGTTGACCCTTAAAACTAGGATAAGAGTTCACCACCTCCAAAGTAGCATTGACTCTTGCAGAGATGAGGAGGTGTTGGAATATGTCATATTTGGTTCCAATTGATGTCTTAAAGGTCTCACTTCATCAATTTGTCTTGTCGATTTCATAGTTCCTTCCCAAATTAGGGCTACAAGGAAGAGCCCCAATTAGGCCTCTTTCTCCGAGAAAATAGGGCTTTTCTCCTATTTGCTTCCAAAGTACCCTGCAAACTGATCATGGATTCTTGGATCAATACCTAACCTCTCAAGGATTTTGGAGGTTTTAGGGTTCCATCGGGCCGTACAACCCCCTGACCAAAAATGGGTGCTTTTGGGAGGGTTATAGGCTTTTACTGATTGCATGCTTTGTTCTTGAGTTTTTGGTGACCAAATGGATGGGTTACACCTTCTCCCTTCATACAGTCTTTTCCAAAGGCCTTTTCTAAGACCTCCAATCACTAATCCTCATTTCCCTATTCATCTCTACAAGGTATCTTCCTTCCTGTCTCAGTCCTTCCTAGTCGGGCTCACCGTAGGCTCGCCTAGGGCATGACTGCAAAATAGCTTGGAAAGCTTTCTAGGTCCCCTCCTCATGTACATATTACATACATGGAGTCTACTCACTATCCCCAAAAGGCCATACAAAATGAACAGTGGGATAGTGAGTTAGATCCCCATTTTTACAACTCTCCTGGTATGAACCAGTGAACAGAGATAAAACAAAGATTTAATACAATGCAATGAAATGGAAAGGAAATACTAAACTAATGACACACATTGAAAGTAAAGACACTAATCTACATCTTCTATCAACTACAAAACCAAAATGCAACTCAAAACATAGCTCATGTATTCAGTGATTATCAAACTGGATCAAAATCCTCACACTGTGCACACCTATAGAATTAACTCCCCGTACTGTAGAATGTCCAACCTCAGGATTTGGTCCAAGGTTTGCTTAAATAGTACGACGATGGTCTTAGGAAGGGTTTAGGGTCCTCATAAGCCGATTAGGGCATTGGACAACCTTGCTCCGAGCAACTTTTAAAAGTTGCAAAAGTTGCTATGCAACTTTTACAACAATTTTGCAACTTTTGCCAATCTTGCTCACCATAGACCTTAGTGACATCCTATGGAGTTCTAAGCTCCATATTTGACTCCAAAATTGATTTTCAACTTACCCTAGGCGTTGTGACATCATAATGACATCAACCATCCACACTTACCATGCAATAGACTATCAAACTTTAGTCTCACAATCTAAAACCTAGGACCTAAATAGACTTCAAATCCCTATGGGAATAGACACCTTGGTCCACATGACCTTAGGGAAATCAAAACATGCCAAGAATGGCTTACAAACAAAGAAAAGACAAGGGTGCTTCTGCACCAAACATGTTCAAGTAATTTCATGTGATAATTTCCAAGGCTGGGGATTAACAAGTGGATGAAGAAGATGCATATGAAAACTTCTATTTGATCCTGGATGGCTTCCCAAACATTAAGGGCATATTATGTGTCAACAATTAAAAAAAAGTTGTCATTGTATTTCTTAATGTAAAGGAGCTAACCATTAAGCCCATATGTTAGTACATGAATACGTTGTGATAGGTGACAATGTTGGATAAATGATGTGAATACCCTTTTTGAAGCAGCTATGTAAGAAACATGTGTAAGAAGCTACTAGTAGATAGACTAAATCTACTCATTTTGGTTATGTGGTAGCTTGTCTTAGAAGCTACTATATTTATTACAAGGGTTCGCCCATTTTGTATGTTTAGGCGCAATCCTAATTTTTGGGTTCATCATCCCCATTGATTTGATCTTTGTGTAGTTGTACCTCTTGTGTGTATAGGTGTGCTACCCTCTTCAACATCAAACATAGATGGCTAGACTAAACTTTTAGAATTCTCCTTTAAAATTGAATTAATACTCAAGTTGCAATGGTTTTAAAGAAGCATTAGTAGATGTGGATCTTGAATTAGAAAACTTAGATCCAAGCTTGTGTGTAACTCTTTATTTTATATGCATGGTCTAAGGAATATACATCAAACATAACTAATTCTTTCTTAAGACTGGTAAGTGAACCAAATTTTTATTCTATTTTAAGAACCTTTGTCAAATCTTAAGTTTCCAACTTGACTTGAAGCTTGATGAATATATTATCAAATTGGTTTAATTAATAGCTCTATTTACCAATATTAACATGTGTATATTAAAAGAAGCTGGAATGGCTGCGGGTGCTGCAGCGGCACTGGTCACTGGGGGTTCGCCGGTCATCAGTGCTTCTGCTGGGGGTCTGAAGGTCGCTGGAGATTCTACTGGTGTTGGGGCAACACTAGTTGCTGGGGGTTCGCCGGTCGCAGGTGCTTCTGCTGGGGGTTCGCAGGTCACTGGTGCTTCTACTGGGGGTTCGAAGGTTGCTGGTGCTGGGGCGACGCTAGTCGTTGGAGGTTCGCCGGGCGCTGTGCTTTTGCTAGGGGTTCGTAGGTCACTGGTGCTTCGCTAACTGCTAGCGTGACGCCGGTAGACTCGGCTAGGAATCTGTCTCCTACTGGCGTTCCTGGGAAGTTGTTGGCCTCAAAGGTTGTTGGAGGTCCTAGCGTTTTGCTGGATGCTGAGGCGATGCTGGTCGCTGGGGGTTCGCCGGTTGCTGGTACTTCTGCTAGGGTTTCGCAATTCGCTGGTGTTGATGGGGCGACGCTGGTTGATTTGGCTAGGGCTTCTACGACAGTCAATGTTCGGTTGCCTATTGTTGCTCGGAAAGCTACTGTTGCTCCCACTCGCTCTGTTGTTAATGGCATTCATCATAGTGCCTTTCCAGTTAGCCCCCATATTTTCGTTGAGCTGGATGAGGATACTCTCTCTGAGATTGATGCGGCAACCTCTATTTTCTCTGAGCATGGGTTGATTTGCAGATTCAAGGGTTTCTGGCCCTCTTTGCCTGATCTTCATTCCTGGATTTCCAGTCATTGGGAACCTCTAATCTCTGGTATAGTCCATATCTTCCCTATGGCTAAAGGTTTTTTCATGGCTAAATTTGATAATGCTAAGGATAGAAATATTATTTTGTGTGAAAACTTCTTTAGCTAGGAGGATCATTTTATGCTATTGCTAAAGCCATGGCATTCTGATTTTTCTCCATCTTCCGAATCATTTGGCTTGCAACCTATCTGGGTTAGGCTTCCTAATCTTCCCCTCCATCTTTGGATTAACTCCGTTCTAGAGACTATGGGGGATGCTATTGGGGAAATGTTAATGGTGGATGAGAAATCTTCGGATTTACTTCATTCTACTTATGCTCGTATCCCAGTGGATATTGATACCTCAAAAGGCCTGCCTTTGGAGATTAAACTTTTTCTCCCAAGTGTAGAAGTTGGATTCAGCAATTGGACTATGAAAGCCTCCCCTTCAGATGTAGAAGATGCTTTAAGACTGGTCATGTTGCCTCTCAATGTGATCTTCAGAGACATAATAAGATTGTTTCGTGGTGGAAGGGGGGCTCTTCTCAGCACTATACGGTGGAGAAGGTTCGGAGCTTTGCGCATGTGGTTGAGCAAGTTGTTGGCCCTATCTCTAGTCCTATGGTTGTTCTTGTTCCTTCTCCTTCTTTGTTTGCTGGTGTTTCTTCTGTTAGAACTGCTGGTTTGTCTACCAGCAATTCTTTTGATGTTGGGGCTACTCCAGCTGGTTCTATTCTTGCTGGGGTCTCTGTGTCTGCTAGTTTCTCTGCTGGTTCTGTTCTTGCTGGAAGTAACACTTTTGTTGCTGGTGTTCCTCTTGTTACTTCTGGTTCTGCTGGGTGTACTGTTCCTTCTGCTGGTAATACAGGTGTTGGATTGTCTGTTGAGGCTGTTGGGTCTACTGGCCTCCTTCCAGCCAGTTCTGTTTCGGAAGCTCCTTTTGGTGTTGGGAAGTCTGGCACTGGTTGTGTGGCCGTTGTAGGTTTTGTCCAGACTTCTCATGTTGGTTCTATTGTGGTTGGCTCCTCTCCTGCTTCTGACTAGCAGGAGAAAGCTTCTTTGGTAGATGAGGGATGGACTACTGTTATAGGTAAACATAATAAAAAGTCCCCTCTACATTTTGATATGACTCTCCGCTTCCAGAAGAAGGGAGGCAAAGGAAAATCCTAGGATTTGGATTTTTAGTTTGTTAGGGTTAGTATGAAGGTTACTTCATACTTTGTCTCATCTAGGTTGTAGGTGCCTGCTGTAAAACCTTCGTTGTTGTTGTAAAGCGTTGGCTTTACACATTTGGCTTCAGTAGATTGAGCCTTTCTGTGTATCTTTCGTTTGGCTGTTGTTGTTTTGCTGGAATTGTGCTATTGGTAGTTCTACTGGCATTATGTGTTGGGGGGGAACTGTAAGGTTTTTCTTTTTGCCCCAGCTGTTTCACTTAGATCTAAGCTAATTCTTCCTATTATTCTTGGGGTTACAGTTCCCTTCAAAAATTGAATGTATATGATTTCGAGGCTCATTCAAAACCTATTTTTACCATAATCAAAAACATCTGTGTATATTTGGTAAGGTTAAAACTTTTTTTCACATTAGATGTGAATTAATAGCAATGGATGAACTATTTTCATCATCTTTGGTTAAAAAAACATATTTTGAATCAATGCTCTCAAAGGTGAAGCTTTGCACCACATATTTTGAACTGATCTAGAGCATTTTCTATGTGGACTTCAACAACTCAAACTTGTGAATCAATGCTCTCAAGGTGAGACTTAGATTATGTCTCAAAGTTACTTAACTATGAATCAAGCTTCTCCTCATTGACGTCAACATTAAACCAAGGGGTCTTCACTTTTCCTTCCAACAAAACATTGTGATTTTGAATAATGCCTATGGTACATTTTGCATAAGAATCAAAACACTCACCATTTCTTGTATAACTATGGTCTAATATTTAAACCAATTCGCAAGCATTTGTACAAGAACTACTAATTAGTGATATATAAAGACTCTTGTTAAGATTCTCCATCATCCCTCAAAATCATTTTCTTTGAATGAATTACTTGCATCAAGTTTAAAAAAACACATATTCTAAACATCATGCCACCACTCTAGAGCATTTTCTTCTATGTGGCCTTAGTAAATGAGATTTTTTAATAATGCTTTCAAGGTGAGACTTAGCAATACGTCTCAAAGTTTCTTAACTAGGAATCAAACTTCTCATTGAAGTTAACATTAAACCAAGGGGCCTTGACCTTTCCTTCCAAAAGAAAATGTGATTTTAGGTAAGCCTATGGTTGAGTTTGCATAAAAATCAAAGCACTAGGCATTTCTTGCATGACTTTGGTCTAATATTTAAACCAATTGGCGAGGATTTGTATAAGTGAACTAGTAATAGTGATACATATGAAGACTTGTTAATATTCTTCAAATCTTTCAAAATCATTTTGGATCAATTATGGAATTAATAAAGAGGATCCAAAAGGGCATTTCTTAGTGAATCGTACGCTGACATTTTTGAGGGACGTTGCCACTAGACCCAACCCTTAGTAGTGGATGGAGGTCATTGAAAGCATGGTTTAGTACTTTTAAAGAGTTGCCTAGGAATAGTGCAACGGGGGAGGCCATGAAAGAGGCTATTATGCACTAAAATTTTAATACTAATAAGTGGTGTGGTTCCACCTTGATGAACAACATTGGAATTGAAGTATTCCAATGCAAAGGTTACAAAGGAGATCAGATTTTACAAAGAGAAAAAGAGATAGGAAACCTAAACTTGGTCACATAAAACCTACTAGGTTATAGATCTAATTGGGATAAAAGATTGAAATCCTCATGGTAGCTTGATCTAGGGGTTGTGATAGCTAGGCTCTAACACCAAAGTTATATACACAATTGCAACAAAAAGAGAACAATGGAAATTGTTGTCATTATATATGTATGCTCGTTTGTATTATGTGTGTACTTCTATACAAGGAAAGCTCCTAAGTCATATGCATCATTTAAGAACATGCATTAGCCGACCTGATTGTGTTTAATATTCAAGAAAATGTTATCGATCACTGGCTATTTTTCATATTCCATGTGACTATTCATCATCATGCGAGGCCTTTGCTCATTAAATTGGTATATGTTATTATGACTGTTTTCCATTGGTTTGTGCCTTCATTCATTGACATAACCCCCACCAATTAGCTTTTTTCTTTGAAGATTGTTGGCAGGGTACACGAGATGGCTTCCCCAATATTTCATCCTTCCATACAACCATATAGATTATGTTGTCTGCTAGTGTTTGTATGGTGGTCTTTAGATACATCACTCATTTCCTGATATTTGTGGGAAAAAAGCTCAAGTAAAACACAATCAAACAGAACTTTGACCCCATACTAGTATTTTTACAGAGCATTGTAAGAATCAATTTTCACATGAAACTTACAATTTTCTCTTGGCTTATCTTGGTGAAAATTTATTATGTGACACAGAAACATTTATATAAAAGATATGACCCCTTATGCAAAAACTTGACAATGGCATATGAAAAGAAAACCTAAGTAAGATACAACACAAACGTGGTGATCCATAAATTTGAAATGTGCCTTAGCAAAAAGCAAGGAACCAATAAAATTACATCAAGCTCTACTACCACAACAAGTGTATCTATTTTTTACAGAGTTCAATTATCTCAGTTTGACATGATACGCCCAAAGCATTAATATGATTCCCAAATAGCAAGTTAATGCACAATATTTCTTCTGTTTAGAAACAGGATCTATGGATTTCAAATAATCAAATTGAGATTATGATCATATCTACATCATCCTATCTTCTACTATTAATAATTTTTGAAGCTCACACATTTTAATGCCTACTGTGGGATCTAAAATGTACCCTTGTTTTATCATCTCTCTTGTCATGCTATAGTTTACTGTGAAGCTTGGAGAGCATATGCTCATCCAGTCTTCAATAAGCTTAACCAATCATTGGACTTCCTTTGCAAAACTATAACCTCCAGCTGTTTCCTTTTACAAAATTACTCCTTTCCAAAAAGAAGTCGTCCAATAGTATTAGATTTTCTACAACAAAAATTTAAATCAGAAATTGGTGTAACAAGAAGTTCCAACACAGAGCAAAGCTATCCGGGCACCTTCAGTGTCTTTGGGGAAGTTTATTTACGGCTGCATTTGTCTTTTCATCTGGGATGATACAATAGTTGTCATAGTAGTCCACTATCTCCATCGATATGTTTTTTATCTGCAGATTTCAATTGACACGTAAAAAAAGAAAACATTTTATGAAGTTAACTGTCTAGAATGACGGTGCTCATTTGAGTATAATAATAATGAAGAGTGCTATGATTTACAAGGAACCTCACCACATTCATATCAACACGAAGTTCCTCAAACCATGCATGTGCATCCTTCTCTTTTAAAACACATGCAACATAGATGCATGCCAATGCTATCATATAAGGAGGATGAATCAATATCAAATCAGTTTTATACGAATCATTTACCAGTGACCTACACAGAAAGGTGTCTGATTACAAAGAGAACCAAATTATATATGCTTTACATCACCTCTCAAGACAAACAAGTACTGGTAATAAAATCCAGTCTAAAAAACAAAGCATTATTTCCCTTTTCATATACTGGATAAGGGTTCCTACGTCCTTTCAATAACTTCATTGGATATAAATTAAAATAACTAGATAAAAATATTATAAATTGGACCTAAAGCTTATGTAGATTCTGAAAGTATCAAGAGAATGGATTTCATGTGTTCTTCTCCTCAGTTTGTGTCTACAAGTACATGGTTTAGTTTCTGCCTAAAAGATCTTTCTGTTTGGATTAATCAAGAATGGTCATTACAGTTACCAAATTATAATCTCTATGAATCATCATTTGACAGAATACGAAGTTAACAAAATGAATTCTGTTGCTCTAACTGTTGTCTCAACTAGACTAAAGCCAATTTAACATCATCCTTAGTTCGAGATTCAAGTCTTGAGAAACAATTGTGCCCCATATATTTGCATGTGTTCTTTTTGTGCACAGCTAGGTGACATAATTACGTTGTGTGCACATGAAATGGATGTTAACCTTGGTCCTTAAGAACTGGACTATGTTACAGGAAACCTGGCCACTCTCCACAGTTTATTATTGCCATTATATATCTTGTTCGGTTTCTTGTTTTGGACTAAGTATTGGAAAATCTCTTAAACTTTGACAAACATTCCCATGCCCCTGTCATTACTTATTTCACATACTCTCTTTGTGGTAACACGAGAATCTGGGGAACTTTTGGTGGAAATCGATAATGCTTTTGAGCATGCATTGTAGTTAAACAAATGGTAAGAGAAATGTTGTTGGCTATCCTTGGTTTTTGTGTTGGCTACTTGGTTGCAAATGTTTTTCATTGTTTCTGAGGTATGATAGCTTGGCTGCTGTTTCGCAGTCAGCTATCTTTTTCAGCTGCTTTTGTGCTGGATATCTTATGTTGTAAAGGACCCCTTCAAAACCTGTTTCATTCATATAATCAAAAAGAAATGGTAAGAGTTGTTCTTTCTTTATATATTTTTTAAGTTCCCTATTAATAAAAAGGGGGTTTTATAGGTCCATTGCAATTACCCATTATTACACTTTTACTTATTAGACGGGGATCCCCTATCCCCATTCCTATTCATCATTATGGCAGAAGCTCTAGGTAGGGGTCTACAACAAGCGCGGGTGGAAGGAAGCATTTCAGGAATCAGTATTACCGCTTCAGTGGCTCCAGTTGTGCACCAACAATTTGCAGATGATAATTTGCTCTTCGGTAAAGGGGAAAACGAGGAAGCAAGGATATTCAAGAATGTTTTGAATACCTACTCCCACGCCTCGGGGCAGAATATAAATAAAGAAAAATCCAATGTCTTCTTCTCTGTGAAAGCTAGAACAAAGAGAAAAATTCTGCAAAATTTGGGTTTTCATGAAGGGAAACTGCCATGTACTTACTTGGGTGTTCCCTTGGATAAATATTTGAGATATACTAGAATATGGAATGGAATAGGAGAAAGGATGGATAGGAAATTGGATTCATGGAAATCAAAATGGTTATCTTGGGCTGGCAGAGTTACTATGATGAAAGCAACATTATCAGCAATACCAATTTACCTTATGTCCTGTCTCTCCTTATTTGCAGAAGCGTATGGTAAGCTGATCAAAAAATTGAGAATTTTCTTTTGGCAAGGGACTAATGCCAAAAAGAAATTTATGATGATTTCTTGGAACAAAATTTGTAAGCCAATAGATACAAGGGGTCTGGGGGTCAAAAACCAACTGTGGCAAAATAAAGCATTGGGGGCAAAACTATTTTGAAAATTGGTCAAGCAACCAAATCTGAAATGGGTCAGACTAATTAAAGGTAAGTATTTCCCTCAAGTAGAACCTTCAGAACTATTTAGACAAAGCTCTTTTCCAAGAGGATCTCGGATATGGAATTTTATTCTATCCCGCAGATCAATAATTATGGAGCAGAGATGATTGCTGCTGATGTCTGCTTTGTTTTTCGTGCTGCGTGATTTACATGTGTCCTCTGATGTACCCCGTGTCTTCTTACGTTTCTCTTTGTTTCGATTGATAACACTTGTGTCTTTATTTCATCTTAGTTTTGGTATGTTGGTTTTGTGCCCTACGTTCCCTCTGTGTGTTTGGGGTTTGGTTTGCCTCCTGCCTGGGTTGCACGTGTGATGGGAGAGCCGAACCATAATGGCGAGGAAGGGGAAATTATTATGGCTGATGCTAATGCAAGTGGTGCTGAGGGTGCTATTAATAATGCAGAAGGCATTGTTGATAATTCAAAAGAGAAGCTTTTGTATAAACAAGTGGTGGCCAAGAGCTCTCCAATTTTCTCAGCTAGTGCAGAGTTTAATGGAGTTTTCCGCAGACAGAATGTGGAACCAGTACAAGGAGACTTGGGAGGAGGACGAGCAACAACACTAGGCAACCTTCTTGATAATAACAGTTTTATCACTCTATCGAATCCCCTTTTTTATGATGAATTTGATATTGTGCATGCTCAGAAGTCTAGAGAGGAGGCTAGTCCCCCTCCCCTAAGTACCCATCCTCCAAGCTTGTTATCTTCGGAGACCCCTGTTGATAGTACAACCCCCCTCTTGTTGAATGCCCAACAATTAGCGATCATTTCCATCAATGAGAGGGCCTCCAAGCTCAAGCAGGATTGCAAAGAATTACAACCCCTCTCTGCTGAACCAACTGCCCCCCCTGGATCTTTGCAAATTGTAGCCTCTGGTAATGAGGGTCAGTTCATAGAGGTTGTTAGGAAAAGGAAGACTGGAGATAGAAGCTCCCTGTCTAATGGAAGTAGAGGAAGGAAAAACCTCCCAAACTGTTTTAACACATTGTGCAAAAGCACAAAAACCCCCCCAAAGTAACTCATGATGATGCACATTCATAGTTGCAATGTTCGTGGTTTAGAGATGTCTGATAGGAAGTATTCAATAAGGAGATGGTGCAATCAGTTGAAGGCTAAAGATGTTATCTATTTACAAGAGATCGAAGTTGTAGGATTTCAAGCGCATACTACCCTGAAATTCTTGTGGGATAGAGCAATTGGTTTTCATTCTAATCATGAGAGAGGTAAAGGAGGAGTGGCCATCCTCATACACCCTAAATGGGAGAATCATATTGAAAGTCAAGGGTGTTCAACATGTCAGAGAGTTAATTGGGTAACACTTAAATATGGTGATAAGGCATTTAGTATCTGCAATATATATGCAGCTAATAATTATAGAGAGAGAGCAGGACTTTGGGAATGGTGTTGCTTACACCTTCCAAAAATTCCCTGGCTTTTTGTAGGAGATTTCAATATGGTGGAGCATAGGGCAGATAAAGGAGGGTTGGCACATGCATGGAAAGGAAATGAGTTATTCTTTTGGCAAAAATTCAAAAGAAAATTTAATCTTCTCAACCCAATGGAACACATGCATGGAAAGTTCCCAGATATTTGGTTCACATGGTGTAACAATCAAAAAGGCAAACAGAGGGTTTAATGTAGACTAGATAGATTTTATGGAGATGTTTCTACCTTTTCATTCATTCCTGAAAGTAATCATGATCCGGTCATGGTCTTCACTGCCTCCATTTCAAATCATTCACCTATCCAAACCTATGTCAAGATTGATAATAGTGCTAACCTTGATGGTGATAAAAGTAGAGTTAATACCTTTAAACTCAATATATCTCTTCTTGATGACCCAGACAATGTAGATGCTATTGTAATGGTCACCGAGCTGACAAAGCTTTGCAACCCCGTTGTAGATGCTATCATGTTATGGGATTTAATGGTGAAAGCTTGGAAGAGTATTTTTCAAGTGATTGGCAAGAAATTGGCAATGGATAGAAATAGGGAAGAGTCCTTTTGGCAAAACAAGTTGAATAACGTAGAGAGAGATCTTCAGAACAAAGGCAATAACCCTATGTTGGAAGCCCAATTAGCCAACACCAAGCATAACCTGAGAATCATTCAGAGATATAAGATTCAAGGACAGAGAATCAGAGCCAGAATGAATTGGATTAGTGAGGGAGATAAAGGATCTGGATATTTTTTCAACATTATTAGAGCCAAACAGAGAAGGGAATTGATTAATGAAATTCAAATCGAGGGCAAGCCGACTAGCGATCCAGAAGATATCAAGTATGCCTTTCACCGGTTCTACAATGACTTGTTTACATCAGAAGTGTCTAGTGACAGTAATGAAGCTCTGGAATCCTGTATCAAGCTTATCCCTATTAAAATCTCAGATAATGACCAATCCAGTCTCAACAAACCAATCTCCCTTGAAGAGATCCTTGCTGTTATTGACTCCTTTGCCAATGGGAAAACTCCAAAGATGGATGGACTCCCGGCGGATTTTTATAAGAGAAATAAAGCCTAGGTAGGGCCTGAACTTCTGAAGGCTTATGAGGAAGCTTTCCCTAGGCATTTCCATTAACAAAGGGGTTATCAAACTTCTTCCCAAAGCAGGGGATAGAACCCTAGTGAAACATTGGAGGCCTATTACTTTGTTGAATCTCTCATATAAAATTTTGGCTAAAGTACTTGCCAAAAGAATTGCCCCCCTTCTGAACAGATTTATATCCCATACTCAAAGAGGTTTTATTCAAGGGAGATACATTTTGGAGAACCTAGTAACTAGTTGGGGAGCCATGCACTGGGCTAAATTAGATGGACAAGAGGTAGCAATGGTGTTACTAGATTTTGAAAAAGCATATGACAGGATAGAATGGGATTTTGTACTTGGAATGCTAAAAGCCTTTGGCTTTCCAGAACTGTATTGTAAATGGATAGGCCTGCTATTCAAAGATGCCTCCACAGTTGTTGATGTCAATGGATCCTTATTTGAACCTATTAGACTTCAGAGGTCCATCAGACAAGGATGCCCAATAGCCCCCTCTTTATTTTTTATTGCTGCAGATGCTATGTTTTATATTCTAAGGGCTCAGTCCTTGGGACCTCCGATAAAAGGCATTTCTCTCCCTAACAGTGAGGAATTAGTGTGCAGTTTGCAGATGACACATCCTTATTTCTAGGTCTCTCAGAAGCCAATTTTAATAATGCCATGGAAAGGATTGATCTCTTTTGCAAGGCCTCAGGCTCAAAAATCTCACCAAGCAAATCTACTGTGTTGGGATGGTCTAATGATCCACCCGATTGGTTAATTGATAAAGGGTGGCAATGGACTAGCCCCAATAATATTGTCAGATATCTTGGTATTCCCTTTTCTGTAGAACCCAATCTTGGCAATATGTGGGAATGGGTCTATGAGAAGATTAATAAGAAACACATTAAGTGGCAGACTCAGTCATTGTCTATTGTCGGTAGGTTGCAAGTTGTTCAGAAAGTTCTCTCAGCACATCATATTTATTATGCCTCGACTTGGATGTTTGCAAATTCCCAGGTGAATATGCTTGAAAGAATTCTTAGGGATTTCTTATGGTCTGATGGGAAAGGTAATAGAAAGAGGCACTGTGTAAAGTGGGAATGGTGTTGTTAAGAAAAAAGTCAAGGAGGTTTGGGGATAAAAAACATTAAAGTCCATGGCTCTGTTCTTGCAGCTAAGTGGGTCCTTAAAGCCTTATGGGGTAATGAGCCCTGGAAGATTTTGGTTAGAAATAATATTGAAAGGTCATCATCAGAAAAGGGAAACAGTGGAAAAATGTCCCAATCTGTGATATAGTTCTAGGGGATTTCAAAATGAAAGTATTTGGTTCCAAAAAATTTCAAGCTTTTTGGAAAGCTTGGATCCAAGTGAGGCAGCTGATTCCAGAGAGGGGAGTTGTAGGTGGCCCTCCTTACTTTGTTGTTGGGGACAGATCTATTTGGTGGTGGTTGTGCTATAATGGTAAACCTTTGGCACTCACTCAGAGTTCTGCAAAAATATGGAATTGGAAAGGGATCTTTGTGATACAGGATATCTTGGAGGATGGGAAATTAGGGTCATGGGACTTTATCAGGTCTAAATTTAATATCCCTGATTCTCAGAAGAAAACATATACTCTCATTAAGAAAGCAGTTAATGGAAATATTAAAGGAGATATAATTAACTCTATAACTTTTCTTAATAAGAGTAAATGGATAGATGGGACTTTAATTTCAGAGACAACTACTAAGCAACAGTATCATAGCATGAAGAAAGAATCTTCTCTAATCACACATGTGGCCCAGTGTTGGGGGCAGTAATCCTTTCTCTAATTGCTTGTTTTTCTTTGAATATTTCTGGAAAGGTAAAGCTGAACCTAAAAGGATCTGTTTCAAGTGGCTTCTCCTTGTCAAAAAACTTGCAGTTGGCCCTGTTTTGTCCTTTGTTGGTCTTGCTCCTGTTTTGTGTAGTCTTTGTAACTCTGTTGAAACCTTTGAACATTTATTTTTTGATTGTCTTTATGCTCGTAAGATCTGGTCTATTTTACTTGGCTCACCTTGTCTTTGGAATTGTAATTCTACCATTTCTTAGAGTGAAATCCTTGCTGGTTATGTTGAAATGTTTGATTCCAAGCTTAATAATTTATGGTTTACACTGATAATTGAAGTTTTGTGGACTCTTTGGAAGGACAGGAATAGAGAAGTTTTTCAGATGGAGAAAAGGAAGCCTACTGAGTTTAATCTTAAACTCACCCATTTTAACATTATGTCACAAGTCTCCTTGGTGCTCAATATCACAAAGAGTGAGTTCATGAAGCTGGTTCATGAGGGCAGTCTGTTAACAAGCAAAGATAAGGTGCAAGCAGCACACTACGTTACTGAATATCAAAGCTTCCTTGCCCCCACGGAGGTGGAGGATCTGAACAACCTTCTACAAAGCTGCCATGTGGATACCAGGGTTCGGGTGGACACTGTTGCTGCCCACAATATACAAGGGAGGCTGTCAGGATGGGATTCAAACTTGAGTCAAGAACAAGGAAATGCTCAAAATGAAATTACAGGGGGACCAAGAGACACAGCCAGCCACCTTGATGGCTGGGAATAGCCAGCAGCTAGATGTTATTGTTAAGGAATATAAATCTGGAGATATAATATAATCTGTAGAATACAATTGCCTTGGTGATTGATTGATTCTACCACACTCAACGACTATATATATATAAGTTGGAGGAGTTTAACATGAACAGTCATGACTTATCATATACGATAAGCCATGACTGTTCGTTTAATAAATCAACTTTAACAAAAGATTAACGTTATGTTCCAGCACAAATATTAAACACGAACACAATAATTTAACACTCCCTCTTGAGAGAGAGTTTAATAGAACTTTTCATATCATGATATTTGACCCAATCCAAGACACTTACAGAATGTCAATCATGATGAGTTACTACATAGTAATAATATAAATGTTAAGATGTCCGGTCCTATCCGGGACAAACCCTTCCGGGAGTCGATCTTAACAATTTTATTACCCAACAAATAACATAAGTAACAAGATGTCCGGTCCTATCCGGGACAAACCCTTACGGGAGTCGATCTTGTATTACTCATAAGCAACAAGATGTCCAGTCCTATCCGGGACAAACCCTTTACGGGAGTCGACCTTGAAGCCTGGTTACTATTGACAAGATCGTCACCTTGACATAGTAACCTATATACACAAAAGATCGTCATCTTCACAAATTTGAAATATTTCAATATTTTATTTTATTCATGAATAAAAATGTACATAATTACATTCATATTTTGATCAAACCGATTTTACCTCTGAAGAAATCTGTCTTTACCTTTGCAAGAGGTTTAGTAAAGATATCTGCATTTTGTTCTTCAGTACTGATGTAGACCAATTTAATGATCTTCCTGTCTACCATATCTCTCACATAGTGATATGGAATTTCTATGTGTTTTGATCGATTGTGAAAAACAGGATTCACAGAGAGCTTAATACAACTCTGATTATCACAATGAATAATAGTAGGTTCTAAAGATTTACCAAATAGGTCAAAAAGTAATTTTCTTAACCATACTGCTTCTCGAGCTCCCATGGATGCAGCCATGTACTCAGCCTCTGTAGAACTCAGAGCAACTGCAGATTGTTTCCGACTAAACCAAGAAATCACTGCAGAACCTAAACTGAAGCAAACTCCTGTGGTACTCTTACGATCTGAGGAACTTCCTGCCCAATCTGAATCTGAGTAACCTTGAAGTTGAATTTCAGTTTTGTCATATTTTAGCCCAAGTTCACTTGTACCTCTTAAATATCTCAAAATGTGTTTAGCTGCCATTAGATGTATCTGCTTAGGTTCACACATGAAGTGACTTAATACATTGGTGGCATAGCAAATATCAGGACGTGTGTTTCCCAAAAACATGAGAGATCCAACTATTTGTCTGTAAAGTGTAAAGTCTGCAAGTTCTGAATTTTCTGCTTCATCTTTTAACTTGTGAAGGTTAGTTTCCATTGGTGTAGCTAAAGGTTTACAATCTGACATATCAAATCTATTCAAAATGTCAAAAATGTATTTCTTTTGACTTAGGAGAATGTAATCTTTCTTTTGAATAACTTCAAGTCCTAAAAAATAGTGAAGTAGGCCCATATCCTTCATGTCAAATTCAGCTATTAGATCCTTCTTACATTTTTCAATAAAATAGTCTTCTCCTGTAATGAGTAAGTCATCGACATAGAGAACTAGAATTATCATGTCACCTTTTTCATTTTTGAAGTATATATTAGGGTCTGCAGTATTCTTAGAGTACCCTAATTTGCTCAAGTAATGATCGATTCTTTCGTACCATGCTCTGGAGCCTGCTTAAGTCCATAGAGTGCTTTCTTTAACTTGCAAACGTATTTATCTTTGTCATGGGTGAAGAATCCTTCTGGTTGTTCAATGTAAACTTCTTCCTCAACTTTTCCATTTAGAAATGCAGTCTTAACATCCATCTGATGTACTTTCCATTCTTTGGAGGCTGCAATGGCAAGTATGGTTCTGATAGATGTGTAACGTGCTACTGGAGCAAAAGTTTCTTCATAGTCAATGCCTGCTTTCTGAGAAAAACCTCTTGCAACAAACCGAGCTTTGTTTTTATCAATACTGCCATCAGGTGCATATTTGATTTTGAATAGCCATTTTGATGATACAACTGACTTATGTTTAGGTCTAGGAACAATATCCCATACATCATTTTTCAAAATGGACTGATATTCTTCAACCATTGCTTCCCTCCAGGCTTGATTTGATAAAGCTTTCTCAACACTAACAGGTTCAGATTCTGAGAGTTCAATTAGAAGTGCAGTGTAACATTTTTGAGTTCTAGTTCTTTTGTTCTCTCTAAAGATTTGTGCTGGTTCCACATTGTTCTCTTCAAGTATTTTCCTAGCCCATAATGGTCTCTTTTTATTATTTTCATTATCTGAGCAAGAAGGTTCAAAATCCGGGATTTCTTCTTCATTATTTATAGGTGCTGAATTCATGTCTGAATTTATATTCTCCCTCTCTTTCTCTAGTGAGAGATCTCTATCAAGATCTATAGAAATGTTATCTTCATTATCTGTAGATAAGAAGTTTTCTTCAAATTTAACATCTCTGCTTATTTCTACTGATTTCTGACCAGGTATATAGATTCGGTATCCTTTGGAATCCTCACTATATCCTAGGAAAATACCTTTCTTGCCAGAAGGTTCTAATTTAGTCCTCTTCTCTTTTGGTACATGTATATACACGGGACAGCCAAACACCCTTAAGTGACTTAGGTCAGGTTTGACTCCTGTGAATACTTCTTCTGGTGTGGTGTTTTCTAGTATAGCATGAGGGCATCTGTTTTGAATATAAACTGCAGTGTTAGCGGCTTCTGCCCAATATGATATGTGAATATTTTGGTCATGCATCATGGCCTTTGTTGCTTCAATGATGGTCCTGTTCTTCCTTTCTGCTACTCCATTCTGTTGAGGATTATAAGCTACTGTATACTCCCTCTTAATCCCAACAGATTTACAATAGTTTTTGAAATTTTCAGAGGTGAATTCCCCACCATTGTCTGATCTAAGAATTTTGATTTTCTTACCAGTTTGGTTTTCTACTAGTGCTTTAAGTTCTTGAAATTTGGCTAGAACCTCACTTGACTCTTTAAGTTTTAAGAAATATATCCATGATTTCCTTGAATAGTCATCCACAAAGATTAAGTAATATAGAGCACCCGAGAAGGAAGGTGTAGACATAGGACCACACACATCAGTATGGATAAGTTCTAGAATGTTATTTGACTTATGTTCACTTGGAGGAAAAGATCCTTTAATGTTCTTCCCTAATGCACATCCCTTACAAATGCTAGAGTGTTCAGATTTTAAGAGAGGTATGCCAGAGGTGATCTTAGACAATGTTGGAAGGGCACTATATCTAATATGACCTAGTCTTTTGTGCCAAATCTCATTATTTTGATGAACATTGTGATTTAGGGCTACCTTTTGTTCATTACATAACTTGTACAAGCTACCTTCTCTGTTCCCCATATGAATGGCATTTTTAATATTAGAATTTTTAGTCCAGAGAAGGACTTTGTCTTCATTGAAGGTTACCCTGTATCTTTGATCAGCTAGTCCAGAAATGGAGATTAAATTTCTCTTGATTCCTGGTACATACAAAACTTCTTTCAACTGTAGAGTTACTCCATCTCTTATCTTTAACAAACAGGTCCCAATTCCTTTTACCGGATAAGAGGAGTTGTCACCAATAGTTACCTCTTCTGAAGAGTTCCCTAAGAAGGTTTCGAATTGATCTCTGAATCCAGTGATGTGTCTAGAAGCGCCACTATCTATTATCCACGTACTTTTATTAGAATTTAATTCACTTGCTAAAGCCAAGAAAAGGAGAGAAATTTCAGATTTTTTTACTTCCGCTAGGGCAGCTTGTATTTTTTGTTTTTCCGGGCAATATTTGTGAATATGTCTGTATTTGTCACATTTGTAACATTTTACCATGGAAAGATCCCTTTTATTGAATTGTTTCCCATTGTTAGATTGTCTGAATTTTCTCTTCCTTTTGTGAGATGTTTTCTTGTTGCTTTTAATGTGGAGAGCTTGTAATTCATTTCCATTATTAGACCCCATTCCTCTGGAAGCAAGCCTGGATTCCTCTTGGGTACAATCATTCTTTAATTGCTCGAATTTAGGTAACGGTGGTCTGGTGCTTATACATTGAATGAAGGTTTCCCATGAGGTGGGTAAACCTTTGAGAGCAATTAGGGTGAGTTCAGAGTCTTCTACTGTATTTCCAATGCAGAGCAGTTGGTCTCTTATTTCAGAGATTCTCAAAAAATAAGAAGTGATAGTTTCTTCCTTGTTCATTTTCATATTTAGAAGTTGACTTTTCAATGTTAACATTCTACTGGCATTGTTGATTTCAAATGTGTCTTGAATTATTTTAAACATTTCAAAAGCACTGGTAATTCTAGATATGCTAGGAAGAATTGAGTCTTTCACAGAGTCAATTATTAGTTTTCTGGCTTTATTGTTTCTCCTTTTCCATATTGTCTTCTCTGTTTCATCTTCGGGTATTTTAATATCTTTTTCTATATACTCTTCTAATTCAAGTTCCATCAGAAGAGATGTAAGTCGAGTTCTCCATGATATAAAGTTAGAGGCACCTTCTAATCTATCTTCCATTCTCATGCATTGAGCCATTTCTGAACAATTAAACTCAACAGTTTTATTTAAAAAATATGCTCAACTGAAGGTTATTTATTTATTTATTTATTTTTTTCTTATTTCCTTTTAATAACCTGGCTTTGATACCATGTTAAGGAATATAAATCTAGAGATATAATATAATCTGTAGAATACAATTGCCTTGGTGATTGATTGATTCTACCACACTCAACGACTATATATATATAAGTTAGAGGAGTTTAACATGAACAGTCATGACTTATCATATACGATAAGCCATGACTGTTCGTTTAATAAATCAACTTTAACAAAAGATTAACGTTATGTTCCAGCACAAATATTAAACACGAACACAATAATTTAACAGTTATAACACCTCTCTTTTTGTAAAGTCGAAAGAACAATCACCCTATACCTAGCTAGTTTTATAATTTCAATAGTGTAGGCTTTAAGTTGCTAATTCCACTCCCCCAATTTTGTAACTGCATATGTTATGGGGGTTGTGAACAGTAATTTCCTTTTCATACTCTGAACTATGTTGTTTACTTGTAAATGTTAATTAACTATCTTAATAGAAAAAAAAAATTATGGAGAAGATATTGTGGGATGTGGCTAAAGGGAACAAAGCTCTCTTTTGGAGGGGTTCTTGGGAAGGTTATCCGGCTATTTCAAAATTAATGGACACAAGTAGAGTTATGCATACTTGTGAGGCCTCATGGGGACAGTTTATCAAGGACTGTGTAATTGTAGATGATGAAATTCCCTTCAGATGGAGGTGGAAATCACGGGAAGAGTTGCCCCTTCCGCATGAGGATGTAGAGAATTTGAAGAGAATATTGGAGTATAGGATGTTAGTATTTAGAAAAGAAGAGGATGATAAGGTAATTTGGAATGGCTCTAAATTAGGCGATTACAATGCTAAAGATGATTATAAATTTTTGGTTAAGTAAAATGGCTTACACAAAACTAAGATCCCCATCCACTTGTGTTGGAATAAATTATGCTTACCCAAAGCAAGAATCTTTGATTGGGCAGCTCTTCAAGGTAAGATTTTGACAGCTGAATGGTTCAAGAAGCTAGGATTTCAAGGCACTTCAATATGTGTGTTATGTGAAGATGAGGAAGAATCAATAGACCATATTTTTCTCCATTGCCCCTAAGCACTGAAAGGATGGAATTGGTTGTGTGCTAGGCTTGGCTGGTATTCGGCTATACCAAAAGATATGATGTCATTGTTTAAAGGATGGCCAAAACTCTTCTCTAATAGTATTTTTGTCAATCTTTGGATAGCATCACCTTTATTGATTTGGAAATTATGGAAAGAAAGAAATCGTAGAATTTTTCAAGGGTAAAGAATGGATTTGGAATCAATGGATAAATAAATTAGAAGAAAATATAGAAGTGGTGAATTCAAGAGTTAAGAATGCTAGAAGCAATCACATGAAACACACGATGTGGGATGACATGATGACAAGATGTTGGTTTGGACCAAAAATTCCTAATTTTGTAGGGGAATCGTTGAAAAATAAACAAAACAAAGATGAATGTCATTGGTTTCCACCAAGGCAGGGCTGGGTTAAAATGAATTTTGACAGTGCTTCTAGAGGTAACCCAGGAATTTCAGGTGCTAGATGTGTAATTCATTCTAAAAAAGGAGAAATTGTGGCATAAGTGGCAAAACCTTTGGAAATAGATACCAATAATGTGGCAGAGTTCAAGGCGTTGGTTGAGGGGCTCATAATATGCAAGGAATTAGGAAGAATGACAGTGGAGATAGAGGGGGATTCAGCAATAGTTATCAATGCTCTTAGAAAGAGACAGTCCACCAATTGGAGACTTAAATCATTACTTTGACAAGCCCTAGAGCTATTGGATTCTTTTAGCAACACCACCTTTAATCATATCTATAGAGGGTAATATACTAATATGACAACTGACAGTCTTTCTAATCTAGGGGCTGATGGTCAATTGATTAGAAGAATTCATATATAATCACATAAAATCATTGCTATTATCTAGTTGGAGTCGCCAACAGATGATATATTTAAAAAGGGATGGGAAAGAATACAGAGGAGAGAAGAAGAAAGAGAATAAGCACTTCAAAATTCTAGCTGTTTAAATAGAAACGTTAAGTTTGACAGAGAGATGCTAGATCTTATCTTCAGAAAGAGAATGAGCACCTCAAAATTCTATCAATTCAAATAGAAACATTATGCATGTCGAAGAGAAGCTAGATTTTAGTTTATGTTTTATCCATTTAATATTTTCTTCGCTAGATTGATTACATGAAGAGGTGGTGAAGAGATAAAGTTGGACGCTTTTACTGCAAACATACCCTCCAATTTCAAATTGCCTAACAAAGTTTTTGAAGAAAGGAAAGCCACTACGAAGAGATCATGAGAAGTTTGGGCATTTATGAAAGGATGTGATAATTTTTTAAAAAAAGAGGGAGGGAAGAAAAAAGAGAGTAGTACCACGCAAGGAGATCATGTGAGTTAAGTACAAAATAGAGTGAATTAATGGTGAGGTTGCCAATTTTAGCTTAAGAAACAATTTTACTAGTAGAAATGACAATTTCTCTCCTTTGCCTAAGCTCTGGGTAGTTGGAAAGAATAGCCGTCAGGGAAAGGATTACTAGAAGGTTGATTTGATGGCTTGAGTCAGGTTCATTTAATTGATCTTTTAATGGATGAAGTTTAAAGTGATATTTTCATCTGATGGTGGTCTTCTCCAGTGGCACAAAACTAAAGTTGCAGATAAAGGCTGAGAGGATGACAAAAGCAATATCCGGAGTAGTAATATGGACTACCCCATTTTGCTCAATATTGCAAGTCCAAAGAGGCAAGTGGCCTTTGTTGGTTCGGTCACTGCTCAGAGGTTACAAGAAATCTTGCAGGATCCGCATATAATGGTGGTTAAAGTGGTCTTGGGGATTTTAGGAAACCTAACTTCATTAGGGAAAATCACAGATACTGAGTGAATACAGATATTGTGGTGGTGTTTGTGGCAATACTGCTCCATATGGGCATGACCAAAAGAGTTGCAGACAGAATTTGCAGGAAATTTTACATCGAGAATTTCTCATTGAATTGACAATTGTGTTGAGAAACATAGATGATGCGCTCACCATTCTGAGACCCAAGGATTATGGCAGTGTAAACATTAATGGTCGTCCTCCAGTGAGATATCCTATCTTGGAAATTGAGGACCAGAGAATTTTCCGTTATAGGAGGCTAGATATTCAATACGGAATAGACTTCCTAATGAAATTGTATAAGCTCAGACATAACGAAGGACCCACCTGGATCAAGGATTTCCTTATCTTTCATAACTTAGTTACAGAAAATGAAGGAATGTTGAGGATGAGGACCATGGAAGTTGGGCTGTTAAGAATTTTTGATGGCCAAGGGCCTCCACTGTAGGACATAGAACCATGGGATCCAAATTGGTGTGCAGAGCATGTAGTAAGCAGTCTCCCCAAGAAAATGCAAAAAATCAGGCTAGAAGGAACTTGTCGACTAGCCACTTAGAGAGAACAACCGACTCTAATGTATATGCTACAGAGGGAAGCAGGAAAGGGCATGGAAGGAAATAGCTCAGGAGTGGATAGGAGGCAGCAGTAAAATTCAGGACGGGATGAGAAGAAGAGAAAGATGCAGAGCAGAAATGCGAATGCTAGTGAGGGCAGCAGGAGAGAAAAAGGACAAGCAAGGAGGTACCCTGAGAAGCAAAATCTGAAGATACCAAGGGAGACTAACTTCCCCTCTTTTGCTGTCTCTTTTTGGATTTTGATTTCGAAATTTGAAAGTTGAAACCAAAATGTAAATTTAGATTTTGTTAGACATGCTTTCTCAGGCTTTTGGGAGTGATTTCTCTAGACTTATGCAAACTTGTTTAATCTCTTAGGAGACTTTATGTCATCCTCTGAACTTTATATATATTAATATATTCTGGCTTTAGCCTTTTATTGATCCAAAAACAAAACATTTGGACTATATAAATTGACTCCACTTTGAACTAAGTATAAACTGGATTAAAACTAATTTTTAAACCCAATAAAATATAGTTGTCCAACACTGATCTTCGAAGCTAAATGCTCATTGCTCACTAAACTTAATTGTCTATCAAACTCTCCCATATGGCTATGTGATTTGTTATGGCTCCAGCACATCTGGTTCAAATTGGTTGCATACTACAAGCAAAGTTACAAGAACTAGGGATTGAAAAGCACAAGGGGATTTATACATTTTGAGTTGGACTTACAAACTTTCTTGACTATATATGAGTTTTATCATTTATATTTTCTTTGGATTAATCATTTTGCTCTACCATTTTTCACTCTATTTACCATTTAACTAGTCAACAAGCTTTTAAATATTTATACTGATGCTTCTTTCATTCGATTTCAAAGACTAAAAAACCTATGTTACCAATCCGCTAGAAAATACAGCATTTCCAACTACATGTCACAGGGGAGAGGAGCCAATAGTTGGATGGGGTCCAATTGTAGGTATAGTACTTGTAGTTATGATATTTATTCTTATGACATATTTATACTATATATTGTCAATAATTAGTCCACATATAACCAAATGTTGATCAAGATGGACCTCTACTCAAATACCTGAGAACCTATGAATATTATATAAAATAGCATGTATACAATTACATTCATTAACAAGTGAGATACATATTTTTTTGTTTCATATAAAATATCATAACTATCCACTATAAGTGTGTCATTTATAAAATAAGGAGCTCATTAAAAAAAAGGTATTGTTGTCATAGTGAAAAAATATTATTCTTGTGTACAATCACTAAGGTAAAGATGCATATGCATTTGGAATTTCATATTAATAGTTTATCCCATAGTTGAAAAAATCCCCAAGTAATTGCAAAACTCACGAGTAATTACTAGCCAAATTGCCAGGTGAGTCGCTCTCCAACAAGTTGTTAGTATTATAAGGCACTGAGAGGGGGGGTGAGTTAGTGCAACCACAAATCTGAAACTTTTACTGATTATCTTTCCAATTAACCAACATGCAAATGTGAATATTAAGTAACAATACAACACATAAAACATTCACACATTTGAACACATAACACCAAGATTTTTTTTCGTGGAAGCCCTTGTTAGAGGGAGAAAACCACATGTAGGGATGATGCCCACAAGATTTCACTAGTGCACTTGGAAATCAGCCCTATTAGGAGCAATTACAACAACCTTTATGAGGTATGTACCCAGTTAAGAGTATTTATAGTCCGGTTATGAACTACAACAGTCCTGTTAAAGACTACCCTGCTAAGGGATTTAAAAACTCTAGTTAAAGAGCTACCTTGTTAGAGGATTTTCACTTCAGATCTGTTAGGATCCTGCTCACCCTATTAGGAGTGACCCTGTTAAAGGATTTCGCTTACCAATCTGTTAGAATCAACAAGTAAAGAATGACCTGATATTCGCACTCAATGCATGACAGATCCAATGAGTTCGAGATCAATTACGCTACTCCGAATACTTTATTGTCTTTGTACTATCTCCAACTATCATCACATATCATCGCAACATCGCAACTCTCTACAACATTAATTTTCTTAACCATTTATATACTTGTCCTAGGTTAGTGCTAGAACCCTAAAACGTTTTACAAGGCGACCCTCAAATCTAACTTATCATTATGAGCAAGTGCGCGAAAATCAAAATTAAACATCTTTGATGCCGGCTTAAAACATTAAAACCCGAAAACATGTCGGCCCAACACAAACATTTAACCGCAACACTGATCTAACCAACTGTGTCCACCGCTACACTGTCTTTACTACCAGTTTCACTTCAATCTTCAATAACTTTCAAAATACTCCAAGATAACTAATGCGATTGTAGGAATAGATAGATATACCTTTGTAGATGTTAACTCTATGAGCGCACACCTTAACTCGATCATCTATTCCAGAAATAATTCACTATTGCTTGCTTTCTGCACTGTCACCGGTTGACTAAACACTTAGGCATTCTTCAATCTGATCCTTCAATACCATCGGTAAATCTGTTTTCTTGAGATAAACAAAACATGTTTTCAGCAATGACAACACCACAACACACTCATGTGACCAAAACACAAATGACAACCATCAAATGCCAACCCCCCCTTTGGCATTGATGGCAACACTTAGAAAAATTGCTAAGTGCTAACTCCCCCTTACACTATTCCTATTCACCCTTTGATATAAGATCAATTTTTCTCACTAATACTACTCCCCCTTTGACAACAATGACAAAGGTAAAAGATATGCAAAAACAAACATTTTATTGATCAAGAGTAGCATCGTACAATTTACAATCTATTGAAAATTTCATGGAAGTTGACCTTCAACATTTTCCAATCACTGACCCATGACTTGTGTAAGTTCTCCATTATGAGTATCTGTCCATGAAGCAAAAATGTCAATTCCTCTAATCCTTCAACTGTGTTCAGTAGACAGGGTGTCAGGGCTAGCTCAACCTCTTTCAAACTCTGTTGTAGAATGTCCATCTTAGGTAATAGAATGCTTTGAAGCTCCATTAGATTACCAATTCTCTTGTTCTGTTCATCTCTATAGATCTTCAACTTCTGATGAATCTTTCCTACCTCAACTACAAAAGTTGTAGTAGACATATGAAGGGGATCATAACTTTGTGACAAGGCATTCAATTCCAGTTGAACTTCACCCTTCTTCTCTAGATCTTGCATTAAATAAGAAAAGTCACAAATAGTTTTTAGTGTCTTACCTCCTTCATGTAATGCTTCCTTAATCTAGTTCACAGCCAGTGTAAGAGTGTTTCTATCTTGAGCAATAGACTGTGACAATTTCTCATATCTTTTCTTTTCATAATCCTTTTCTGCTCTCTCAATTGCTGCATCTTCAAGATTCTTAATCTCTTCTTCAGTAGCAGTAATGAGCTGTCCCAAATACTCAATGGGAGTAGCCTTCTTGTCATATTCAACCTCCGGTACTAGTTCAGAAAATAAATCTTTGGCTTTTAATATGACTTGTCCTTCTTGCTTCGTCTCCTTTTTGGCTCTGGACTTAATTTCCATTGCAAAATTCATCATGTCCTCTGGGCTCATTGAGCTTAGATCTACTTGACCCTTTACCGGTAAGTCATCATCATCAATTCTTATCTTGGATAGCGAGGAAGATGGAATCTTTTCTTGTTCTGTCTCAATAACTACTTCCTCTGGTTTAGCTTGCACAGTATCATTTGTACCCTCCTTTTCTTGCATTTGTTCTTGTTTCAATACATATGTAGTAACATTTACTTGTGCATCATCGAGCAAAGCTTGACCGGTAACCAAGTTTATTGTTACATCCTCCTTTCGTTCCTCTTGAATGTCTGGTTGATCAAGTATATCGATTGGTTAAACCTGTGTTCCTTGTGCTGAAATGTCTCCTGTGTTATTCACGTTATCCTGTGTAACATTGAAAAATTCATTGTCAAGTGTGACACTAGCACCATCAATCTTCCATCCTTCATTGGTTTGAATAAACTCCGGTCGGTCTTCATCCGGTTTGAGTTTCACTGACTCCTCAACATGTTCAATAGTTTTCTCCACCTCTACATCCTTGAGCATACCAAAATGTTTCATCAAAATTTCTTCGGTCTCATCTTGTACACCAAGAGATTCACCACATAGAAATCTAGTGAGTCTCTTCTTTGTCTTGAATAAAGGTTTTGTGGCAGCAAGTACCTTTTTCACTTCTTGTGACATCTTCGGTTGTAAATTCATTGACACATACTCTATCAATTCATTATCCTGTCTAATTGCAGTATGCCATCTAGCTTCTAGGTTGTTATATAAGGAATTTGGAACTTGACCTTGCAGTTCCATCATTGTTTTGCTGAATTTATTCATGCTATATACAACAGCATCTTCAATCAAACCCTGATCATCTTTATTGTACTTATCAAAATATTTGTTCACTTTAACAAACAGTCCCCATTTCTTTACTTCTTGAATTATGTCATCAACACGTGAATTTACTGAAATCATGACCTATTGATTTTTTAGTAGGGGAACCTACAACCTTAGACTTTTTGCCTTTAGATTTGAGCTCTCTGCTCCTCTGATTCAGTCTCTTCACTTTCTTCATCAGCTGCACCTTTGTCTCTTTTTGCTTTCTCCTTCTTTCCTTTTCCTGCAACAGCTTGTGGTTTGACTAGTTCTCTTATCAGTGTAGAAGGCTTGGCAGCCTTGGATGATTTCTTTGCATAATTTTTCATCGGATCTACTGCTTTAACTTTTTTCTCCTTCACTGTACCACTTCTTGTTTCTCTACCAGTTGAGGCACTACCGATTGCTCCCACTACTTCCACATCATCTTCTTCTGATGCCGTACCAGAAATACTTGTTCTGCAGCATGCTTAGCTCTAACTTTCTCAATTTGTTCCTTAGTAAAGCCTCTTTGTTCCAAGAATTGTTCAACTTCCTTTCTTATTTTCTTCTCTTTGGCCGGTTTCATCAAATCAATGTGTACTTGCAGAGATTTTTCTTCATAAGTCCCAAACCTTGGAGTCTTGGGATCTAATGGTTGAGCTAACAAGTTTTTTGCAAATAATGTCAAGATGTCTCCTTCAACTTCATATCCCATAGGCATTACCCATGAGGTCCTAGGCTCAACTACCTCCATCAAACATGAATTAGTATCAACCAAAAAGCAAATGGTATCCTTGAATTTTTCAACAATTTCTGAAGGTATTCTTTCTTTCTCAAGCATCCTTTTTTGAAATTCTTTGAAATATCGCCATATCTTGCTGGTAAATTCACTACCCAAGATTTTGATCATGTTATTTATCTTAATACACACTAGAGTACCTATTGTCCATGCTACACTACCGATACTAGGAAACATATTCTGAAAATAGAAGAATAAACATACAATCAACTGACCATATTTAAATTTCTACCTCTAATCCTTCTTGATCTTCTTGAGATTCAGCATTAACTACTCCCTCAGTGCTTCAGCTAGATCATAATCCTTATTTTCCTTGATCATCGTGTGGGCAGTATGAATGGCACCACCGAGTATACTATTCACCAGACTAGAGTGATAGACCTTGTATCCAATCACCATTGATGTATATTTAACTCTTCATCTGTGATATCATTCACAGTCATCGCACGCCCATCCCATTTAGACTGTCAATTTAATCACCTCTTCCTTGGGAATAGTACGAAGAACAGGTACATTACCGGTTGAAGATAGACCAGTTACAACATGGATTGCTTCCTTGGTTATCTTATGTGATATGTCCAACCATATGAATTGATCATGTATCCTGCTAAAAACATATCTTATCTGATCATCTTCAAATTCATCGGGATAGTTAACAGCATAATGAAAACCTTTATCGGAAATACATTTGTGTTCATCCTTCAATATCAAATTCTCATCACACAAATTCTTGTACTGATCATAGATATCTCATGTACCAAGATCTTCCAGCTTGCAGTGAATATAAGCTCTTATATCTTCCACATGTAGAACTCCATAGGGTACACTGGTTAGGGCACCCGCTGGATCATTTTCCATCGACTTGAATGGGCGTCGTTTGAATTTTGGTCATGGTCTCTCAATTATATTGATCAACTCAGGAGTAGCCATATTAACTTTCAATCGCTCAAACAGATAACTGATAAATACCTCAAACTCTTCGCAACTAGGGTTTTTGCCAAGAAACACAACAACCACCACAACCTCCGATCGATTTGCTCTTTCAAATCACCACAATCAACTTGTTCATGTCACTAAGATCTCTGCAGATGGCCCAAACAACTCTTCTTTCGCTCCGCAACAAGATTCACAATGTGCAAGGTAAAAATGAGATCGAAAATAACCTTTTTATCTACCTTCACATGTGAGCATTAAATGAACTAACCAGTTGAACATACCCTTTTCACCAGTTGATTAACAAGCTTATTAGCGATTAACAAAACCTTATGCAATTGATCAAAACTTTTTGAAATCAATTTAACATACCTCATTGCATCTATATATGCTAATAGATCTTACCGCACACTTGTAGTGGGGATTCGGAAATGGATTTTGTAATTCTTGCTCCCCCTAAGTCAAAGGTGTCTTAGTTTGATGAAGAACCATCCACACCCGATGGTGATGTGGATCCCTCTGATGTCTTGTTGTCATCCTTCTTTTTCCAAATCTTGCTCATCTCTTTTCTGGTCTCTTTCACATTAACAATTTGTTTTCCCTTTTGATTTGTTGATCCGTTTCCCAGTTGGTTTCTCATTCTACAATTCCTTGCTAGATGACCAATCTTGTGATAGTGAAAATATGCCATACCAGTTGACCTCCATGGTCCAACATTACCTCTGTTTGTCCTCATTCTGTAGTTCACAGCCATATGTCCATAATTCCCACAAATTGAGCATGTGACATTGAATTGTCTTTCCCTTTGGTAAGGGCTTTCCCAGTTCACTGGTGGCTTTGGATTATTCACTCTTGACCTGTATTCATCATCTTTGTAGCCATATCTATTGCATGTATAACAATATCCATCAAATCTACTAGATCTACTGCTAGATCTGGATCTACAATCATATGCAGTGTGTCCATACTTATTGCAATTCTAGCAATACCCATCAAAAGTGTTAGGCCTATTAATTGACCTGCTTCTACAAACATTAGCAGTGTGACCCACTTTATGACAATTGAAACATACAGGCTTGTACGGTTTCTTACCAGGACTCCTTGGATTTACCTTGGGTGGAGACTTTTCTTCTGATGGCTTTTCATCCTTAGTTTCAGAAGATTCACCAATCTCAAAGGTAGTCTGACCGGTATACCCTAGACCGGTTGTATCCTTGCTTCTTCTTTGGCTTCTTAGCTTCTCATCAAGTTTCTTGGAACTCTCATGCAATTTCTTTAGCTTGCCAATGGCATTCTTCAGTTCTCCTTTCAATTGCTCATTCTCTCTTCCCAAATTCTCATTGCTCATCATCATATTGTTGAGTTCTCTCAGATCTTCCAGTTCCTCTTTTGTCTCATGAAGATGTGCATGCAACGTACCCACCTCTTGTTTTGACTTGAAAAGTTCATGTTCCTTATCCTTCAAGGCTTGATCCTTATCTTTTAGGGCATCTTCAACAGTCTTCCTTGCTTCCATCTCTTGACCCATCTTGATAGCTAATGCTTCTAACTCCTTGATATTCTTCTTGTCCTTGTGCAATTGTTCATTCTCTTGAGACAAGGCTTCATTGGCTGCTTCAGATTCCTCAAATCCACTTTGTTCAAACAATTGCTCAATGTAGTCTTAAGTCTCATTGAGTTGTTCAATAAGCTCTCTTCGCTTGGCCAACAAATGCTTCAACTGATCTTTCAGTCAATTGATCACCCTTTCAGCTTCAAGTTGTCTTTTGTATCTCAAACCCTTCGTGTTTGCCTTTAAGGATCTACCCAAGTCGTTAGGCTTCTTCAAGGGCACAAGGCTCTAATACCAAATGTTAGTATTATAAGGCACTGAGAGGGGGAGGTGAATCAGTGCAACCACAAATCTGAAACTTTTACTAATTATCTTTCCAATTAACCAACATGCAAATGTGAATATTAAGTAACAATACAACACATAAAACATTCACACATTTGAACACATAACACCAAGATTTTTTTTCATGGAAACCCTTGTTAGAGGGAGAAAACCACATGTGGGGATGATTCCCACAAGATTTTACTAGTGCACTTGGAAATCAGCCCTATTAGTAGCAATTACAACAATCTTTCTGAGGTCTGTACTCGGTTAAGAGTACTTATAGTCCGGTTATGAACTACAACAATCCTATTAAAGACTACCCTACTAAGAGATTTAAAAATTCTAGTTAAAGAGCTACCTTGTTAGAGGATTTTCACTTCAGATATGTTAGGATCCTGCTCACCTTGTTAGGAATGACCATGTTAAAGGATTTCACTTGCCAATCTGTTGGAATCAACAAGTAAAGAATGACCTGATATTTGCACTCAATGCATGACAGATCCAATGAATTCCAGATCAATTACGTTGCTCTGAATAATTTACTCTTTGTACTATCTCCAACAATCATCACATATCATCACAACAACATCACAACTCTCTGCAACATTAATTTCTTAACCATTTATATACTTGTTCTAGGTCGGTGCTAGAACCCTAAAACGTTTTACAAGTCGGCCCTCAAATCCAACTTATCATTATGAGCGAGAGCGCCAAAATCAAAATTGAATCTTTGATATTGGCCTAAAACATTAAAACTAGAAAATATGTCGGCCCGACACAAACATTTAAACACAACACCAATCTAACCAACTGGGTCCACCAGTACACTGTCTTTACTACCAGTTTCACTTCAATCTTCAATAACTTTCAGAATACTCAAGGATAACTGATGCGATCGTAGGAATAGATAGATATACCTTTGTAAATGTTAACTCTATGACCGTGTACCTTAAGTCGATCATCTGCTCCATAAATAATTCATTGTTGCTTTCTTTCTGCACTATCACCAGTTGACTGAACACTAGGCATTCTTCAATCCGGTCCTTCAGTACCATCAGTAAATCTGTTTTCTTAACATAAACAAAACATGTTTCCAGCAATGACAACACCACAACACACTCATGTGACCAAAACACACATGACCATCAAATGCCAACACAAGTTTTGTAAACTCATGACAGTTTTTCCCTCTAAAACTTTAGAATCAATGGAAAAAATTGCAAGTTTTTGGTTAATACCTCTTCCATTTTTCTACCTACTGTTAAAAAGGTCATTTTTAATTCTTTTTCACACGTATTTGATGTCTCAGGGCATGTGATGACACAAGGATTGACAATGACGATTTCTATGGTTTTGAAGGCCCCTCAACCCCATTGGGAACGTTGCCCAAAAATGTCCACAAGAAACACTACCCCTTGACCCGATTCCCCCAAAACTCCATTGGGGTTCCTACTCCCAATCCCCATTAGTTACTAAGATCTCTTGTTAGATAAGAAACTTGATTATAATGTGGAAGTGACAAGGAACTATGATATAACTCTTGAGTGTGTTAACTTAGACATTATTACCATACAATTTTCCAAAAATTTCTTTAGACAAGGCAACTTCTACATATGGCATGGCTAGTGGAAGTCGCATTGTAACTCATTTAGAAGTTGAAGTTGTTTTCGGTCTATGATATGTATTAACTCTAATTTTGATTTCTATATGATTGAAATCAATAACATACTCAACAAATTTAGTAATGTATGTTTTTGAAGAGCATTTTTTTAAAATTATGTATTTTAAAATATTTGATAAAATTGTTTAGTCTTAGTTTTAAAATTTTTTGAGCTTGTTGAGTTCAAATTTTTCAACTATGGTTGTTCCTATCACATAAAATATGATCACAATAAATAGCTTGTATTTTACCATGAAATGTGGAGGATTGTCAAAAAGTTTTATAGTCATTTAGAGTTGAATATAAGTTTGAATTTTAAAAAATAATGTGTTGGTTTTATAAACAAATGTTTTAAGGTATTGAGATTATTTAGATCGCATATAAATTATGTTTAGACTAAAAATATAATATTGTTCTAACAACAATTGATATTTTTTGTTCAACTACTATGTTTTGGCTAAATTTGTAAAAAGTCAATTTGGACATTTCTCACTAGACGTGTTAATGTAGCAAGCTGTGTGATGAGTCACACCTCCAAACCTTAGTTGTATATAGATAAGAAGGCAGTTTGCATTTCTTAAAAAAATGAAGGGCCTACAATATTCCATGCAACCGCTACATGCTTGCAAGTTTAGCCCTAACAACTATTAGTCTCTCTCCGCTACCAGAATCAAGTACAGATCTAACTCACTTGTAGAATTGGGCAACATTCATATTTGAGCAGTTGGGATCTTTTGGAATTGTGCAGGGTGTACCCAAGCAATTCCTAGGTGGACATGACTATTTCAAGCTGATTCCAATATCGTTCAAATGTTTCAAGGCAATTTTTATTTTACTTTTGGACCGACGAAATGTAATGTCCCCATATTTTGTCACACCAACTTTGTAGTTATCTCCGACTTTCTTAGTGTGCACCAGCCATGTCTGAGGGAATGTTTGATGTTGGCAATGAACCTAGTTGGTCTTGAGGACTCCTATGACACTTTCTAAAGTGAATTCTGGATTTTCATGTGTTCTCCAAGATTCTTGGAGAGAGCATCTATCCATAGAAAATCATCCAATCAACCTTGATTTTCATTATTCATTGTCAATATCACTCTAGCATGGTCACATTTTAAATCCAATGCTTTTCAACAATTTTTGCAAATTAGGTAAAATATTGAGCTTTAATTTAATTATTTAGCTAAGGTTGCTTAATTTTACAAAATAATTTGACAACTTAGTGTGATAGCCCATTGGAAAGGGGATTAAAAGTTTTAAATCATGGACACATAAAAGGGGACCTTGCATATCAAATATATTTATTATTTCATAGAAGAGCCTTTTGGAGCAAAAAGGGAAAATCGGTGGAAAAGTATAAAAGTACAATGTTATTGGTGCAGCTGATCCCATTGGCCTTGGCACTATTTGTGAATCAACTAATGCCATTGAAGAAGAAGAAGAAATTAATAATCCATTAGATGATTAAAACTTGGTATAAAGTTACAATTGTTGCAAGTTGAAACAATGATACTAGAACTTGATGTTATCATTTGACATTTTACTATTTTGATGTTGAACTTGAAGTATATGATGCTATGATGGTATGATCACGATGCTATACAATTTTATGGTGTGTTTGTTGTTTATATGATATTATGTGACATTCTAATCTTAATTCATGCTTATAGGCGAACGTAAACCCCATTTCAAGATTTTGTTGTACTGGTTGACCTGTTGTTTGAACCCAAACCCAAACTAGCAACTTAGGTTGATAACGAGAACCTATAATTGAATGAAATGTATTCCTTTCATCTGAAAAGCAACAAATCATGTGATGCCACATTAGCGCACCAATAAAACATGACTTAGTGCACATGTATCAGTCTCATTTTTTGGTGGGGGCCTTTTTGGACAACTTGGCAAAAATGATGCTGATGTAGCATCATATTGGAAGAAGTGGTCCTAAAACCTTAATTATAACCAGGGGACTTGCCAAGTAAGCTACTGTAAAAAATTGGGCGTGATTTGAAATTTCCACATAGGATTTTGAGAAAGGTGAAGTTAGGGTGCTCAACTACTGAGTCCTCTCCCCTATTTATCATCTATCTTAATATTAAGATATGTCCAACTTTATGTATAAGTATGATAATTAAAGAGTGAGAATGGATTTTCTTAATATGCTTTTCTTTAATAATATTAATTTTCTCATATGATAATCAATTTTTCTAACATTACCTATGTATTATCATATATGACAAGCCTTGTGGATAAGTACTTAATAATATATTTATTTTATAACATTCTAGTTTTCAACTTTTATGAATAGATTAATATTAATATTATCATTAAATTATTTTTAAATATGCATGTTTATTATTTATTGCACAACTCATTTCATAAAATAAATTAACTAACATTTGAGTATATTAATAGTATTTATTTATATTATATTATTCAAATATTGTTCTATATTTATGAATTTCCTGTGGATTTTGTACATGTACCCATAACATTACCCAGTCCCCTAAAAAATATTGCAATACCAACATATTGTACCCATGTATCCATCCTCATACCCAATTCCAAACAATCTATTTGAATACATAATTACCTGCTAAAATATTTCATTATTGTTTCCCTAAGGCTTTTGCATCAATCACTTAATTATTAAGATATAGATTGCAAAATAAAAACTATTACTAAATTCCTGAAAATGAATCAAGAACAATCTACAGATTCCATCCATTCTAACCAGAGTAAAACAGATTGCCAACAATGGCCCCTTCTCTAGATAGAAACTTTCAATTAAGATGGTCTAGAAAACAAGTTATTTATCAACTTTTATACTTTTAATTACTAGATATAATTTAAAATATTAGCAGAAAGGAGATCCAATAGCATGAATGCTTTGTCATGTTGCGAATGGAACTTATTGAAACTTACCAAGCTGTACTCGTCAAATCATTCAACCCTGCATCTTGTAAAAACCTAATGGAGTACATCCAAATTAGAACTCTTTGTAAAAAAAGATGTCCACATATCAAGTTTGATCTAGTTCAAAGAGAAAATGTCTCTATCTGCAAAGAGAAATTAAGTTCTATACATAGACCATGGAAACGAGATTAGCAACCAGAGAATTAAATAAAACTTCCAATAAATACCTATATGAAACCCACCAGAACCCATTTATTATCCTCTTTTTAAAGACTTATCCCATCCACATAAAAGAGAGAAATACAGTGCAAGCTTAAGTTTTTAAAATGTTACATAGGTACCTCTAAAGTTAAAACAGTGAGCCACAACATTACTCAAACTCCCTTTCAGTAAATAAGAGACAAATCCTTAGTCCTATTCATTGAAGAGATTCGAAGTCCCCATAACAACACTTCTGGAGTTTGAAAAGAATCTTAAATTGATTGATAATTTTTAGAGCGTGGTCAAATTTATTAACAGATAATTGCACTGGCATCTGTTCATCAGATGCAGTAAATCTTCAGGATAGGGTTCCTTCAAAAAAGCTATCTTGACCACATCTAGCTGCTCTAACAACTATTTGATGCCCTCCTAATCATAAGACACCGACCCTATATTGAGCACTAGCAATGCAAGAAATGTATTTAATTTTCCATGTCAGATAAAAGTAACACATTTTACATTTTAACTATTTTAGCCCAACTTTCCATGAGAAAGCTTTTCAAGTTGTCAGGTAGAGTGAAGTTTGTTCCTTTTATTAATTATGCCCATTTTCATCAGCTCATTTTTACGTAGTTTTCATAATATTAGTCAAGCTTTACATTAGCATATTACAATCAATTTGATTTATCTACGGACATTTTCATAATTGTCTACGGATGAATTGTTTCTGTCATTATCCTCATCAAAATTATAACAAGTGGGCATACAATTCGAGAGGATTATGTGTAATACTAGCAGCATACATACAAAACAGAAGTGGGTCGGAATTTTAGGTTGCCATCATGGTTTTGAGCACCAACACAAGGAAAGCTTCCCTAGAGGAACATATGACAAATTGAAAAGGATGAAAATTAGACCATTTAAAAAATTGTCAAATTTTGCAAAAGACACGGATGAGACAAAGTTTTCAAAAGGGATGGATATATCACCTCTCTTCAAAATCGCAAACTTGTTCTCTTACACTGGGATGACTTGATGAAGAAAATGACAACGTAAATTTTGGATTGGAACAAGAACTGCCTAAGAAAGTGGGATAGGAAGATGATCAAATGATTGATACCAAAACCAATAAGGCATGCAAGAAAGTATAAAGAATCCCTAGTCAAATGTAAGGGTCATGGGGTTGAAGATATAAAATGGTTGAGTGTACTGAAATCACATAAGTAAGGCAAGTCAATAGCAGACATAACAAAATGTTCATGAGCAAATGGTTCATTTCACTTAAGGTGTACTATGTCAGAACATCTGAGTGCATGAGCATCCATCTCACCCAAAACCAAACTAGAACAAGTGGTTTGCAAACACCTTGCACATGTGCAATAGTGTAGTGTAGTTGCAATAATGGCTTGATGCCTTGTGTCATAGCAAAAATTTGTGCATATGTGTGCACTTGGCATTGATGAGTAGAATGGTCACAAGAACAAAATCTTGTGCATAAGTATGTTATGGAATCTAGCAGCTTGCACAATGGTGCACTCACTTGGTCAACATTGTCTAGTGTGGTCATTAACACTTGCACATCCATATAAGGGGAAAGATGAAATGTCATCCACAAAGAAGACCATGACTGCTGCAATGAGGTGATGAAGGAAGATGAACCAATCAACTTCTGTTACTGTTTGTGCCTTTATGTACTGAGATATATGTTATTGACAAAATCAGTTGGCAACCAAGGTAAGGACATACAAAGCTGAGCCTGCAAGAAGATTGCAATTGCTGTAACCAGTATTTCATTGATTTCTTGTTTGAAAATCTTTGTAATCCCTCATTTTAAAACTAATAAAACATAATGTTCAATGCTCATTTCTATGTTTTCTCATTTGATTTTGATCCTAAGTTATTAAGTTAAACATTGTCAAAATCTAGGGGCCACATGGTCTAAAGCACTCCTTCATTGGGACCCCTAACTGAAACTGCATTATGTTTTGTTGTGCACACAAGTGCCTCTTGATGTTATGCATGAGGTAATAGTTGATGCTATGTTCAAGGTAATAGCCAAGAGAGTCCTTTGAGTAGAAAGAGAACCTAAATCAAAGGGCAATGAAAAGAGATAGCAGCCATAGGCCAATTTCAAGTAAACTCAACTACTTTGATTCCTTTCCTTCGACTTTGACCACTAATAATAGTGTTGGGGCTAGAGCTGCAGGTCCAAATGGAATTTGTAAATTCTACCACACACTACAAGTTTTCAACCATCAATTGAGAGCACAGGTTGGAATAAAATTATGTATCAAGAAGCAAGGAGTGCAATTGGAGGGTTTTGGGTATTCAGTTTCACACGGCTTGGTAAATCCTTATTTTTGTTTTAAAATATGTTTTTCGTCTCTTTATGTCTGTTATCAATCAGGATGCACCCAAAAATGCTAAGTATAAACTCTGCAATCCTGCTGTAACATTGAAACGTTCTCTATGGTGGGAAACTTTTGCTTGAGAATGTATCTCTAGATCATAGGCCGGCTTCCTCCTTGTGTTCACCTAAAACTAACTTTTGACTGGAAAAGGGGTAGAGGGATGCTGGAAAATAAACAACTTGAAACGGAAAAGGTGATACACCAAATAATATGATTTCCCAGAACTATACCAGGACTTGCATCCACAATGAACTAAAATACTGATTTAATCTCCACAATCCATAAAATATTCTCAAATCTAAGAAGGCTTTAATTTCTAGTAATTATAAAAGGAAAAAGAAAATTCTACAATTCTAATCACTAAAGCATGTAAAACACAACCAAAAACCTGAAAACACCAAGTGGGAAGGAAGAATCTCCAATCTGTATATCAACTCCAAAGGAATAAATCTGATACAACTCTGAAAACAATGTACCCCAATACAATAATGCTCAAGTCTGCAATGTGCAGAGAGAGCAAAAAGAATGAAGTTTTTTTTTTAAATGAGCCAAGAAAAGAATATATAAACCCACAAACCACCAAGAGTTGGATGCATGAGAAAGTGCCACAAAATAAGGGGGAAAACCGCATGAAATTGAATGCTAACTGCAAGGAGAACTCCCTCAAGTGATGTATAACTAAGAGCTAACTCAAATCTCCCATAAGAAGCTCAAAACTCCTCCAAAATAGACTCCAACCGTCCCATATATTATGCCAAGAAGAATCAGCCTCCAACCACTATAACTTGACCTCTAAGTCAATTGAGAGAAAAAGAAAGCTTAACCTCGAAATGATTACCCAAACTGAATGCATCCCCCATAAGAACCTTAGTCCCCTCTATTTGCATTTAAGAATAATTAATAACTAGCTGTCTTATAATGCTGACAACTAGTTATTATTATTTATAAATAATGGATCATGCAAATCTTATTTCCTTCATTATTTCATTTATTAATATGTAATATATTTAATATATATTAAGGAACAGATGTTGTTATTTAAAAAATATTAAATATATTATATAGATCCTATATTAATTATGAAATAAAAATAAATAAATTTATATTTATCTTATATATGCTAAGTAATAGATAAAACACATAACATATATAACATAGATATGAATTTATTTATTTTTAAATGACCGTAGGTCATGTCTTATTGTTTTCCCATAAAACGCAAGTCCAGAAGACTTTTTTTGGCTGCAGATATTAGGGTTATCAAACCCTAAATGACATTTCACTTCATTTCTTCTTCGCAAATTCATTAGTTCTGGAACTGCTAACCCATACTAAGGTTTGAAGGGAAACTTTGGGGATTTGATGGAAGTTTTCAGAAGTAAATTTGCAGGTTTCTAGAGATTTATCCATTGCGGGCCACCTACTTTTCACTGGTGAGTCCATCTACAGTGTTACTCCGAGTGTAATGTCCCCGTTTTTCACGCTCTTGGGATTAGCCTATCATGTGACCCTCGTAGGCTAATGAGGATGGACAGAAGGTCTCTTTCAGTGGGCATCTACTTCAAGATTCAATATGCTTTGGTTTGGCTTTCATTTGGCATCATTCGGACTTCATTTGCTATAGTTTTGCCACATTTACTATTTATAGTAAGCCTGATGTTGTTCGAGAAGGACCCTTTCTATTTTTGGAAAGTGCATTTGGTCACATGGGAAATAATAGGTGTGACTCCTGTTCAGATGGCATATTAAAAGGATAAGTATTTTGGGAGTTATTATTATTTTGGTGGTCAAATTATTATTAAATCATTAAATAGCTTATTATAAAGTTATAATTTAACTTTATAATTTCACTTAAGTTGAGGGTTGAGTCATCATGGGAAGGGGCCATTTATTTAATTAATTCATGGAAGCCTAAGCCAAGGTATTATTTAAAGTATTGGAGTAAATGAATTATTAAAAATAAAAGTATATCTATTTATCCCACATTGGTAAGTATTGTGTTTGAACTCTCACAAGAAAGAATAAAAAGGGACTTGAGAGCTCATTCTCAAATATCTATTGATCATTTGATAAAATTTGGTTGTGAAGAGGATAGCTAGGGTTTGAGGACTGATTCCTCTCTTTTGGCAATTTGAATCATCACTGATTGATGGTGAATTTTGCAAACTGAATTCTGGAAATTTATTTTGATTCTGTGGATGCAAATTTGGTGTTGTTGTATACCAAATTTGAAGAGAATTATTAAATTGTTATTGTTACAGAGGTATACAAAATTCTGGTTCGATTTTCTCAGAATATCTCATGTTTTTGGAAGGCTGTTGTATCTTCCTTTGCTGCAAAATACATCTGGAGGCCACGAACTTTCACCTGGTGGCTGCGAATTTATTTCAAGAAGCTGTGTTTTTCTTTGGCAGCCTACGGCTAAGTTTTTAAATCTAGGAGGCTACGTGGCAAATAAGCAGGGTTGCGTTTCAGTTTTGGGAGGTTGTGTTTCAGTTTTGGAAAGCTGCAATTCATCCTTGGGATTTGAGACTCATTTTCCTTAAGGTTGTGTCTTCTTTCCAGCAGCTGTGTTTCAACTTCAGCATGCTACGTTTCCTTAAGGTGCCATATTGCATTCATTTTATGTAAATGTTAATTGGATTCTGGCAAATTATAGAATTCAATTGTTTGATGAGTTTGGAGTAGAAATATTTGTTGTCATTTATTATTATTATTTAAATTCTGGAAAAGATTCAAAAAATCAATTATTATCAAAACAAAAGAAACAAACTTGCAAACAATTCAGGAAGAAAAGTTAATTTCTAGCGAAGAGCCAGGTAGGCTTTTTACAGTAGTATTAGAGCATGTTTCCTACCATCTTGTGGGGTATGAATTCTCTTTTATTCTGATGTTATATTAAGAGTGATCAGCACTCCCACTTTTCCTAGCTATGGACAAATACAGGAGGCCTAGTTCTGGGAGTCGCCGTAACAGTATGGGAAAAAAAGAGGAAATAAATGCCTTAGTGGAAAGTATGGAAAGACTTAGGCTTCATCAACAGAGATTGGCGGAGAGCTTGTTGGATTCAGAGACAGTTGACAGGGCAGCGAGGTATATGGTTTCTGCCTTTAAAAGGCCGACATCTATACTGCAGGGAAGAAAGCTTGAGTTTTCCCCGACAGGTGCCCATGATGCAGATGTACCTATATTTAGTATGACACCTGTTAGTCCTATCCGCAATGCTGATGATGGATTTATTTCACAGGAACATGTGGATGTTTCAGTACCATTGGTTGACAGCAGCGCTGAGCATCAACAGGTTGAGGCTCCCAGAGTAGTTGCTACGGTTTGTACAGAGGCAGCTGATGCTATAGTTATCACTGAGTGTTCAAACTCTTCCATGGAGGGAGTTGTTATTGGAGATTTTTATGTCATCTATAGTAGTGTTGCTCCAGTGCAGAAGGCAGCTACTTCCTCATATGGGACCGATGCATGTATGGAGTCTCCTAGCTGTGATGTTGGTGATCTGGGCGTTACAGCGGAGTCAGTTGATGATGGTTCATGCTCCAGCATTATTGGTGCACAACCTGACGTTGAGTCATGCGTGCAGAGTCAGGTGTCAGCAATTGAGATTTTAACAGGAGATGTGGATGCAAATAGTATAGACACATCTGATGATACTTTTGAGGATGTTGTGAGCCACATTGGGGATGACACCCCTTGTGAGATGTTGGGTGATGACTGTGAGGAGTGTATGAGCTCTGACAGCTCTGAAGTTTATGATAGCAGTTGCAGTGTGGAATCAGTGCAAGAAACAGTGGTCTTTTCCTGTATTGAGAATGTGAGCATGGAGCTATCTAGTGATGACACTCATGATGGGAGTGTTGCAATTGAGTTGGGTGACATAGATTCATGTCACGGTGTAGATGATTCACATGATGACATTGAGTCATGTATGCAGCCAAAGTTAGTGGAGGAGTCGCGGATAGACGATGTGGACACTAGCATCACAGATATTTCTGATGTTGAGAGTGAGGATGATGGGTGCTACAATGTTTTTGGCTTTTTATATTTGACTTTGGGTGTGGACTCAACATTGTCATATGGTGGTGGTGGGTTCCCGGATTCTTTGTTACAGGGACTCACGGATGAGGATGGGGAAGCATATGAGTGGCAAGAGTTTGTTATAGCCAGGGCTTCCACTTTTAGAGAGGGGGTTACTTCTTCAGTGACTCATGAGAATGATTCTTCCTGCAGCGAGACATGTTTGATTTATCAAACCTTGGGGGAGGACTCTGAGTTGTTAGTGAGTGAGGATGGATCCCAGGATCTGGATTGTCAGGCGGTTGCAGAGGACGAGGTAGTTGGAGATTGTGTTGAGTCGGATTCAGCAGCAGCTTCTTCAAGGTTAGATGAGGACAAGTCCGATGCCTATACTCAGTTTGTAGGTGTGTACTCGGATGAAAGTACACAGAGTTACGGTGATCTTGAAGGGATTTTGTTGGATGAAGCTTCCTTCCATAGTGTGGACAGTGCAGTTGAGATTGTACATAGAAGGCCCGTTGTGCAGAGTCATCATGTGACCAGCTAGTTGAGGGTTGGTGAGAGAGATATTACTTCTACTCTTCAGCATTTTCATGCCGCTCATCAGCTGTTGGTTGTTTATGATTGGGGTGCTCCTATGACAGATGAGCACAGGGGTGGTTACCTTTCCTTGACAGAGATCCATTCTTTGCGTGAGGCTGTCAGGATTTTGAGACAGGATTATTTACAAATGGTAGCCGACCGAGATCACCTAGTTGAGTGGGGGAGTACAGCATATGAGGCACTGATGGACAGAGAGGAGGTGAGTGAGCTTACTTAGGAGCTCACAGCAACTTCTGAGGCTTCAGAGAGCACTCAGTGGGCTCTTCAGGAGTCGCAGATCCAGTTAGAGGAGGTGATCATGGAGTTGGAGCATGTACGGTCCACACCAGCCCCATATCCAGTTCAGTTGCACATTGAGGTGGTTGGTGGTGAGTTTGCTTCTACGGTTGGAGATGAGCGACATGATGTGGCAGACACATATGTTCAGGATGTGGACGCAGTAGGTACAGATGAGGTAAGAGCATCAGTGGAGACAAGCTCACATGTTGATTTGCTTCCTTTTGCTAGAAGTGAATCTATTTCTTCATCTCATATAGCTGATAGCATGGGACAATTGGCAGTGCCACATTTTCAGAGGGATCAACTATGGGTTGCAGGGGAGCAAGTTGATGCTACCACGTATAATTTCTACTGCACCGAGTCATTCGTGGAGTATTTACTTGAGAGTGCACATGTACAAGAGGATTCATACAGAGTGTCTAAGGGTACTCTCATCCGAGGCTCTTGTGCTATTCGGAGGTTGGTAGGGAAGATTGTGGAGACTCTATCTACTATGCTTCCCTACAAGGATTTCGAGGTTGGGTTTGTTGAGAGGGTTGCTCAGGATTCTACCCAACCTACGATTATGTGGAGTCAGAGATTGAAGCCATCTCATGATTCCCAATTTGGTAATGATGAGCCATTGACGGAGATTGGGGCTTTCTACCAGCATTATTCGGTGGGGTATGCTCATCATATTTTTTTTGACCCTCAACTAGAGGATTTGGTCTCACACAGGTGTAGACTGGCTCCAGCTTCTTACCATCCATTATGGGATGGATTAGCACCATCTTTTGCAGATGGAATTGGCAGTTGCAAGTTAAACTACTTGCAGTATCCACACACCCAGGACAGTTTATCAAAGGTTAGAGTTGGTAACAGTGATTCAGGCACATTTCGTCATTGTCTTCTTCTCAGTGCAATTGGGTGTGAGGGTCAACTAGACAGGGACTCAAGTATTGACAAAGTTGTTGTTTCAGTTGGGTTGAGTTTCACTGAGTTGTTTCCTCCATCGGCACCTGCAGTTGGTCTTCAGATGATGTTGTCAGTGATGTCAGTTGTTTGGGTGTTGAGTGCAGTTTCTCAGTTGTTGATGTTTGTATTGTTGATGCTAATGATTTCTTCACAAGAGTATGGTGAGGATCGGGACATTACTCATGACCATCCTTGGGATCCGGGTGGACTGTGATGTTGCTTGTTTTTCCTGATTGCTCGAGGACAAGCAATCTTGGGAAGGGAGGACTGTAATGTCTCCATTTTTTAGGCTCTTGGAATTAGCCTATCATGTGACCCTCGTAGGCTAATGAGGATGGACAGAAGGTCTCTTTCAGTGGGCATCTACTTCACGATACAATATGCTTTGGTTTGGCTTTCGTTTGGCATCATTCGGACTTCATTTGCTATAGTTTTGCCACGTTTACTATTTATAGTAAGCCTAATGTTGTTCGAGAATGACCCTTTCTATTTTTGGAAAGTGAATTTGGTCACATGGGAAATAATAGGTGTGACTCTTGTTTCAAACAGCATATTAAAAGGATAAGTATTTTGGGAGTTATTATTATTTTGGTGGTCAAATTATTATTAAATCATTAAATGGCTTATTATAAAGTTATAATTTAACTTTATAATTTCACTTAAGTTGAGGGTTGAGTCATCATGGGAAGGGGCCATTTATTTAATTAATTCATGGAAGCCTAAGCCAAGGTATTATTTTAAAGTATTGGAGTAAATGAATTATTAAAAGTAAAAGTATATCTATTTATCCCACATTGGTAAGAATTGTGTTTGAGCTCTCACAAGAAAGAATAAAAAGGGACTTGAGAGCTCATTCTCAAATATCTATTGATCATTTGATAAAATTTGGTTGTAAAGAGGATAGCTAGGGTTTGAGGACTGATTCCTCTCTTTTGACAATTTGAATCATCACTGATTGATGGTGAATTTTGCAAACTGAATTCTGGAAATTTATTTTGATTCTGTGGATGCAAATTTGGTGTTGTATACCAAATTTGAAGAGAATTATTAAATTGTTACTGTTACAGAGGTATACAAAATTCTGGTTCGATTTTTTCAGAATATCTCATGTTCTTGGAAGGCTGTTGTATCTTCCTTTGCTGCAAAATACATCTGGAGGCCATGAACTTTCATCTGGTGGCTGCAAATTTATTTAGAGAAGCTGCGTTTTTCTTTGGCAGCCTACAACTTCTTCCGGGAAGGCTGCGTTTTTAAATCTAGGAGGCTGCGTGGCAAATAAGAAGGGCTGCGTTTCAGTTTTGGGAGGTTGCGTTTCAATTTTGGGAGGTTGTGTTTCAGTTTTGGGAAGCTGCAATTCATCCTTGGGGTTTGAGCCTCATTTTCCTTAAGGTTGTGTCTTCTTTCCAGCAGCTGTGTTTCAACTTCAGCATGCTACGTTTCCTTAAGGTGCCATATTGCATTCATTTTATGTAAATGTTAATTGAATTCTGGCAAATTATAGAATTCAGTTGTTTGATGAGTTTAGAGTAGAAATAATTGCTGTCATTTATTATTATTATTTAAATTCTGGAAAAGATTCAAAAAATCAATTATTATCAAAACAAAAGAAACAAACTTGCAAACAATTCAAGAAGAAAAGTTAATTTCTAGCGAAGAGCCAGGTAGGCTCTTTACACCGAGCCATTTCTTTTGCCAAGAAAACTGTTTTCCTCTGTGCATTCAATAATCTAAGAGTTTCGTACTCTAACACTGATTTTCCAAAGACGCAATGCATTGGTCTTTTTATGGAATCTGGGTTTTTGAATGAGCTTTAAATCTGCTCAAATCTATAACTGTTTTTACATTAAACCTCTCTTTTATCTGTTCAGTATCTGAGAGGAACAACCTTCAATTTGGATAATATACCTGAAAATGATGATTTGCCAATGACGGCTCCGCTCGTTTCATGGGTATGAGGATTCTTTTGAAATGGATTTTTTTGAATATTGTAAAAGCCATAGAGCTTTTTTAAAACATTTGGCCATTCTCATATAACCTTGAGGCTCTGTATTTTTTCCATCTCCTCCCATAAAATGTGATCTGCAAAACAAAAAAAATGCCCAAAAATGGGCTCTCTATAATATCTTGAAATGAAGAGCATGTTGTGCCGTGACCTTTATGGGAATGAGGATTTCCTGTTAATTGCATAAGAACTTGTGGGTTTTTCTTTTCACACCTTTAGTGTACTTTTGAACACACCTGCGGCATTGAATCTCTTATGCTGGAACTTGAAATGCAAAGGGGCTGCACTCGATAGGAATTTTGAGAGAACTTGAAAACAAAACCCCTCTCTTTCCGTATCTTACACTTTGACTTCATAAGTGGGTATCACCGCATGCAACTGGAGCATTTGAAAGACCATGATATACTTATAAAATTTGTCATTGTTCAATCTGTAAGGTACATCATTGTTGGGACCATAGATCAAAATATCGCAGACTTACCGCAAATAAGTGAACTTATCGCGATAAGTTCTGGCTCGCGATAAATTGAGTCAAGTTATTGCAGGAACTTATCGCAGATAAGTTGCCAACTTATCGCAGAGAAAAGTGGCAATAAGTTTGCAATTTATCGCAATAATTTAAAAACTTATCGCCCACGTGCCCAAAAATAGACTGTGACGGCCCAAAATAGTGCAAAATTGAATTTTTTGTTTGCAAGAGCTGATTTGGAGAGGAGAGAAAGGGTTTGGAGGAGAAAGAAGGTCATTTGCAGCATTCTAGAACGATTTCTTGTGGATTTGAAGTGGAATTGAAGAGATTTTTCAAGCAAATTCAGATTCACAAGTAAGCTATGGCGGAGAGTGGATTCACAACGAGATTGGATGACATTCATGAGGAGGATGAGGGCACTGAGTTTGAGACTGAGAGTGAGGAGGATACAGATGACGAGGAGTCATTGCCACTGTCAGCACCATCTACATCCAGGACGGAGGTCAAGTCATAGCCACAGCGGACTTCTATGGCTAGACCCCCTCCCATTCCACCAATGTTTAATAGAGCTGCTAGGAGGGGGAAGAGGAAGATGTAGATTATTTTGATATTGTCCTTGACACTTGTATTTGCTTTTAGTTTTACAAAGACAATTTGCTATTTTTAGTTTGCTTCAGAGTTTAGACTATCAGACTATGGCTATGAGCCATCAACATTCCACATGAGGATGCGATTTTGTATCCTATTTGCATTTATATATATCTAGATCAGCTTGTTTGGTTTGTTTACTCATTTATTGACTCAATAGATGAATCTCCTTATTGAATTTTGCAAAAAAAATGCATTTCTAATTAAGTTTAAGCAATTTTTTCAGTTCCTGATATTTTCCCAAGAAGTTCCCGACTTATCTTCGATATTTGCCAAAAACTTTTTTTTTGCCCACGGCGATAAGTTGTCGATAACGATATTTTGAACTATGGTTGGGACAACCACTACCAAAAGAAAAGATATCTCTATTACTTCCTTGAATATCACCTCTTACACCTGCTGTTAAATAAATGGGGGGTTATTTATTTTACACAGATTCTTCTATCCTTAGCATTCACATGCTACCATCTGTATGGCATTTCAAATCACTATACTGCAACATGGCCTTTTAATTCCTGTTTCATACCGATTTGATAACTATTGCATAAAAACACATGCCTTGATTCTTGGTACTGATAATATCACTATCTTTTGACATCACAACAAAAGTTTGGATTCATTTGTTGAATGTGACATCACCTCTGTTATTGCTGCTCACTTCTCCTTGAATCATTGACTCTCATTGCATCCTTTTGTTTAGATTTGCTCAATATCATTATTAAGAATATATTGTTGTAACACAAAAGATGATATACTGTAGCATAAGAGTGTCCCTTCTGTAATTGTTTAGTGTACCTCTGCATCTATTTTGAATGCTCAAGAATCTATGGCTCTGTTCCTCTTGAATACTCCATATTTCTGACAGCACTGTACCTTCGTGTTACTTTCATTTGCATATATAGCTGGAAAATAATGAGTCCTTTCTCTGATAATGCTTGATCATTGGATCCTGTTCTCTGAAAACTGTAGCATGCTATGTTTTGACACTGTATCCTCACCTTAAACCCTGACTGACACTTGATATTATCTGTGACAACAATGTGTGTCTTTAATACTGACAAATATGGTTACAATGAACTCAATACTCTGTTTCTTCTATTGATATAGAACCTGTTCAATAATTGCATTTATTATCAATTTGAAGATAACATATCTTGCATTCCTGTAACCATATCATCATTTTATCTGGGCTTGTCTTTGAACAACACACATTTAACTTTGATTCTTCGGGAAAGATGTTTTCATTGTAATGGCAACACAGCTCTGAAGCATGCCAGTTGTTTCTATCTTACCACTATGCATATACCACTTCTCATCTGATATTCATAATCTCTTGACAAATATTTGAAGCAGTCTTGTGCATATCTTTTAGCTGATAACATGAGTACACTGCTCTAAATTTGATGTGATTTCCCTGTGTAAGATTGTTTTCCATTGGATAGTATGCTCTAGCACCTTATGTCTGAAATCATTGAGTAACACTGTTCTTTATATGATGCTCCTATTAGTTACAACATGTTGTACTCTTTTTCTATTATAAAATCATGCCTACTTTAGGATCACATCCTTCTGGTAATGAAGTGCATTGAAAAACATTCTAAAAACATATCAGAACATCTCAAATCTGCTTCTTTATATCTAATGTGGCACATCCATATCTGTTGGTTATAGTTGTATATTTTATCTCTCATAAATGTTTGTATGCTTGCATGCTTCATGACTGACTCCTAGAACTATTGCTTGAACTATACCATAGGAGAATCGAGATGCTCTTGCTATTTCTTTCATGTATATGTATCTTCCTGCTCTGCTTTGTGATACTCTTGCTGTTCTACCATTATGATGAATACAATACTGCTATGCTGCCTTTGCTCTGGTTGCCATTTTGTTTGATCAAAAGACTTCATGGTGAATTGCTATGTCCCTTTAATGACCACATTGTCTTCAATATATATAATCAAAAAGGTTTCATATTAAATTAATATGTCCCTTTAATTGATCGACTGTCTTTAGTATATGTAACTGCACAAAGCAACAAACTTGTTAGATAAAAATATGATTCTTCTTTCTTTGCCGCTAACTTGAATTTTCAGTAGCTCTCTGCTTCTTTCATGCATAGTAGCCATATTAGGGCAAGCTTATTCGCCATTGCTCAGTCTTTAGTGACTGACACTATTTTCATTATTTTTGCAGGTACACCTAGAGAAGATGCCAACTCATCTGTCAGCTGCATCAGCACCAACTGTCCGCCATTAAATCCAAGGAATGGCAGATACCTTCCCCTTCTTCATTTGACTTCTATGCATGAGGATCCTTTTCAGTATTGTTTTGTATGCCTACCCACGGGTTGTGTGTGATTTAATGATCTTTGCATCTTCATTGAATGTATACAAGAATGCATTCATGATTTGTAACAAATGCATTTTCAGTTGTACATTTGATTTCTTCTGTAAAGAAATGAACTTTTGTACCTTCCTTTGTATATAAAATGAAAAGAAAACTATCTTTTGCACTTTGATCTCTGTTTGAAGATTTAGGACAGCAAGTTGTACCTTTTTTCCATTAGAATATCTTTAAATATCAGAATTGAAAAAACTTATCTCTTCAGCAATTACAATGATTCAAACATGAGCTGCACTTATCTCTTTAAAGTGAATCATGAACTCAGGAACAAATTGTAACAACTTAGGCTCATAGCATAAATTGTTAACAATGTCTCTTTCAGTTTAAATTTAGTTGTTTCTCAAATTTGTTTCTAAATTTTAGAAAAAGAGATTATTTTCTCTATTTTAGGATGTCGTTGTTGTTGCAACACCAGGGTTCAAAGTACCTAATGATAAGGAGAAACAAGGTTTAATTTTGGCTGAAAAGGCGGTGAAAGTGATGGCCACTAGTGATGAGCAATATATAGGGAGAAGGGTTGAACTACCATATCTAATATTTAAATAGATATGAGAATCAAGATATCATTGAATTTCTTTGTTTCTTCCTGATAGTTTTCTAAAAATCTATTGAATATTGATGATTCAAGAGAAATAAGAAAATGTCAATTTCCTTTAAAAGATTTTGGAGAAAGACATGGCTCAAGTGTGTGAAGAAAACATTGTGCAAAATTGCAAATAATTATAAACAATGCAGGAAATTATGTTGCTAGAATTCTCATGGAGAAGCACCTATCTGTATTCTGGACTCCCTATTCTACTCATTGCCTTGACTTTATTGGAGGATCTTGTCAAACTCCCATGAATCAAAATAGTTGTGGAACATGGAGGATCTTCAAACTTGGGCAAGAGGACCTCTTTGAGTGAGAAATATAAAAGCAAGTTGAACAACAATGCAATTATGGACAGGTTGCTTAAGAATGTACTTTAATTTTGAAACTTGCATTTTTTTACGTAAGTGTTTACTACGAGAATGAGTTCCATGTTATTTATTTTTCTCATTTTTTATGCATGGTGGGAGAGACTTGGCACTAAGGAGTCAATCTTTAGATTGTCCTACAGTTCTTCAACCAACCATGCGACACTTTAATGCAATTGGAGCATATTTGTGTTAAAAGGGGGACTTTGTTGCAAAGTTGTTGATGTGTTAATGTTGTTGCAGTGATCAATATGGTTGTTGTTGCTGTTGCAAATCTGATCATGTTGCAGAGTTGTTGATGTTGTTGTTTGGTGTTTCTGTATGTTTGTCATTGATGGCAACATATTGTTTTGGTGGTTGGTTTGTACGTTACAGATGTGTTTTTGTTGATCTGATGGTTCGGAGTATGGTGCTCCGGAAGGTTGGTGCTCCAGAAAATATGCTCCGGTGTTGCATTCAGTGATGGTTGTGTCTGACTGTGGTCCGAAATTCTCTGTTGTTCTGGATATGGTTTTTGGCAATTTAGTTTTATTGCTTTTTTGTTTTGGATCATGCTGATGTGGTCCGGAGGCATAGTTGCTAACGGTGTTACTTCTTCTTGGGCTGTAGCATTTGTAGTGTTTGGATAACATGTGGTTTGGTCGAGGCAATGTGTGTGGTGTGGTCCACTTTTCATTTTTCCCCACCGCAGGAATGTTTAGCCTAGACCTATTTCAAATCATGTTTTATTGGCCAACTCGATGATTTCATAATTTAAAGATCAATATAAATAAGAAGATGATTGTGATGGGTTGGTAAGGAAGTTGTTGGAAAGAAGATCCATCAAATACAATGCGAAGTTTTGCAAAAGCATGAAGTTGGGTTGTGAGCAAACCGTGTGTGTTGTTGTTGTTAGACACTGAAGGCAGTGAGCCAACCGTTTCTTCCCGCAGTTTTACTTTAGTGGTGGATTTCTTTTTTCTCTCTTTTTTCTCAAGGTAGTGAGCCCTTCTAGGCAGTGAGACCCCCCGCAATGAGCATTCTAGCAGCGAGCCATCTTTTGTAAAAATCACCTTAACCGGTGTTTTTATTCATGAGAATCAGCTTCTCCGTGGTTTTTCCCATCTTCGCTTTTCCACGTAAAATTTTGGAGTTCATTATGTATGATTCATGTGTGTGCCTATTCATGTTTACATCTGATTCAGTTGAGTGGTTAACGAGTTAATTTGTTGGATCCAGATTTGTGAAATTGATAAAATTTTAATCTACAACTAATTCACCCCCCCTCCCTCTCAGTTGTCCAAGACATTCAACAATTTGAACACATACACTCCAAGACACAAAACAGATTGTGAGTGCAAAAGTTGAATGACCCTGTTCATGTTAAATACGGCCTTCATGTGTGTCACAGACAAATCTTTAGTCATGACTTATGCTTTATCACATTAAAAGAGGCCGATCCAAAAAGGTTGTGAATGACCTTGTTTATGTTCATTACAACCTTCATCTTTGTCACAAACAAATCTTGAATTCTGAATTGCTCTTTATCGCATAAAAGGACATTGATTGTAATGTCCCCTTCTCGACATTAGTGCATTTAGATGCCGGATTAGTCTATCTAGCCATCTGGATGGACTAGTGGCTGCTCAGAGGAGGATGTCAGTCAGTCACGTAGGTGCACGGGCAAAAATTTAATATCTGGGCTCAGTTCTATAGTTGGAGTCACTTTATTTATTAAAGTGCGTTAAAGTTACTTTATGACTTTAAGTTAAGTCACTTTATTTTTATAAAGTCACTTTATGTTATAAAGTCACTTTAAGTCATTTATTTAAGTGACTAAAAGACGAAAAAGTGTTTTATCCCACATTTGCCCAGCTTTTGTGTTGCACTCACTTCAAGGCTATAAGTGAGGAAAGTACATCTTGGAAACAGGACCATGAATTTGATAAAAATTAAAAGATATCTGGTTACTTTATGTGACTGACTATTCTGAGGACGCAAACCCTCACGAATACAAGAGGAAACTGGACGTAGCCCCCGCTCTTCTTCCAAGATGGAATTACACAGATTTCACAAACTGGTAAGAAGTACAAGATTTGCACTTGCATTGTTTAGAAGAAGTTACCGTACAGTCAGATTTGTCTGTTGAACAAACTGGAAGCATATAGTAGGAGAAAGGCACTATTCACTGGTTGCATTTAATATATAGCCACCCTTGCCACGTTAAAGTATCACAGCACCAGATATTGTAACAGAGGGCACCCACGGCAATCACACCTGTGCTTCTAAGTATTGAGGACGTAGCAGAGACAGTTCAGGATTTGCATACAGGTTGAAGACCAGGTCCCGCGTTAGGAGTTGACTCTATACACTACAAGGTATTGGCGGAAGTTTAAGACTGCAGTCAACTCACATTTCTCCAACAGCGTGAGTATCCCAGGAGACTCCCTTATCACGTGCGGCTACAGGAAGGTTAACGGAACTTTATCTACTGTTTCGTCTAGCGTTGCAACACTCACAGCTGATTTCTTGGCGGCACAGACAGTCACGTGCTTAGGTCTACTCCAAGCTGGTAATGTTTCCTGCGGACTGTGACTTCTCAAGGGGTTAATAGCTCCACCGTCATTCATACACCAGACAGAGAAGGTGGCTCGGGACTGGCAGGTTAAGGCGGCTATCTTCAGCACCGGTTATAGGGCACGCCAACTGTTGCAGACTACACTCAACTCCTTACCAAATACTGCGACTGGCACATTCCAGGTGCACGATACAACACTACCAATAAATATAATTTGTTCTGTGTTTACATACTGGCTGTAACAGATTTATATTCTGTCTGAGATTAAACAGACTTGCAAAAGTGGACTATTCTATTATTTCCATGAAACCGTGAATGGTAGTTTTCGATTTTACATTTGTATTAGGAACAGTTTCTCTGTATGAGCAGACTTGTATTGCCTTATTTGCCAAACTGTCATTTTCAGTTAAATATGAACTGAACTTCACTTTCATAGCGATATTGGCATAAGTAGAAGGAATTTGCAAACAATGCTACATTGCAGTTCGGTGTGCATTTCATTATTTTTCTCAGTGATACTCAGTCAGCTTGTTGTTCAAGGTACAAGGATAAGGGGGGAGTATATCTATTGTATGAACTACTAATTCTACAGTTATTGCAAACACTACAGTACATGTGTCTGAATTTCAGAAATTTAGTGAGAACAGGATTTTAGGAAATTTGATTGTGCAGAAATTTTAAACAGAATTATATCTTAGAATATTACATTGATCTACAATTAAATTGGATACTCAAGGCTAAGGATCCTATCGAACTGAAGATGACTTTGCATAGGTAGATCAAACTAATCTTGTGGCAAAGGCAAGACCCATGGCCGAGGAGGATACAGCATGAACAAAATCCTTATATGTTAGTCTCACTAGTAGACATACAAATATCATGGTTGCATCAACATTAAAGACCTATTTTAGACAAGATATCAAGACTCGCCATGCAGCTATAGACGTTGAGTTGAGTTATGCAAGCTCCTCTCAACTATAGATGTCCTTTTGATTTTTCTTTTTATGCCATGGATTTCATAATCCATGGGTTTTATATACTTGAAACTTTGAGAAATCCATGGGTTTTATACACCTGAAACATTTGAGAATATAAATATATTTAAAAATGTTGTTTCCTTCATCTGTGGGGTTGAACCTAATCGGTTAGTCCATGGTGTGGGTTCAATCGCATCCCCAAAGTTGGAGCGATTAGAGTGGTTTCCTGGCAAGTTGAAATGTTAAGGTCCCATAGTGGAAATGTTCATGCTATAATGAAGTGTGGGCCACATATCAAACCCTTACTAAATAATCTAAAGAAAAAATCGTTCTTTCCTTTAACTCAAATCCACAATTGTATTAATTGGATCATTGTATACTGGCTTATGCGATCAAAGTATCTTCAATTTGATTAGTATATTATGCCTTCAAAAGTGATTTAGTTAAAGATGCACAGTAAAATATTTTGAACCTAGAAAAATCCCTGTATTTAATGGTTTTTTCAATTTGTCAAGTTTGAGTTTTGTAACTATGATGGGAATATATTACATTCAATTTGTTTGTTGGAGAATGTTATGTATTAAGGTTGAGCATGATGGCACCAGTTTCCCCCACCATAAATATGGAAGGAAATCAATTACATGATCTCTCAAAGTTATATTAACATGTAATATTGTCTTCCCTTGATTGAGAGACATAGCTGAGTTGGTTATGGGGCTCCTTGTTTCTAGTGAGAGAGTATGCAAGGACAAATACACCAATAATCCTCATGCACTCAACTTCCCACAAACAAGTAGAGATAGCAAAAAGTCACAATACAAGAATCACAGATTTTGTGTATGAGAATGACTGGCCTATTAAAGTTGTTTTGAGTCTATTGTTGGAACAGTCGTCTATTGCTTACAAGCTCTTTGGCTTCATAACTTCTCAACAACCTCAAGTGCATTATAAGATATCAAATTGAGGAATAAAAAAATATTAGGGAACAAAGGAGCTTAAAGAACAGGTTGATGGAATTGTCAGTCAACCATATTCTATTTTGAGGCCACATGGGACTGATCCTTACTAAAAATTGCCAATAAATATGGAAAAGAAGAGACTAGAACACAATTAAGCTAACCTAAATAGATAGAAAAGCAAAGGAAAGATGGACTAAGAAAGAAAGGGATAAGTGGGACAAGTACTTCATAGTTGATAGCGAATGTCTCCTAGAAGCTAAACTAGATGACCAAACGAAATCACCACTGTTAAAGTAAAACAAAACAAGCACCAACACTTAAATATGTTTTTTTTTTAATTTTGTAAGGTAAAAGTCAAATACTACAAGTACAAACTAATCTGAAGTGCTCTGACAATTTCAAAGCAATCATTATAGTTGATTTCAATCTTATGATGAATTGTGATTTACATTTGTTGCTAAAAGAAGAAAAAAAATCCTATATACTAGTAACCCACACAAAAGCAAACAGGCCGGAAATGACTAAAGATGCTATGGAAATGACAAAACATAGCTGGAACAGAATGGAAAAATGAGTGGAAAGTTCTGACGTGCCAAAAAAATCAAAAGAACAGCAAAGAAGCATACAAATGAATTCAAGAAGCATGAAATATGAGCCCAAAAAAAAGGTAACCTAGATAAGCCAAAACAACTCAAAACAATCATCAAACTAGAGATGAATAAAGCAAGTGTGGACAGATGTTTAAACACTTAACAAACTAAATTGAGTAAAAATAGACTGGAAACATGGTGAAAAGAGTAAGGATGGCAAGAAATGGTAGAGAAGACAAAAGTAACAAATGTTGCAAAGTTGTCAAATTGAGAAAACATCACTACCTGTGACGTAAGAAGGCAAGATATGGTTTAAAAAGATGGGTTGAACAATTGTACAAAAATGGAAGTCTTTGAAATACCATTTAAACATAAACAATTAGGGAGAACACACTAATTGGTTCAAGTTCGGGGCCAAGTTCAAAGTTTCCTCAATTTCTTTTCCCTAAGTTCAATATAGCTAGGTTCAATTGTACTAGATAGACAAATGGATAGGTGAATACTTGTTTCTAATTATTGTGTGGTTGTCTAGAACATGCAAAATTTCAGTCATTGTCCTCAGCATATATTCTCTCTACAATTGTACTTTGTGTTGAATGCCTTTTTTAAGGGTAGGGCCACATCCAATACTTGGATGGTGTGCAAGAGAGTCCATGGCTCTACAATTGAAGGAAAAGAAAATGCAAGGGATCCTCTCTCCTATTTGCATATGGACATACTCAATATTAACCTAACACCACTAGTGACCCGGAACTCAAATTCACTTTTTCTATCAGCACACGAGTAGCAATATCATAAAGGCAACTTGGATTTTATCATTGATGTAAATCATGGATCATTGTAAAGCAAGCTAGATAGTTGTATATTTTTGGTTTTGCCTTTAGCATAATGATTTTAATCTTAGTTACAAGATGTGCACCTTGCTCCTGTGCATCGGGTCCGGATGTGCACCAGTTTGGATGCACACTGGTTGTGTCCAAGATGTGTATCCTGGACTATGGATGCACCTAGATGTGCAACCAGCACATCTAACATGCATCTACATGCTAGGATGTGTTAATGTTCGGTAGCTAGATCGGATTCTAGCTTCACATTATTTTAATTAGGAGAATTAAAATAATGAATTAATTATTTAATTGGAGAATTAAATAATAATATATTTAATTGTGAGATTGGATGAAGTAATTATTTAATTGAGATTAAATTATTTAATTGGAAAATTAAATAATTTATTATTTAATTAGAGAATTAAATAATTTATTATTTAATTAGAGAATTAAATAATATAAAGATTAAATTATTTAATTGGAAAATTAAATTATTTATTTATTGTAGTTATTTTAATTAGAGTATTAAAATAATATTAAATTGTAATTGGGCTGGGCCCAAATTTGTAATTATATTTTTGGCGCCAAGATTGGGCCAACCAATGTAATCAAATTAAAAGACCTCCATATAATAGAGAGGCAGTTGTATTATCAAAAAGATATAATGCGAAATACATCTTTGGTGGTGAACTATCTAAGACAGCGAATTATATACAAGGCAGTATTGACAGCGAATGATATACAAGGTGGCGATCTGTTCTTGGATTGAAATTCATACAAGATATGCGATCAGATCTGGGCATACGAATTATATACATTCATACGACATGCAATCAGATTTAATACAAAGATCAGATCATATACAAGGCAGCAATATAATACATACAAGCGATCTGGATCTATAGGACAGCGATCACACTTTGGTATACAATCTGTTGCGAATCCAAGTCTTTGACAGCGAACACAATGCAGCGAATTCAGTCCTAAGTCAAGGCAATGAACATACATCTGATATGCGAATTATATCTTTCAGATCGGGCCTTATATCTCTGCGATGAAGTTTTATATTTCTCTAAGTCAAGGCACTATACCTCTGTGATCAGTGATCTGAAACATATTTATCGGAGCGGAGTCTTTCTGTGGTCAAATATATACATTGGTAATGTTGATCGATTTGCTTCATTGATCCATGATCTTCAGCAAATCAACGAAGTGTGAGTTATTGTAATTTTCTGAGAGCAATATATTTACAATCTAAATTAGTTGTTGGGTTTTTCCTCCAAGAGGGAGGTTTTCCCAGGCTACCTCTTGTGTCTTGTGTTTCAGCTTCTTAGATTAGCATTTGTGTTGAATTTTCTATTAGATTAGCTGATGTATTAATTTGTTTGTTAAACTCATTTGATAGGATCTGCTAATTGTTATCATTATATTAGATCTGATCTTAAATTTAACATGGTATCAGAGCCAAGTTCGAAATAGGAAGGATCAGCTCTAACCCTTTATACTTCAGATCTTGTCTTCTTGCTTGTTGTTTTCTTAATGATGACAGGTCTCAAGGTTGAAGTCTAATTGGAAAAGGTTGTATTGATCTTAAATGATCAAGTTTCGGCATGGTCAGATCTGGATGATCACTTGGGACTATCTGAAGGCTTTCCTTTGGGTATTGTCATATCTTGACCCTGTGAGCTTGAAGAATGGTTCCGGATCTGATTGCACTCCACTCAAAGTTAAGTATCTTCTGTCTTACTTGAGATTATTTTAGATCAGGTTATGATTCCATAAAATCATGTGGGTCTAGTAACAATTTGATTTTCTCATGCTAAGTATGTGTTATCAACTTGATATGTTAGTCTAAAACAGCTTTGCTAAGATCTAGACTTTGATAACTCTTAAGAGTCAGTAAATTGTCTCATGACAACCTCGAAGTGTCTTAAATTTTTTATTTATTTATTTTCTTTTGGGTCTATTATGACTTGAGTGTATTGATAACCATTACTACTTTCATTGATGCATAGAAATTGTAAGGTGTTAGAATCAGACGAGTGTCCTTATGAAGGTTGTTAGTCATGAAAAATAATTCATTATACCTTGTTTTCTTTATGAAGAAATTATGTTCTAACTTTATCTGTGACTCCTTGTTACCTTAGATTCAGAAGGTTATTAAGGATCCCTTACTCTTGATGTGAAGAACTGCTCTTCAAATTCTTAGGTTTATGTTCAAGTACATTTCTCTTCTTGGATTTTTTGTAGTATGATAAGTCAATTATAGACCTTAACATAAAAGGAAATCTTGAGATTTGATATTTGCAGATTCATCTTGAGGAGAAATCTACTTCTCCTGCAAGATCACTCTTCACAAGGTCCAAGGTTGACCGGTTCGGATCGATAGGCACTGTTGAATGATTTTGAGGCTCGAGTGTTACTATGGTTGGTAATCATCATTGATTTCAATCTGACCCTTTTCTGCAGGTTCCTATGACAGCCTCATGTTATTGTTTTTCTACCCACTCTTATTGATGTTACTCTTGGTTAGTATGAAGGATTGACCTTCTTGTTGGGATATCTTATGTTTTTAATCATCCTAATAGAATTTTCTTGTTACTAGTTGGGTGTATTACTAATGTTGTGTGAATTTCCTTTTGGCTGCAATTATTTGAAAACATAGAATCTCTGAGTTCTAACAATTCTGGTCATGTGGATCCCATGTGGATTCTACTTTGATGTTCCTCTGCATTCTTAAAGTCATTCTGCTAAATCCTCTAATAATCTTAGTTTGGACATTATGTTATACTAACTACTCTACGCAATCTCTGTATGCAACCTCAATATGTTGCTGATAATGGCAACTTGATTTATTCAGCTCCTTTCATTTATCATAATGTTTGTGCTATGGGTCCATTTTGATCTAATGTTGCAGCCAGAGATTGGAAGGATGTAGGTAGATGGCCTCGAGCAGGCCTCTCGAGCTCGGTATACAAGGATTGATAAGTATTCCATTTAGTAGAGTGTTAATTCAGGCCCTTGAATATAAATGATTATATGTAAGAAAGTATTCTTATTGTCTATTGCTTTTGCTATAGTAATAATGTACTATTGCTGACTTAGAACTCTCTTGGTACTAACATACTTGATGATGTGGTTTCTATGCACTTGTGTCCTTGATCTCAATCTTTTAATGACATCTTCCGATGTTACCTTTCTTCTATGAGCTAGTTATAGGCCTTGTTAGGTTACGCTCACTAACTTAATGATTTGATTGGGGATCAGGAATGCTGAAGTAATGACTTAGGTTCATCATGCACAATTGTCAATTGTCATTTGTATTACCCGATTGGCAAATCAGAATATGAGCTTGTGCTTGACTTGTTCAAGTTTTATGATATAGGTGATTATGTATTTGATACATCATTATCTTCTTACCTAAATGGTCCTATGTATTCTTGTGATGAATGCTTGCATGCATTCTAAGTGAGTTGCTATGCTTGATTGAATTATGATCTTGATTATCTGCATTGACTTGGACGACTCTAACCTGACATGAATGTTGTATGAAAATGTGTATAGTCATGATTATGTGCAGGCTTATCATTGAAGGGGTTGAATCTCCTAGAATGCAAAATCTCTCACAAGGGTGTGAGGATCTAATGATTGGCTATCTCAGGATTATTGATCTCTGATGGAGATAAGCATTCTTTACATTTTCTCATAAAGCTCTTATAGAGAAACAAATTATGCTTTGTTGTTTCTCCTCGATATGGTTTTCGATTCTATTCATCTCTACTAATCTCCCTGAAATGCTTCTTTGATCAGGATGGATTAAGAAGCATATCAAAGATGAGAGTTCGGATCCAGAGGGAGAAAGAACCTGATGCATCCTGAAGAAGACTCAAGCTAAGGCTGCTACCTTAAGATTAAGTTGATATCACTTATGAAGAAGGAATCAACCTGGGACTCGTCATGACTTCTTAGAGCTGCAGGAAATGTTCCTCTAACTGCACTTGTTCTTACTCTACAGAAGTCAAGGGCAGCACCCTGTGTTGATAGTGCTCAGGTGTCTTGGTTGTGTTAAGTCCCCATGGGCATAGTGTAAGTGGAATGGTTCCTATGTCAAGGACTTGTTACATTCCATGTGGCTCAAATGGTTGTAACTCAGAGTATGAGATCTATGGATACTTCTTCTACAATTGAAAGGAATGTTGATCCTTATTCATGTATGATTGCTTCCATGATAGAAGGGAGCTAACTTGTAGGACTTGGTTTACTGGTTCAGAGGGAGCGAACCATGGATCCATGTTAGGTAATAGATAGCATGTGGATATCTCATGTTGTAATTGATCTATTGATCATAGCCATGATGATGAGATCATGAATGTAGTCAGGATAGTTTCACTACCTTGGTTGAGAGGGAGTCTCAACCTCATTGATGTACTTCATTATATTATTACCCACCCCTTGTGAGCAATTCAAGGTGGGATGGTATTGAATATTGTATCTTCCCTAAAAGAAGATATGTTGTTGACCACCCTCTGCGGGCAATACAAGGTGGAGTTGTAGTATTTTGGTGTCTTCTATAAGAGAAGACTTGAGACTTAGATCTCTTCCACCCTCTACGGGCAATGCAAGGTGGTCCACACTTTGCGGGCAATGCAAGGTGGTGATGAAATTGGTTAAAGTCCACCCTCTGCGGGCAATGCAAGGTGGATCCATCATCTGCAGGTATGCAAGATAGATTTCATGGAAAGAAGTCCATGATGTGTACTTATATGTTTAATTCATTTCTTGTAGGTGTGCACAATAAGTTTTTGGATCCATCCTCTGCGAGTGTGCATGATGGATATCATGGAAAGTGACCATGATGATTCTCTTTGGTTTCATCTTTCACGGGCATTGCGAGATGAATATCATGGAAGGAGTCCATGAAGCTCTTTGAATACTCCCTAGCTAAGAGGGAGTGTTAATGTTAGGTAGCTAGATCAGATTCTAGCTTCACATTATTTTAATACATTATTTTAATTAGGAGAATTAAAATAATGAATTAATTATTTAATTGGAGAATTAAATAATATATTTAATTTTGAGATTGGATGAAGTAATTATTTAATTGAGATTAAATTGTTTAATTCTCCAATTAATTAGAGAATTAAATAATATAAAGATTAAATTATTTAATTGGAGAATTAATAATTTATTTATGGTAGTTATTTTAATTAGAGAGTTAAAATAATTAAAATAATATTAAATTGTAATTGGGCTGGGCCCAAATTTGTAATTATATTTTTGGCGCCAAGATTGGGCCAACCAATGTAATCAAATTAAAAGACCTCCATATAAAAGAGAGGCAGTTGTATTACAAAAACATATAATGCGAAATACATCTTTGGTGGTGAACTATCTAAGGCAGCAAATTATATACAAGGCAGTATTGACAGCGAATGATATACAAGGTGGCGATCTGTTCTTGGATTGAAATTCATACAAAATATACAATCAGATCTGGTCATACGAATTATATACATTCATACAACGTGCAATCAGATTTAATACAACGATCGGATCATATACAAGGCAGCGATATAATACATACAAGTGATCTGGATCTATAGGACAGCGATCACACTTTGGCATACAATCTGTTGCGAATCCAAGTCTTTGACAGCGAACACAATGCAGCGAATTCAGTCCTAAGTCAAGGCAGTGAACATACATCTGATATGCGAATTATATCTTTCAGATCGGGCCTTATATTTCTGTGATGAAGTAAGTCAAGGCACTATACCTCTGTGATCAATGATCTGAAACATATTTATCTGAGCGGAGTCTTTCTGTGGTCAGATATATACATTGGTAATGTTGATCGATTTGCTTCATTGATCCATGATCTTCAGCAAATCAACGTAGTGTGAGTTATTGTAATTTTCTGAGACCAATATATTAACAATCTAAATTAGTTCATGGGTTTTTACTCCAAGAGGGAGGTTTTCCCAGGGTACCTCTTGTGTCTTGTGTTTCAGCTTCTTAGATTAGCATTTGTGTTGAATTTTCTATTAGATTAGCTGATGTATTAATTTGTTTGTTAAGCTCATTTGATAGGATATGCTAATTGTTATCAGTATATTTGATCTGATCTTAAATTTAACAGGATCCACATCGTGGACGCATCTAAACGTGCCTGAGTGCATCCATGGCCCAATCACTTAAAGTGACTCAAAAACCATAGAAAAAAATATAGTTTTTTGCTAAAAAACCTAAAATGACCCTTTATGAGGCCATCCAACCTAAAAACATGTCATTTTGTTTGCTCTTTTTCTCTCAACTCATTTTGTCTCCATTTTGGCATTTTGAAGGGCGGGTGGTTTATTTCAAAGGGGATCATGCACCATGGAGTTTTGTGTCGTTTGAAGGTCTTAATTTGGTCTTGGCGGCAGGGGCTCCACCCCTTGACCCCGCCATATATCGCGACAAGGAGCGTGGCCGCACTTCCCCCGGACACCCCCCCAAAGGGGTGCTACTCTTGATCCTGTTGGGAGCATTGCCCCAAACCCCTCATTTAATTTTTGAAATACACTAAAACTTTGAGTTTGCACAGTAAGTGTAATTGATGATGTTATTGTGTTTTTAAGGTTTATTCAATTCACATTTGGCATTGATCACTGATGAAGCACCATACTATCAAATGATTTAGTTTTACAATTCTGTATATTTCTTTAATTTATTTGTGTGTGTGTGTGTATATATATATGCTTATATACATCTACACACGTACCCAAATGTACCAAACCACCAAAAAAATTGCATGTACCACGTACCAAATTCTCATACCTCTATCTGTACCCGTACCCAAACTGGTAACTAGGATTTTAATATTTATAGATATGTTTCCTCTACCAAATTAATTGATAAATTCATAGTAAAAACAAACATGATTATGTCCTTTGAGCTTTGGGTATAGTGAAAATTTCCAAGTGGTGACCATGTTCAAGGTTACTATACCTGTAGAGTATATCATGATCTTGTCATCTTATAGTCTTGAGTTGTTGTTCATAGAAGATTAATCTGACGCATATTGTAGGCCTCTATAAATAATATATTTAATATATAAAAAGTTGTGGGATTACAATAAATGGTTTGCCATTATGATCCTATCTGCAACTATATCTTGATAATCTGATATATTCTTGCTATTGAAGGTATTATCTTTCCACAATCCATAGATTGTAATGCAAATCATTTTTAGGAATTATAGTGTTTGAATTTTTAGATCAACATTTCAGATCACACCCGGTGATCCATCATTAGGAAAAAAGTACATAAAAGATTGCAGACCTAGACTTATTGCATCTAACTGGTCTCTACAGTTTGAATATATGATGATCACATCGTTATAGCATCTATTGTATGTTGCCATGGCAAATGCAAATTCGATGTGAAACAATCCACAAGCAAGTCATATGAACTATCAATTAACAGTTGTTGAAAAATACAACAAAAGATTAAGGAACAAAAACAAGACTATGGCAAAGACAATCTCTATTATATTCACAAGAATCACATACCCTATGTGCCACTTGTAACTATACACTCCCTACATTAAAATCTATCCCCTTGTTGCAAGCCCAAAAATTCCTATCACTATTGCTCCTACTATAGCCACAACTTCCACAACAACTTCAGTTACCCCCTTAGAAAAGACTCCTATGGCCTTAACAAAAGGAATCAACTCACTTTTCTACTATGAAGTTATGAACTTTAATCCTCCGCAAGTGTGGGAATTAAAGGATCTCTTCTACACCTATTGTTTGTAACTAAAGCTCCAAGACCTAATAACGCTTCAGCTTCCTCTACATGTTTGCTAATGGTCTAACTATTTTTTGAAAGCCTGTGGTAATATGCACAGTCTGACATAGCTGACAAACATTATCCACCTATTGGTTCTAGAACAAATTCATTAGATATCCATATTTCAAGTTAGGATTGCATGTAATGTCCCCTTTTTCGGGCTTTAAAAGAAGGCTTGGAGTCTCATTTGAGCATGCTTATTTTATGAATTTATTTCCCTTGGAGAATCCAGGAAGCTTCAGCTTTCAGTTCTGAAACCTGAGGATGGAAACCTTCAGGCTTTCTCGGTGGATTGGACGGAAACCCATTTCATCTCCGGGGCGGATTCACAGTAGAGTTCGCCATTCTATTTACAGGTTCTTGATCATCCAATCTTACTGTAGCATTCTGTATTTCAAATTGGATTATTTGTAGTTTCATTGTTTCGTATTGTTGTTGTATAATACGATAACATTAACTGAGTTATTTAATGGAATGTATTGCTGGATTATCTCTGCGAAATCAATAAAATATTGCATGCATGTGTTCATTTATATTTCTGTGATTTATTTGAGAAGTTCCGGGAAAAATATCCGTGTGGGATATTACAGTGGTATCAGAGCTAAAAATCTTGCCAACCTGTGAGGTTTTTCTTCAAGAAAAATTTACAGAGATAGTTACACATTTAAAAGGGTGGTTCAATTTCAGTCTGAGACTACAGTGTTTGAAAAGGAGCGCCCACTTAGCCACAGCCTTTGCAATCGATATTGAAGCTCGATTAGGACCAAACTGTTACTCACGGCAGGAAGAAAATATAACAATTACAGGAGAAGACAAATTTCGAACTATATTGTTGTATTAGCATCAAACAACACGCCACCACCAGCATTGAGAGCTAAGGCCTCATCAAGTTCGGGCTGCATAGATACAGTCTAGCAACGCGATTTCCATTGGCCGGCTACCCTTCTTACGGCAGGAGATACTTACGCATGCAATCTCCTTGACTCAGCACGTCTGCTCATATACTAACGCCTACAGTCTCTTTGACTCAGCGCGTCTTCTCATCCTCTGGGCACACGCGCAGCTTGGATGTGTTTCACCTATGCGCGAGACAACATGGAATGGCAGAGTGGGGGGATGTATAAAGGTTGCAACTAGAAATAGTGTTACTAGCGCGCGCGTATTTGGTGTAGAAAGGATCGTAGGCTTTGCCCAAGGAAACACGGCCCACGCGAGCTGGAGATCTCAGCCCCTAGCGTGACATGTTTTTCATGTCTTCGGAAGCCAACACACAGGCTGGAACTGGTGTCACACGGGCCTGGTTGATAAACTGCAATCCACGCCTATTGGATAGAGCTTGGTCACGGCAGGAGAGTTAAGTATCACGACAACGTTAGTGTCTAACGTATTAGCCGCCATCTTATCAAATTGATCGACTGGAGGAAACGTGACTAGCATTGGTGGACACAGTGTTTGGAAAACTCGGGTAGACGCAGCAGAGCTACTCAAATGTAGCACGGGTTGCTTATCTTGACAGCGGGGAACCACACGTGACCAGTGATCCAGACCTGCGTTCAAAGCACAGCACTAGTTGGAGGAAGTCGGAACTCGGTTGGTATTCCCTTCATAGCTTTGCAATTGTATTAACATTTGAAATATCAAGAAGTTCATATTGGATTAATAACAGAGTCGGAAGTGTTATGGTATGCTTATGCTGAGCTCGAGGAATCTCGTGGAAGAGTTCAAAGGGCGAAGGAAATTCATGAGAAATTAGTGAGAAACAGTAACACTGCAACAGCTTTAGGATATATTCAGTTCCTTCGCTTCATAAGGAGAAATGAAGGGCCTGAAGTTGCACGCAAATTCTTTTCAGAGGCACGAAAATCTCAAAAATGCACATATCATTTCTATGTTGCCTTTGCAATGATGGCATTTTTTCTAGACAAGGAACCCAAGGTTGCACAAAATGTTTTTGAAGCAGGACTAAAGAAATTTATGCTTGAGCCAGCGTATATACTTGAATATGCAGATTTTTTTTGCCTCTTGAATGATGATAAAAATATTCGAGCATTATTTGAGCGAGCTCTTAGCCTTCTTCCTCCAGAGGAGTCGACTAAGGTATGGAATCAGTTTATTAGATTTGAACAAACATATGGTGATCTAGAAAGCATGTTAAAGGTAGAGCAAAGGAGAAAAGAGACCAGTTAGGATATTATAGTGCTCACTGTAAATTCTCCCCATACTCGAACTAGTTGATGGAGTCCTGATTTTCATAAAATCAGGGCATCTATTTATTTACTATTCTATCCATCCTATTTATACTTTTGATCTTATCTTTTATTTTGTTAATCATTTTTGCCTAAAAGCTAGATTTTCATATTGAGTAAATTGCATAACGTATCTTCTTTTAGCATTCAAATCATTTATTCAATTTGTATTTTATTTCCCTACAAGATATGATAATTACATTTTAAACCATTTTATGTATTGGATTTGTGCTGACGCATCATATTTCCCAGAATCCAAGTTCTTCACATATTTGTTGCTGATTGTACAGGTTTTTTAATTTTGCTGATGATTTACTCTTTTGGGAAATATCGATCCTGAGCGTTATCTCGAGTGATTTCCCGAGTGATTTCCCAAGCCAATGATGACCGAATTGACATATTGATGTTCATTTTCTACCTTCATATCAGGAAAGATGCGCGTCTGAAGCAGGCAGTTGTATTCCTATCGAGTTCAAAGGAATTTGCTCAAAATTCTCAAAGACATCAGGCTCAAAAGAAGGATATATAAGGATTCGGTTATGACTTATAAACAATATTTGCCACCTGTAACTTGTCACGCTGTCAATTATTTATCAACGTACATGTGTTTATGTTGACTGTCTTACGCAAATTCCAGGAGTTCAATTAAGACAGTACGTATGACTTTTGAAAGGATGATCAAGCACAGCAAAGCGCTGCCTCACCTGAAATGTTTCCCTAAATGGAGGACGGTAGCAGTGAGGGCTCAACTGATGATGAAATACTGCAGAGACGAGAAGATGGATTTCATGATGCACAGGGTTCAAAATCACTACAAAAGCACAGAGATATTTTGTGACAATAGTGAATAGACACAAGGTTCAAATGCAGGGATCAGAACGTGACCACACAGCAAATTTTCTGAGGCAGATACCTAATGACATTCTTTCCTTTTTGCAGGCCTGAAGATATATACAAGAATCTGAAGACTTATCGAGCATACAGAAAATTGACTGTGTAATTGGAACCGTCTGAAGATACATACAATAATATGATGACCGGTATGGGAATGAAGATGTGCGCAGGAGGAAGGAGTGAGACGCGATTGTAAGAAGAAGTGGCAGCTATCATCTATAAATGCCTTGTCTTGACTACATGGCCATCTTTTTCCTCCAAACCATCTCAATATGCTCGCACATCATGCAAAGCAAGCAGATGATAACGTCAGGATCATTTATTCTATGTTGCCGCCAACAGAGAAGGAGTGTATTGAAGCAATTGTCTCTGATGGATGATTATTGGATGCCAAGCTAGAGCATAGACAACGGTAGTATGATTTCTGGAAGCACCGTCAAAGGATTGAATTGTATCGGATTTTTCACACTATGGATGAGTGTCATATATATCAGGTTGTGTGCGGTAAGGTGTCTGCACAGAACAGAGAAATATGCACCCAGTCAAAGTGAAGGTGGGATGGATTATTAAAACAATAATTATCATGAAGCCAGACATCCCCGAGCAGCACGATTCACTTACAAACAGCATAAGGCGGTTTGGGGTTATGTTATAATTTTACTAGTTTTAGACAAATTAGTAAGCATATGGTATTGTCAGGTAGCTGCCTTGAAGAGACACGATGCTTCAGGACTGCAACGTCTGCCTGCTCCATTCATGCCCAGTGTCTCTTGTTCTATGACAAATTATTATATTCGTTTCCTTGAGTGAGGTTCTATTACAAATTAACAATATTAGTTAGTTGTATTGAAAAGGTGCGATGCTTGGGAAAGCAACCGCATGACTTTTCCTTTTAATATAAATATAAGATTGTAAAATCGAACAAGAAAGGAACACAGCCCGTAAAAAAAAAAATTGAAAAGAGCATTGACATATGATATTATTTATTTTTAGCCAAGATATAAGATTTTGAACTAAGCTTGTAAATTTGTCTGAGAAGCAACAAATATTTTTACTGAGCGTTGATACGGATTTATCGGGTTGATCATCCCAGGAGCGTCCCCGATTTAATTTTGTTTTCAAGCATAATCTGTAAGAAAATTTTAATTTATTTGTGCAGACTAGAGTTGTTTATTTTATTCTTCAATTGTGTCCTTTATTAGCATTTTAATAATTTCTATAAATATTTTATTTTCCAGATAAGTGGATTAGATTAATATTGCATTTTAAAATTAATAAACGTAAATATTGTGACATATTTAATTATTCTTTTATTTACGTCTGGTTTGTCTCCTTACTGAAGGAGTTAAAGCGCATCCTGGATTATTTTAAAATTGCATTAATATATTAATCTGTCGCATTTGAATTATTATTTTATTTATAGTTTAAATTTACTAAAATTTTATAAAGTTGTACGTTCAATTTTGTATATAGACTCTGCTTGCCCAATTAAATTAGACACTGGTCTTTATTTGTTGTTTTAACGTAGTTATTTATATGCTGGCAATTGTTTATATCTTGCTATTAATAAATATATTATATTCATTTATAATAACAAATTTATTTTAAAATTATTCATATAATCACATAATTGTTTATTTTTGCAATACAAAATTTGAAATGTTATAGAATAGCGTCGTTAAGCGATATATTATCATTGTGTAAAGTTGAAAGTTTCCTATCAATTTTGCAATTCAGGATCCTTTCATTGCGTCGAAAAGTTATATTATTCTGCTATAAACATCCTGGGTTTGAGTGTGTCAATTCAGGAATAGGTGCACCCGCCTTGGCCTTGCAGAGCCAGAAGTGCAGGGAACCGACAGATTTATATCACTTGGTTCCGTCAAGTTGGCCACAACCGATAGGGCATTCAATTGGCAAGATTTAAATAATTCCAATCTGTCGGTTTTGGGAACCAACACTAGTATCAAGGGTCTATTAAACAATACTTTCCAACAATCAAATCAGTTCATCTGCAGCCTTAAAGATAACTGAGAAATTAGTAGAGTGCATGCACATTCAGAAATTAAATAGCAGCATCAGAATATACCTTTATAAACACATTCAGCCTAATGTGACAGGAAGCGGGTGAAGGGCTGGGTTGGTCTCACAAGCTCTTGGTTACGTACCTAGTTGATGCTCAACAGTTAAATATAGCACCCAGCGCAGGTGGTGTCTTTCAATTGTTTGCAACAGCAGGGGTCACACTAGATCAGAATTATTATTGTGGTGACAGCATTTCACAGTTACAGAAGTGATTCAGTCCTTTGTGTGAAACTTGGAGGAAATTGAATAATAGAGACTTTGGAAAGCCCAATATTCTCGAAAGAATTCAATGACACATTTTACGGTGTGCAACTAGGAGATATTCAGAAGGAAATTGAGATAGGAAATGAGTTATGTTGTCTTGGATGGCAATTGGAGGAGCAGAAAATTATGGGAAGCATGCTTGCCAAATTAGATGAAATAAATTTGTATCTATCTAGGATAGATCAATCTAATTGCAGGCTCTTCAATTGGGCTATGCATCCCTCAATGGTCGCTTTGGTCCAACGCAAGTTTATGAATCATCCACATAAAGACGTTAAGCTTGCAGTCACCTCATGTCTCAATAAGATCACTCGGATTACAGCCCCTATTACTCCTTATACCGATTGCATTTGGAGACAGGTATTACAGCTGATTGTGGACAGTTTAGGTGGACTGAAAAATGACAGAGATTCTACCTCTGGTAAGTAGGTAAAAATCTTGGAGTTAATGGCAAGTACTAGAATTTTTAGTCTTCAGTCACATGTTGAATCTTGGTTGTGATAAAATGGTTCAACAATTATTTCAATACCTCCTAAGTAATTTTAGGAATCGTCATCCAAATGAGGTGAAGACGTGCATAAAGACTATCCTATCCTTGATCTTAGATGAGGACAATGACATATGCAAACAATTGCAATCAAAATTGTTGGCAATCTGAAAAGGAGAAATAAAGTACTCATCTGTGGCATGTGAGCTCTCAGCTGAATTGATTAAGCTTCAAGTGGAAAGATTCAAGAATTTATTGACTGGAAATGAACAAGTATCATTAGGCTTACAGGTTGCAGGATCTCCAATAATGGGCAAGGACCAAGCAAGAACAGGGCAGATTTGTTTTATATGCCAAGAGGGCTGGTCACAAGAGCATGTTTGCGGTATTATTCAAAGAGAAGATAAATTGCAGACAAGTGATAATGAAAATGTAATTTTGAATACATCTCTTTCCGGACATAGTGGAGAGTGCTCAAAGTTCTACTTTGGTGACTTGGTGGTTGAGTTTGACAAATTCACAGTTAAAGGCTGCAGTAATCAGTTGGAAGCCTTCAGCAATTCATGTAATGAGGAATCATGTGATTTCTTTAGCAACACCTCACTTATACATAATGCTGATATGGATGACCCTCTTGGTAACACATCCCAAAATAACAATGTTGAGAAGCATGCCTTGAAAGGTCAGTTGAAAGTCAGTGGCGATGCCATTATTGCAGCTCTTGTTCACCACAATAGCACTCACCAGGTTATTGATGATCTATACAGGAAATCTCGGAGGGATAAAGGACAAGATGGTATAAGGATTGGATCCTATGTTGCACATTTACAGGGGGTCAAAACAGCATTTGAGGATTGGAAATCAGAATATTTGTGTTTACTTTCAGACCGTGACTACCTGTTACAGGTTTCTAGAGAATATGTTGAGCAGTTGAGGGAAAAGAAGGATGAGGTTAATAAGCTCAATAGAGAGCTTAGTGTTACTCAGGGTACGTTGGAGAACACACGTATTGCTCTACAGGAGGCAAGAAATCAGATTGTTGCCTCTAGCCAGTACAGGGAACAGGACGACAAGGAAAGGTCTGAATTCTTTCAGGAGGTGATCCAGGAGCTTGATAGCATACAACAGACTTATGACGTGGATAGTTGTCCCAAAAGATCTTTGGGTCACCCAGAGTTTCATTATGAGTTAGACAACTTTCAAGCGGTCCACAATTCCTTGTTTGAGATGGGTGCTGATTTGACGTTTGATAATCCCCTTTTTGAGCTAGATGAGGAAGATACTTCCTACTTCCAGGATGAGGATGAGGTTGGTTGCAAGATTTGGGACCCAGGGTCAGTTACTAGAGATGAGTCTTGGTCACCAGATTGGAGTAGCGGGGTGAGCTTAGTTATTGAGCAGTTTGGTTTCTACATCAGCAGTTCAGGATGGGCGGTTATGTCTTATTGCATGATGGGTGATATGCCTTTCCTTGCACTACCTCTCGCTGATGGAGAGATGTCTCGTGTTGGTGAGCATCCCTTGATTCATTCCCCTCTTCACACAACTAGGACTCCACTACATTATCGTTCTGATTCATCCAGTGCTTATGGTAATTCTATCACCACATATTTTGGACATGATGAGGACGATTAGATAGAGTTTCTTCAGTATGGGATTATTGAGCTTGGTATGATGATTATGCTTGATGGTGTGAATTTTTCACACAATGGTGTGCATTGTATGACTCTGGGTATAGAGAGACAGCTATGGAATCCTAATGCTAATTCAGGATTTCCAATGGAGTTTGTTAGTGCATCACATGTTGGCCTTATTGTATGGGATGCATTTTGTTTTCCATTCAGCCTTCCTACGGAGGACTTTCTTTTTCGATTATTGCAGAGGTGTGGGATGAGTGATTGGTTGGGTACGCTTTCCTTCTTGTAGGAAGAAGCCTTGTCTTGCAGTCTTGATAATTTGCCTCTTCAGCACAGTTTCCGGTTCGGTCTACAGATTAGAGGGGCAGTATTATGGCAATGGGACATTTTGGGTGATTCACTCAGTACGGGCATGGAGCGACAGGATATTTCAGTCAGCTGGGGAGATGCATGGCCCTTTTGTTTGTGGGATCCAAGAGAGACATTCTCGCGGTTGGTAATTATTCAGGGAGCTGATTGGTATGATGTTTGGTTTCCCCCTTCATCTGACCGTAGAGGTACTTGTGATTTCAATTGGAGTGAGGTTCTCAGTTGGATTGAGGTTTTTCTCACAGAGGATGGCAGCACAAGGCAGATTGATTTGACTAATCAGACACATGGAGTGATTTGGGATCCCGGCACTAGACTGGTTGATGTTTTGTTGTTGTGTGAATGGCTTCACAGGTGTGGGCATATTGTTTGTTTCAGTTTTTCACGACAGATTGGTGGAGCAGCTTCCCTGAGGTTGGTATGGGATCCAGGTATTATGGTCACAGCATGCAGATATCGATTGCTTGAGGGAAAGCAATCTTCGGGAAGGAATGATTTGTAATGTCCCCTTTTTCGGGCACACTATTTCGTGTTGCATCATTAGCCATTTCATCGTGGTCTAGTGGGCTAACCGAGGCTTTGCAGGGATCAGTGGGATATTTGGCCTAGGTGATTTCAATTTCAGGCCAATCGGAGGAGTTTCCACAGGGTTTCCAGTGTACTTACTATTTATAGTAAGTCGGCAGAGTTCAGTTTTCTTGGCATTTCAGTATTGGACTTCGAGCGTCTCGTCGAGAGCTTTCCGACAAGCTATCACACGTCATCTTCCGAGTTCGTTTGGTCCTCCATTTTAATGCCAGAAGATTCCTTACTTTATTTATTATGTCACTTTATAACTTAATGGTTATATTTATTTAAAAAGTGACTTAAAGTGGGAATATGAAGAGACAGATTAGGGAAACTGAAGAGTCACAACTGTAGCTTTAAAAGAAGGCTTGGAGTCTCATTTGAGCATGCTTAGTTTATGAATTTATTTCCCTTAGAGAATCCAGGAAGCTTCAGCTTTCGAATCTGAAACCTAAGGACGGAAACCTTCAGGCTTTCTCGGTGGATTGGACGAAAACCCATTTCATCTTCGGGGCGGATTCACAGTAGAGTTCGCCATTATATTTATAAGTTCTTGATCATCCAATCTTACTGTAGCATTCTATATTTCAGATTGGATTATTTGTAGTTTCATTGTTTCATATTGTTGTTGTATAATACGATAACATTTTCTAAGTTATTTAATGGAATGTATTGCTAGATTATCTTTGTGAAATCAGTAAAATACTGCATGCATGTGTTCGTTTATATTTCTGTGATTTATTTGAGGAGTTCCGGGAAAAATATCAGTTTGGGATATTACATTGCATCCTACATGGATTCACCAAGCTTGCATGTCAACGCATGGCACACTAGTGACACGCTTTGCTCTATATTGTTCTATGAGGGTTCATATTCAATTTCTTGCAAAGCAAGAACCTATTGCAGTGTATATGCCCTTGTGGCACCAATACCACAACTATTGGTCTTTGCACTATCACAATAGGTTCTTCAAGCTCCCAAGCCCGCACACACTAAACCACAAATAGAAACACAAAAATAAAGGAAACTCTTTTTGGATGATGGATATTTGCTTCACCCCTAGGAGCCTCCTACATCACATCACAAGGGACATGTTTGTGAGCTTGGTGCTCACAAATTAGTCTTCACAAAAGGTTAATTCAATCGCCCAAGTTGATATCAACTGCAATGATCAATGAATCCTCTTCTAGCTACTTACCCTTCCAAAAATAAGATACTCTTTCCACTCATTGTTGAGTCTTCTTGCCAATACACTAATAGAGAACCTACACTATTTCTTTTATTGGTGAATACGGGATATTTAAGCCTGGCCCACACTAGGTAGCGCCACAAATGGAAGACCTCATACCTTGCATGAATGCACAACATTAATTTGAGCAACCCATACGTGAAAGCATGGTAGCCAAGTTGGGGCGCGAAGCCCATAAACACACCAGCCCAATGAGGATATAGAGCACAGAGACAAGCATGAACATCTATAGTATCAACAATTGGTGTGAAAGTTCAAACCCGCAAGCACATTGGATCAATGAGGGTACAAAGCCTACAATCACAATAGTCCAGCAAGGGTTTGAACCTTGGTGGCAACAACAACGTCACACAACAATATTTGCCCACAATCTTGTTATTTTCTAAGTATTTTCATCTTCCAATCAAATGTCCTACAACAATATTTGTTTTTCTTGTGAAAACAGTTTGCCCGACAAAATGATAAAATCTTAGATACATCAAATATTGATGATTTACCTCATAGCTGACAAGATCGCAGACTTCTCGGGGAGAAGTTTTCTCGCGAGAAGTTTTGGCTCCCGATTTTTTGTAGTATTTACTCGTAGAGAAGTTGACCCGAGTTTTTGAGAAAAACTTGCAAGGTTTTTGGTTAAAACTGACTGAGTTTTTACAAAAACTCGGGGAGTCTGTGATAACTAGTCGACCACAGCAGAATAAAGCCTTCTAGACATCAAACATAAAGTTGCATTTTGTTTTTTTAACTTTTTGTTTGTTATTTAAGCCACAAAACACCCTCCCAAGTTTTTGCAAGTGTTTAAGTCGATTTGAAGTGGATTTACATACAAAAACATTAAAAATATTGCATTTCCAAGGGAGTTCAAACACGTCAATTTTGGGAGAAAAATGATTTAAAAATGAAGAATCCAAAGGCCACACAAGAGGGAAAATGTGCTTGGCAGTGAGGGCGCTACCCCTTGACCCTGCCCTATATCCCCAAGATCCTGCAAGGGGAATTGCCCCTTGATCCCACTAGGGACCACCCCCAGACCCCCACTTTCCAATTTAAAAACAAAAGAAGAAATTGATGGGGATCATGTCAAATCAAGTTGATGTTTTTATACCCACTTTACTAAGTTCCAGTGAAGACAAGTTTGCCTTGAGGGATGAGGCCACAACAAACTCCTAGGACTAGACCCCCTACCCTGTTAAGTTTTGATCAGATTTATAGGTTATAGGAATTTTTAAATTTTAATCGTTGTTCTCCAGATGTATATGCAGATTCTATATGATATGTTGATCACAATATCACAATAATAGAGCTTGGATATATATCAATATAAATTCAATATGAATTTATATCGATCTACTATGATCTTAATATTGATATCAATATAATGTTGCTGAGATTAAGACAATATCGATCTAAACAATATATAATGTCAGTGATATATTTTGATGAGTTCATACCAAACTATGTAAGTATATGTTATATCGTTGTTGTATCTTGCTTTGCACTTATCAATTTATGTACATTGCAAGATATTTGAATCAATTGATATATATGTGTGTGTGTGTGTGTGTGTGTGTGTGTGTAGAGACATGTCTCTACGTGAGACATGTCTCATGACCGATCACTTAAACTAATCTACATCGATTTACAAATCGATATAATTGTTGTTTATTCAATATCGATACTCATTATCGATTCACATTATGATCGATACTTACTATCAATAGCATAACATGATATCGATATTCATTATTGATACACAGCAAGATTAATATATAATGTCGATACTCAGTATCAATACACAACATGATTAATAATTATTATATTAAACTCGATCATGTATATATATATATATAAACATTATTAAATATATATAAATACATGACTATTAATATACTAATTATTAATCATGCATTATGATAACCATAATCATAGCAATTAATTAGAGCAGTATACAGAAAAGGATAGATATCAAATGCTCAAGGCCGATAGGCCACTTATGCATTTGATTTCATCGATTGGAATAATCCGACCGAGGCTACAAATCATTAACATACCCCTCCCGTAGTTTTGACTAGAGCTGTTGGGAAGGGAAAGAAGATGTAGACTGTTTTGATGTTGTAGTTACTTATAGTTTTGCAAAGACAATTTGCTATTTTAATTTTGCTTTAGACTATTAAGCTACCAGCCATCAGTATTCCACATGAGGATGTCATTTTGTACCTAGTTTGCATTTAAATATATCTAGACTCGGCTTCTTTCTTTTGTTTACTCATTTACTGACTCATTAGATGCATCTCCTCATTGAATTTTTCAAAAAAAAATTCATTTCTAAATAAATTTAAGCAATTTTTTAAGTTGCCAAGTTTTTTGCCAGGTATTTGTCGAGTTTTCACCAAGTTTTTAAATAAAAAAAAAATTTTGGGCCTTGACAAGAAGTTGCCAAGTACAAGTATTTCAACTATGACTTATCTAATCCTCTAATAACACAATTTATATACATTCTCAAAGTATTTTGTGCAAAAGCTTGTACACAAATATTTTTATGTTTCAACTTGTATGTTCTTTTGGAAACCTCACTCTTTCTCAAATGTGCCATGACTAACTCTCCCTTTGTAAGTCTCTTCTCTTCTGCACACATCAAATAGTGCCCACTACTGTCCTCCAATTGTTTCTTGACCTATTTATGGACCTCCATGTGTTGTGTGAAGTTCTCAACCTCTAGACTAATGTGTGTTTCACCTTCCCATCAACAAGTGCACAACATGTCTCAACAATGTTGCATACCAATCTAGAAAAGCACCCTTCTAGTTGGCCTATTCACTAAGTTGTATGCAAACTCTACTTACACCATGTAGGTGTATCTCCCACCAAACATCTCTATGTTTCCAAGGCTCTAATTGACCTCTATTTGACCATCTATTAGTGGATGATGTGCAAAATCATAATTGATTTTGGTCCCCACTTTTACCTAAGTGATATCCAAACGTGACTACGAAACATGGTGCCTTTAGTGAAAAGTATTGCTCTATTACAACCCATCCAATCACACTACCTCATTGAAGAGCAAATTCACTACTTTTGATACTTCATTTGTTTTCCTACAAAGAATGAAATGCGTCATCTTTGAGAATTTATCAACTACGAAAATTGTCATTACCTTTCAACATTTAGATAATCCACAAAATCCAAGGAATATTCCACCCAAAGACTATTTAGCAATAGAAATAGCTTATAAAACCATGTTTTCTATGCCATGCCTTTCAAAAATTAAAATTTTTTGCATCTCTAAACAAATTTATGCACATATTTCCACAAGTTAGGCTAGTGATACCTTCCTCCAACATAGTTTGTGTGTTACCACTTCCAAAGTAGCCTCCCAATCTACCACTATGTAAATATCAAATGAGGTTCTACCTCATTGAATAAGTACACTTTTGTTATCTCTGTAACAAGTAACCCTTCTATGCAAAGTAGCATACAAATAGACCTCTATATCTAGACCATGGCTTTATACACAACTTCCACATATCTACAATACTCAAGTCAATCTATATACAAATCATTCTTCCCCTCATGCCCACTACTTCAATAGTCAACAGGGACAACAAAGGATGCATCTCATCCAAGGCAGCAATGACTTAATCTGACTTTATAGAACCATGTTTTGACATCAAGTAATAGACTTGCAAATACTCTAACCAGCACATGTCTTTGGTTTAGCTTCAATTGATTGCTAATGTAATACAACACTTGATGGTCTATGTAAAATACAAACTCCTCGGCCAACAAGTACTGTCTTCACTTCCACAAAGCCTAAACAATGGTGTAGAACTCTTGGACACTCACCAAGTCATCCCTACCATCTTTCAATTTATCACTAACAAATGCAATTTCTCTTCCCACCTAACTAAGAATTGCACCAATTATAGTGCCAGCATCACAGTCAATTTGAAAATCTTAATGAAATCAAGAAGCGCCAACAAAAGGTCCTCTATCACCTTTTACATGGACTCATGGTTGTAGCAAGAATCCAATCAAAACCCACTCTTCTACACGTTGTGAATTAACTTCTATCACTAGTGCTTCTAATGAACTTCCTATAGAAGCTCGCCAATCCATCAAAACCTCTGACTTCAATGATACTTTGGTACTAGTCATTCACATATTGCTCACTTTCTCTAGGTCCATTCTCAAGCCATCTTGAGATATCACAAATCTGAAGCATGCAAGTCCCTTGAACATGAGACTGCATTTTTTTGAGTGAATATGCAACTTCAACTACACAAAATCTCAAACAACTGTGCAAGATATTCCTCCCTCATCTTGTTGAAAGCCAAAATGTTGTCCAAGTACATAAGCACACTTGCTAAGAAATGGATTTTGGACCTTGTTCACCAACCTCATGAAAGTGTTAGCCCAAATAGCATCACCATCCACCCATAGAAACCATCCTTTGTCCTACGTCTTAATTGTGGTCTTCTAATCATCTTCTTCTCAAAATTTGACCTTATGGTAATGGCTCTCGAGGGCAATCTTCAAAAAGAAACATGCTCCACTGATGCAAATTTAACAGGTCATCCACTAGCAAAAATGGAAAATCAATATTTGATGGTGATTTTATTGTTTGCTCTGAAGTCTACACACATTCTCCATTCACCTTCCTTGTTTAGCAAAATTATTGCAGGCACTGCACAAATGCTCATAATTCTGGGAGACCTCCATTCATTCATTCCTTTCTAAAAATAATTGGTATATAATTTGTATTTTTTCAAAGTTTCTTCTTGACCACTAATAGTTCACTATAGCATCCATATACCCAAATGATCCATGTTTTAGGGATTGTAATAAACGAATAAAGCAGAAGAAAGATATTAGATTTCCCTCTCCTCAAAAACATCTAAAAATGACCTTGGAGACTTTCCAAATTTAAAAAAAAAAACATTTCAATTTAAAACTGTTTTTCCAATCAAGATCCCTTGTTGATACCAAGATCTTCGCTCTCCTAGACATCAGCTTGTTTCTCTTCTTAGAATGTGTTAAAACCTATGTTACCAGGGGACGCGTTTCCTCCATGATTTGATCCGTTCCAAAAATGGGGATGCCCAAAAACTCGAAAACTTCTAGAAACGCATCCCTTGGCTGTCCAATAAAATAAATGTTTGAGTTTTGATAATTTGTTTTACTTCCACTCTCATGTGAACTCTCAATTTAAATTATCTAACACAAACATTAGATGTTAAGATTCTATAATGTATATAAGCATGCTTTATCCATATTTTCATATGAATATTTAAAAATCTTCCTATATATTTCAAATTTTGCCTATTTTTTATATAGTCATCCCCACTGTCATCCCCTGCTCTGTAAAAATAAAAATCCGTCTCGGAAACCTATTTCCCCATCCCCCAATCCCCTCATCCTGGAAACCTGGGGTAGCTTATAAGTTAAAACAGCCCAATTCCTACAAACAACTAGCAAACTTGCAACCTTGAATATTTATCAGATGATGATTCCTCTATGATGACAAATATTAGGAAGACCAAACCACAGAAATCTCATTTAAAACTGACAGTCCCAACCAGTGCTGAAAGGGGAGGGGTGAATCAGCACTTATAAAACTTTAAAACAAAACTGATGTAGTATACTACAACCGTAAGCTAAACAGATTCTAGCATAAGAATATCATCAAGCAATCAACCAAAAGGCAACACTAGATTTATCACATGGAAACCCAAATCGGGTGAAAACCACGATGTGAGGAAACCTTACAAATTCTGCACTCTTCTGAAGTGCACCCTGTTAGGAGCCTTCCTTGTTAAAGGATTACAACGCACTGTTAGATATGACCCGGTTAAGGGATTTCATACAATAAGGCATGTTAGTGCCTGCCTGGTTAGAGGACTTAGAACACCTGAATAGATGTCACCCGGTTAAGGGATTTAGTACAAGGGACCTGTTAATGTCCACCCAAAATACTGGGATTTTTCTATTGTAATTGTTAGAGAACAATAGAGGGATTGACCTTTTATAAATGGCTTTGCATAGCCTGACAAGATCTCTATTATACTCAACTGAGAAACATCACCGGTCACTGCAGGTATGTTCTTTCCAGTTGTGTTTCTCTGCACACCCTTCTTTCTTCACCTTTCTCTTCACCCTAGCTTCTTCAACGTACAGGTTCACTCTTTACTTTGGCAGAATGAGGGAAAACTATATTCTTGTCAGACAGCAGAATATATAGACTTCTTGCCCTAATTGCTTTTCTCATGCACGACCTGTTTAAAGATCATCTTCGGATCCATCACCCAATGGAGTATCAGTTCACTGAGGAAACATCCGATGCATGCTTTGTTTTATCTGCTTTATGAAAGAAAGCGACAGATGTGTGTCAAAAGCTTTCCTTCACAAGTGATATCTCCATGATTTAATGCCACAAATCTCGGCATTAACACCTGCAATCGCGCCTCGTACCGATCATCTTGACAACTCAAAGACTACATGAATTAGTGCAGTAACTCCTAGTGAAAGAGTTAGATAACTGCTCGTTGACTAAGACTTCCTCGGTTCATCTATTATGACGAAGTCTTCACTTGATTGGTAAAGATCCTTAAGTTGTGCACAGGTAAGAGCTTTGACCTGTCACCTTTCCTACCCTTGTCTATACCGGTTGCATCCTTTCCTCGGTTGCGTTGTCGATATTGGTTGTATCCTTTCCTCAATTGCCGATTGCATCTTGCTTAGTGACCGGTTGCTCTGATGATCGGATATAGTCTCTTCTTTCTTGCACAGTGTCACCGATTGCCAAACCAGTTTCTCCTCGCACTTGTTGTGCACTTGTTGTTGTCAGTTGTGTCTGTCCCTTCACAAATCCTGCACTGGTGCCCCTAGACTGACATGTCAGCACCTCTTTCCTCTTTTGCTAATCAATGACAATACCGAATTGCCATGTACCAATAGCAAGCTTACCGGTTATTATCCCTTAATGCCAACAACCTCCCCCTTTGGTATTGATGGAAAAAACCATACACCATAACAACACTACCGGTCCACACACACTAGTGTCTGGTCATAATAATAATCTCCCCCTTTGGCAATAATGCCAAAGGCTAGTCAAAAAGACTACCTTAATGAAATCTACTACCCCTTCGAGCAGCAGTCCTTTTCATCAGTCCAGATAAGATGAGGTGAATTCCTTTGTTGAAGCATAATGAACTGATGAACACCTTTGCAAGTTTACTGATGATTAGGGAGGGGTATCACCCCTAATTTACCTCTGAGATACTCAAAAGTACTCTTCGGTAATGGCTTTGTGAAGATGTCAGCAATATGTTCTTTTGTGGGAACATACTCCAATCTTACTTTATTTTGCACCAACTCTCTCTAGTGATACTTGATGTCAGTAAGCTTTGTTTTGGAGTGCATGACAGGATTCTTGGATATGTTTATTGCACTTGTACTGTCATAGTAAATTGCAATCGGTTCAGGTATCTGTTCTTGGATTCCTTCAAATAGTTGTTTGATTCAGATTACCTGTGTGCAATTGATTGTTGTCGCAACGTATTCAACTTCAGTTGTAGACTGTAAAATGCAGTTCTGTTTCTTGCTTGTCCAAGACACAATCCTTCCACCGAGAAAAAATGCACCACCACTTGTGCTCTTTCTGTCATCAATATTTCCAGCCCAATCCGCATCAGTGTAAACCTTTACCTGGAAGCCTCCCTTGTGAGGAAACCATAGGCCATACTCTGTAGTCCCGTTTAAGTATCTGAAAATTCTCTTCACCGCTATTAGATGTCTCTTTAGGATTTGCAGAGAATCTTGCTACGATGCAACTGCATGTGCTATGTCTGGTCTACTGTGTACTGCATACTGTAATTTGCCTATCATAGACCGATACAATGTCTCATTCACTTCTTTCGCATCATCTTCCTTTGATAACTTGAGGTTAGTTATCATGGGTGTACCAACCGGTTTGGATTCTTCTAGCCCAAAAGTTTTGAGAATTTCTTTTACATACTTGGACTAAGAAATAAAGATACCTTGTTTTAGCTAATAGACTTGTAGTCCAATTAAGAATTTTATGGCTCCTATCATAGACATCTCAAATTCTTTCTTCATTTCTTCAACAAAGGCTTTGCTAATCCTGTCATCTCCTTCAAAGATGATGTCATCCACAAAAATTTCAGCAATTAGGTTCCCATCTTTTCCAATCTTTAGATATATGTTGTTGTTGTCCCCAGTTCTTGTGAATCCTATTGTTAGGAGCTATGAGTGCAATCTCTCATACCATGCCCTTGGGGCTTGCTTTAGCCCATAAAGAGCCTTCTTGATTTTAGAGACCATATCACCCCTTTGTGTGGATGTGAAGCCTTCCGATTGTTCAGTGTAAACTTCCTTCTCCAATATTCCATTCAAGAATGCAGACTTTACATCCATCTGGTATACTTTGAACTTCTTGTGAGCAACATAAGCAAGAAGAATTCTTACTCCTTCCAGTCTGGCCACAGGTGCAAAGGTTTCCCCATAATCCAGTCCAGCCTCTTGAGCATACTCTTTGCAAACCAGTCTTGCTTTGTCCTTATTACTTTTCCTTCTTCATTTAGCTTGTTTCTGTAGACCCACTTTGTCCCAATAACATTCTTGTCCTGTGGTCTTGGCACAAGCATCCATGTGTCATTCTTTTCTATTTGCTCAATCTCTTCCTCGATGGCCTTGACCCAATTTTCATCATCCAGAGCCTCCTTGGTGGTTTTGGGCTCTATACAGGAAAGCAAACAAACATTTTCTCTAGCCTTTTTCCTGGTCAAGACATTTGCATGTTTATCACCAATTATATTATCAGTTGAGTGATATGTGACATACCTTGGGAGAACCAGTCTCTGTTCCCGGTCAAGTTCTTCCGGTTGAGCAGTTTCTTCAGCATGGTCATGAACAGCTTCTTGTTCATTATCTTGAGTTGGTCTGTCGGCTTCAAGTACAGCATCCTACTCCAGAGCTTTGTTCTCATTTTCTTCAGTTTCATCTTCAGCAATCATTTCATTGAATTCAAAAGGATTTTCATCATTGTGACCCTGCAGACCGTCATGTTCATTATGACCAATCTTCCTTCTTGGTTCTGAATATTCATCAACCATTATTGATGCTTTCAATTATTTTTCTTGTTCTCTTATTCAGACACTGGTAGGCTTTACTCTTGGTAGAGTAACCAAGAAATATTCCTTCGTCACTCTTGGGCTCAAACTTCCTAGAGTACATATCTTTCTTAATGTAACACTTGCTACAAAAGATTCTGAAATAGCCTACACTAGGTGTATGACCGAACCATAGTTCATAGGGAGTCTTACCGATTCCTTTCTTGACTTGAACTCGGTTCAGTGTATAGACAGCATTGCTGATGGCTTCTCTCCAAAAGTGATCAGAGAGATCCTTCTGAATCATTAGGGTTCTCGCACAGTCAATCAGCGTCGTGTTTCTTCTTTCTGCTACTCCATTTTGCAGAGGACTCTTTGGTGCAGACAACTGCCTCTTTATTCCCTGTTCCTCACAGTAGTGAGTGAACTCATGAGAAGTGTATTCACCTCCTCTGTCTGATCTTAGACACTTCAGGCTTTTCCCGGTCTCCCTCTCCACTTGAGCCTTGTAGATTTTAAACATGTGAAAGGCCTCTGATTTTTCTCTGAGAAAGAGTGTCCACATCATTCTTGAGAAAGTCATCTACAAAAAGCATGAAGTATCGGTCTCCATAGTAGCTTTTTTTCTCATTGGTCCACACAAGTCTATGTGCACAAGATCCAGAACATTTTCAGCAGAAAAGGATTTACTACTGAAACTTGTTCCTGTCAACTTTCCTAACTAACAATCCTTACAAATACCTCTGATAGGTTTTGTAATCTCAGGGAGTCCTCTTACTGATTTCTTCTTGCTCACCTTGACAATATTGTCAAAGTTTATGTGGCAAAGCCTCTTGTGCCACAACCAGCTATTGTCCTCTTTGGATACAAGACAGATCTTGCTTGTTTCTCCTTTGACTGATGCAATGAGACAGGCTCCTTCCATTGAGTCTAGGTAGAACAGGTTCCCTTTGCTCTGTCTACCGGTTGCAACATGAGCTCCAGATTGGTTCTTGACAACACAAGAACCTTGCCCGAATTCCAACAAGAATCCCTTGTTCAATTGTGCAACGCTCATTAGGTTGTACTGAAGTCCTACCCAGTACACATCTTCACAAACAGCATTATTGCTAATAAGTGCAATAGAGCCTTTACCTTTGATAGCACAGGGAGAGCATTATTTCCAAAGGTTACCGATCCACCATTATTGAGCTTTAAGCTGATGAACTTGTTCTTATCACCAGTCATGTGGTGAGTGCACCCGCTGTCAATGATCCAATCATCATGCCGATTAGATCTTGAAATAAGTGTCATTTCACTTACCATTGGGCTCTCTTCTATTATTGCAACAAATGCAACTTCTGGATCTTTAGAGTTCAGATTCATTGTCTGTGACTCCTTCTGCAAGGTAGCACTCCTTTGCTTTATTCTTGAATTGGTTGCTCTTGTCTTTGTTGTCATTATCTGGACATCTTGCAGCAATATGTCCTATCTTATTACAAGAGAAACATTTTAGAGGAAGCTTTCCTTTGTATTTCCCTTTTCCTCTAGGAAATCTCCTAGCGATGAGTGCTTCAAACTCACCTTGCTTCATCTCTTCTGAGACCACATTCTCAACAAGACTTCCAATCTTACCGGTAGAGATGTTACCGGTTTCTCTTCCTTTCTTGGTGGAAGAGGAATTTACAGAAGACTTAAAAGCAACTTCCTGCATGGGTAAGCTATTATCAAAATTGCTCAATTCAAATGCAGTCAACTTACCGATTAGGGAGTCTAGAGTGACTTGATTTGTGGTCACTGATCTGAGCTCCTGAATGGCTGAGATCTTGATGGCATACTAAGGCCTGAGCGTTCTCAGTATTTTGCTTATCACCTCCTCTTCACTTAGTTTTCCTCCAACGCTTTTGATGGAGTTAACCACTTCTTTGATTTTGTTGTTGTATTGCTCAATGTCTTCTCCTTCATTCATCCTCATGTCATCATACTTTCCTCTGAGGCTTTCTACCTTGGCTCTTTGTACATGTGGGTCACCACCATATACTAATTGCAGCTTGGCCCACATCTTGTGAGCAGTTTCTAGATTTTCAATCTTTGCATAGACGTAGTTTGGTAACGTGTTGGCTATCATATCCATGGTAGCTATATGTTTTGTCTGGATCTTTAGTTCATCCGGAGTCAAGGTACCATTGGGTTTAATGTAATCAGTGGTTACATGAGTCCAGTATTGATCTCTGGTGATCTTCATGTACAACTTCATTCTGCTACACCACAGAGTAAAGTTTTCCTTGGAGAACTTTGGTCCTTCCTTTCTCATCATCTTGACTTTTTCTTTTTGTGGTTAAGCAACAAAGAAGAGGAACGAGGCTCTAATACCAATTGACAGTCCCAACCAATGCTGAGAGGGGAGGGGTGAATCAGCACTTATAAAACTTTAAAACAAAACTGATGTAGTATACTACAACCGTAAGCTAAACAGATTCTAGCATAAAAATATCATCAAGCAATCAACCAAAAGGCAACACCAAATTTATCACGTGGAAACCCAAATCGGGTGAAAACCACGGTGTGAGAAAACCTCACAAATTTTGCACTCTTCTGAAGTGCGCCCTATTAGGAGCCTTTCCTATTAAAGGATTACAACGCACTGTTAGATGCGACCCAGTTAAGAGATTTGATACAATAAAGCATGTTAGTGTCTGCCTAGTTAGAGGACTTAGAACACCTGAGTAGATGTCACCTGGTTAAGGGATTTAGTACAAGGGACCTGTTAATGTCCACCCAAAATACTGGGATTTTGCTATTGTAATTGTTAGAGAACAATAGAGGGATTGACCTTTTAGAAATGGCTTTGCATAGCCTGATAAGATCTCTGTTATACTCAACTAAGGAACATCACCGGTCACTACAGGTATGTTCTTCTTTCCAGTTGTGCTTCTTTGCACACTCTTCTTTCTTCACCCTAGCTTCTTCAGCGTATCGGTTCACACTTTACTTTGGCAGAATGAGGGCAAACTATATTCTCGTTAGACAGCAGAATATATAGACTTCTTTCCCTAATTGTTTTTCTCATGCACGACCTGTTGGTTACCAAAACCACAGATTGGAAATCCAAGAGCCTGCCAATTCTCCAATACGATTCCAAATCAGTTCTAGCCAACAAACGGGAATAATTCAAATTCCCCTGCACTTTAGGCTTCGCTACACCTAGGCGGGTAAGCCTTCACCTCGAACTTGATCACTTTCTTCAAGGTTTTTCTATAGTGAATTTAAGCTTTTGAGTTTTCCGGCTGGCAAATTCCTCGAACTCGATCAATATGAAATTGAATGCTGAATGTTTGAATTAAATGTTTTGTGTAATGATTCTTAATAATGGATTTGAGGCTTGTAGGAAGGAATTGATTTTTCTGACTTAACATATAAACCCAATACTTCAAAAATAAAAAGACCAATGCCTCTGCTCATTCGGGCAATAGAGTCAACTTCAGTGAAGATTACGTACAACTTTATAATGTTCTACCCAAGTATACTGTCAATCAATTAAATAATCAAGATGCGACAAATCAAATATTTATGCAATCTTAAATTAGTCCGGATTGAACTTTAACTCCTCGGAGACAAACTAGACACAAATTCGGAAACAATTAAATATTTCACGACATTTGTGATGATCGAGTTTAAGATGCTAAATGACCATGTCCACTTATCTGACATTTAAATTGTATACAGATTTCAAAAAATAATTACAAAGGACGGTTCACCTGCAATTTAATTCTCCACACCTTTAATAATAAACAAAGAACTTTTTATTTTATTATTAAAATAAAATAATTGAATAATAATAAAATAATTGAATTTATATTACAAAGTCATATTTTTACTCCTTATCCCTCCATACAAATATTCTTCTAATTATAAAGCTTCTTTTCGTTCTGTCTTCCTTTTTTTCTTAAATGAATCATCCCTTATTTATATCTTAGATATGTGGTAACGTGACCTTTTAAATAAAAAATCACGTCTCTTCAAAATGTTTCATACCTCTTTTAATAATAAAAGGTAACTAATATTCACATTATTATTATTTTAATATGTTCCCAGGCATCTTAATCGCACTTTCACTTCTTCATTAAACACAACATTTTGTTAATATAATTCTTTATTGTAGAAGAATATTTATAACTCTGCTTTGAAGTATTTCAATTATACGGGTGCTTTTTAAGTCAAACAAATTAAATCTTTTGGTGTTGCGTAACCTGTTAATTTGACTTTGTCTGCTCTGCATCTAGTCTTTATATCAAACGTCTCTGCATAGACTATCTTTGCTGCATCCAATATTGAAGTCAATATCTTTTGTCACGGGACCCTCCATCATCAAATATGCTATGCAAATGTGCAAGACTTCATATGCGATACTTGTTTATTATTCATGCTTAAGTATATTAAAAGATCATTGTTTATTGTCATCAGCATCTTCAATATTGTTTCTCAGTATTTGAATTTGCAAGAACGGAAGCCACTGTTCCATACGCTGAGACATACATACTGGAAGTTTCCTAACTTTCTTATCTGGGCATACATTTTGAGTACTCACGAACTTTATTATTTCGAATGGAATAAGAGACATAATCTTCTGAGTGATTTGCGCATGGATAATATGCTTTGTTTGTATATGTCGTGTATGTTATTTGGAGTGCTTTGTCTTATACACTCCAATGGCCCGTGTATATATAAGAATTTGAAGATCTTATTTACTTCCACTACTCTGCAATTTCTTTGCTTCACCGTTTTTATATTTTATCGCTGCACTCCCAGATTCAACTATAACAAACTTTATGTTTCTTTGATAGATTCACAATATCAGGGATCATATTTATTTGATACCTGTAGAAAGATATGCATCAAATTGGCTTTTAGGATTTAGAATGGTGGGGACACATTTGAAAATGAGGATTTACACAGTCACACATGAAGATTCTCCCTTTGGCATAGTATTCGGGACTCTAAATTTTGCCAAAATTTAGAGTTCCATCACGACCTGTTTAAAGATCATCTTCGGATCCATCACCTAGTGTAGTATCAGTGTACCGATCCTCTTGACAACTCAAAGACTACATGAATTAGTGCTATAACTCCCAGTCAAAGAGTTAGATAATTGCTTGTTGACTAAGACTTCCCCGGTTCATCTATTATGACGAAGTCTTCACTTGATCGGTAAAGATCCTTAAGTTGTAAACAAGTAAGAGCTTTGACCTGTCACCTTTCCTACCCTTGTCTATACCGGTTGCATCCTTTCCTCGGTTGCGTTGTCGATACCGGTTGTATCCTTTCCTCGGTTGCCGATTGCATCTTGCTTAGTGACCGGTTGCTCTGATGATCGGATATAGTCTCTTCTTTCTTGCACAGTGTCACCGTTTGCCAAACCAGTTTCTCCTCACACTTGTGCACTTGTTGTTGTCAGTTGTGTCTGTCCCTTCACAGATCTTGCATTGGTGCCCCTAGTCTAGTGCCCCTAGATTGACATATCAGCACCTCTTTCCTCTTTTGCTAATCAATGACAATACCGAATTGCCATGTACCAATAGCAAGCTTACTGGTTATTATCCCTTAACGCCAACAAAAACTATTTGAGCCTTCTAATATTCGCATTGAGCATTTATTGCTACTAACTCAAGCAAAAAGAAATACTTGTTTTAGCATGTATTTTGTGTTATGCTTAGATTTCATTAGAGTCCAAAGAAGGATCCTTCTAGCAAATAACAAATATCACTTTTCTTATCATGTGATTAATTGCTCATAAATCCCTAGAAGGCTACAAGAGTTCAAATCTTTATAAAAATACTCAACAATGTGAACCATGAATATGACAAAACTCTTGCACTCCTCAAGCAAGCATTATCTAATCTGACCTCCTTCCCCTTCATTATCTTTTACTTTCATCAAATACATTAATTAATGCTAGCCATGTGAATTGTGAATCACAAGCAAGGGGTAGAGTCCATGATGCCTTGGACCAGGATACAAACTCTCATCCTCATAAAACCACAAAATTACATAGATAAAATTCCTCATCTTTCCTATAGAGCCAACTACTATGATCTCATGAAGCTGGCCCTTGCAAGAGTAGTAACAATTTTGTTTAAAAGGAAACGAGACCAATATTTGTCCAATCATCTTTACAATTCACATTCCAATCCCAAACCTAAGTTTTATTTAGGACTTTTGTGTTCTTGTTCATGTTGGCAATCCCATATCACGTATTTGGTGTCTTGGGAACTGTTACAATTTAAAGATCCCCTTAAAATAAACAAATCACCTAGCATTGCAAACAATGCCATTGACCATTATAATGGCACCTACTGCGTTCTTCAATTCTTCAAGAAATGTCTGTTGTACATGTTTTATAGTTCGGCAAAGAGATTCCTTTTGGGTTACACTGCCTTCCATTACCAAGACATTTGGTCATTTTCTTGCCGTGGTACCTAGTAACAGATAAGCAATTCAACTGACACAAGACTTTAAAGTGACAAGTTTAGCTAAGGAATTTAACATTTCAGCTTCCTTATAACTCATATGAAGCTTTCTTAACGTGACCCTTCTCATTAACATGTTAGCATGAATGTGTACATATTCCAGAGAATCTATCATCACAGACATTATAGAGCCAACATTTTTTCTTTTTCTCCTGTGATTCTGGGCACAAATAAAAGAAAATGAAAGCATGGTTAGCAAGTTAAATTCACTTACTTCATAGTTTATTCTATAATGGCACTCAAGAACTAAAAAATCTGGTGCCTATCTATTTCAATCTCATTCCTACATAGTGAGATTTCATGTTGTTATTGCAATATTATAAGTTGCATCCTTGACAAAACGCAACTTGAAAAATTGTAATCTTAAACCATATTAAAATAAAGCAAAATAGAAAATTCACAATATTTTACAAATAAGTGAGTAGAAATTATCTCAATAAAATAGTTCTGAATGATTACAGAATATTATAAATAGGAAATCATTAACCAATATGGTAAACATTTAGATATACAATGTAAATAATATGAAACAAGCATATAAATGGTATTCTGTTAAAAACAATACTTACTGGACTAAAGGACGATAAGGATGATAGATGATTAAATAGTAATCAAGAGCTTCCAGAAGCTTCATTTCCATCTCAAGCACATCCTTCATTTCGTATCTAGGCTTGATATCAGCTTCATCCACAGTGCTAGGATCAGTTAAAAAAACCAAAAAAATGTGCTCCAAAGTAATCTCAGAATACAAACCATATGCAAATGATTATTTATATTACTATGGAAGCAAAAGTACCACTTGTAGAATCATAATATCATGTAAGAAATAAGAAGGAACACATGAAAAACAGGCATAATTACCAATCACAGGATACTTCCTCATGCTGTAGATCAGTAGTTTAACTTGAATAGTGCTTTCTTCTGCTTTTGATGCTAGGTACAAACAAGTTGGGGCTACCAATCGTGGATCATATTCTGCGAAGCTCTTTCTGTGAAAAAAAGATAACAGTGTCATTCTCTCATTCAACCCCACCTGTATATATACAATGTCAAGCAAGAATTTTACCACTTCAAAGACTGGCAAAGTTCAAGTATAGCAATTACAAGAGTTGATTTCATAAAATTAGTTGATTAAAGGGTTTTCCTCTGCTGCTGAAAGGATATATTATCGATCTGCTGAGAATCTTCATTCTTTATTTTGATCTGCTTCTGGTTGTTGTCCTATACTATCATCTGCTCATTTTGCATTCTGTCAATCTTGACCACATCCCAATATTGACTACGTTTATTTTAAATATTTAACCACTGTCAGGTCTTGATAAGTTGTTACTTTTTCTTGTGGGGCAGAAACTAATTTATATTACTTCAACACTTATATAAGATATATATGGGGATGTTTTTTGACATAAATAATTTTCTTACAATAATAGAAAATAAATTAAACTGCAACAAAGAACCAAATTTGGAATTAAGTTTTAACCTGAAGATTCCAATTCTCTGCAACAGATTGTTCTAATATACATGAGTACATAATGGAAGCAACTTGACCCAACCATTATGGGAAAGAAGCATCCCCCCTGTTGGTGCCTGTGCAACTACAAACTAATATGGATAAGAGATAGGAACTCTAATTGTGAATTAAATATGTTTGATATGTGATATTCTAAAGCAGCATTCTTCACTTGTTCAGTGCCTAGCCCAGAGCAAAGTCATATGCACACAACAAAAAATAAAGTTCTTTCATGATTTTATTTCATAAACCTCGTTAATAAATAGCAAAGAATATACCTGGTATAAACACGTCTGAAGTAGGTAACAGCTGTAGCTATAACCCTGAAAACATCCCATAAAATAAATATGAACATCCTCAAGCTGTCCAAATTGGCCAATTCTAAAAATGCTGTAACAAGCAAAAATCAATTCCAAAGCAATGTATCTATAAAGGTGTGATTCCTTGAACTTCATGCTTCACAGAATTAAAGAAAGTATATCAACATGTTACACACTTTAATTTTCACCAACAGACTGTGAAGCTCCAATGATAGAGAAGAATCAAGAAAATCACATTGAGTAGATGTCAAAGTGCAATATAGGTACTGTTACCGGTAACAATACTTCATTCAGACTCAATGTGGATCTAGAGAACCAAGTTACATTCCACTTTGTGTCCTGATCTGCTGGGCGAATGTGAATATACATACTAAAATTTAAAAAAATAATAAAAATCCATGTTAACTTCATCAAACAGTATAAGTCAATGCAATATCAAATCTTGTTCACCAACAATATGTGCTTTTATACACTGTCTAAATAAATGGATTGCATATAAATAAACTGTATACCTCATATTATTTATGTTTGCATTATTCTGTGCTTGATTAGACTCTTTCACTTTCCAGAAAAGATTGCAGATCAGAGCATAAAATTTTGAACAACCATTTCTCAGTCACACAAATGTTCACACCAATAAATATAGACCATTCAGCTCAGAAGCAATGTTTCATTCTCAAAATGTGTTTCAGGTCTTTCACAATGGCACAGATATTTTTCTTATTCTTTATTTCAGCGATCGCTCTCCACACACATTCATATCAAAATATAAACCAGCACCACAGAAATAATATCTCATTCACTGCGTATGATACTTAATATTCAATCCCATCTATCACCAGTGAACTCAAGCCACACACACACACACACATATATATAGAATTCCTATCTCAATGGTTTGAAGGGATTAACTGCTTACATCAGTTGCAACCGTCCACATCAGTTAGGAAGTTTCAACAGTCAATATCAACTTTCAACCACCATACAACTGTCACTTAACAACCTTGAACCAAAAGCTTTATTTCCTTAACGTGACAAGGTTTACACATATTTGATGGCAATTAAAAATGTTCACAGAATCAACCAAAGGAAGAATTACAAGACTTTGTAACAGATTTGACTGCAATGAAGTCCAAGCCAATGTTAAAATATGACCAGCCTTTCAGCGACCTGTGACATGCTTCAAAAAGATACATTTTGTATTTCTATTTTGTAGATTAATGTCCAGATTTCCATCAAATCATTAAAAAAACCAGACTTCAAGTTCCTCCAATACATTCACTAAGACATTCTATAATACATTTTTGTTTGCAGATTAAGATTTTCATCAAACTGATCTTGACTAGTTTACAGATTGTGACACACAAATCAAACTGTTTACAGATTTAAAACAGACCAAACTGTGCAGATACATATATGAACCAAGTGTTTATTCATTCTATTTGTTTGTGTTTAGATCTGTTCTTTATGATTTCAACCTTCAGATTTTATTGCAACTTATGTATGTCATTTAGAATTGCAAGCACAATACTTGACATTAATGACAAAAATGAAAAATGCTAACAGTTACCTATCCTTAGATTGTAGTCATGTTCCTCAAGACTACTTATGGAATGAAAATGAAGATTCCCTCAAAATCATTAAATATAAACCACAGAAACTAATACCTCAGCCAATAATTTCTACCCAAAAAAGACCAATAATTTCATGAAACCCGTGATGAAACGTTTCATACCATCAGCTTCCACAGGTACTACATGACAACTGTTGGATAATCATGGAGGTTATTAGTGATCTCTGTGATGTTTTTGTGGAAACTAGTCCAGAAACATGTGCAATTTATGACGAAGGCTTGCCTCTCCGAAGCATTATGAAAGGAGAGAATGCAGCTGGGATTTGGAAAATATTTATTGATGGTGCCAATTGCCAAACATAAGGTTGAGGCAGGTGCAGGCGTGTGCCTAATTTCTCTGAGGATAAGACATTGCAATCATATAGTTTGTAGTTTAGCTGCCTGTATAATGTTACAAAGTAGGAGGCTCTTACCCATGGTCTCTAGTTGGTGAAGAAAATGGGGATCGGATTCTTACGAGTATTCAATGATATGGATTGGTACTCAAGTAGGTAAGATCATAGTGTCTCACCAAGAACCTATTGACCCCCATTTTCGAACAAGCCTTGGCAATTTTTCTTAGATCCCAGGTATCCCGATGCCTTAGCAAATTTTTGGACTTAGGTGCAAGATATTTTTGAAAACTATTGGAATTAGGAGGCTTGGCTTGCATTTTCGAATTTGGTTGTGGGTTTGGTCTTTTCTTGTAGAGGCCTTGCAAATTTTGGATGTTAAAATAGGGATCATATAGAAAATTAAGTGGCCAAGAAATTGGATTAATTTGCCAAGTGGAGGTTTGAAACAAAATTATATTTATCACCCTAATCTAATTCGAAAATCTGGGCAAATAAAGTTGATTCGTGCAATAAATTTGAAATCTAGGCATCGAAATTTAGAAATAGAGCTTTCAAATATGAAAATCTGGACTAATAAATTAAAATCTGGCCTTTAAAATGAATTCTGGACAATTAAATGGATGTCTGGCCCTAAATTTGAGCTAATAGCAGACCCTTATATGGCGATTAGGGCCCTCCTTAGTGAAATTCGGAGACCTGGCCCTTTTAGTAAAAAAAATCTGCTTTAAAAATGAATTTTGAGCAATAAATACAAAATCTGGGTAATTAAAACAGGGGTCTTGGCTTTAATTTCGAAATCTGGTCCCTTTTTGTGGTGGCATGTGGCCTTGGGATACAAAACTAGGGCCTCCTTTCATGGCGTGGCCAGCTCCGTCAAGCTATTTCGAAAATCTATGCTTGATATTAAAATTTCAATGCAAATTTATTATTTTATGGCAGGTCGGCCCTCCTTTGTCATCAATTAATCGAAATTTTGTTTATCTTGTGGCAGGTCGGCCCCCCTAATTGGAGGCTAAGGTTTGCTATATATGGGCGCTCTTCCCCTCCTCTTTCTCACCATTCGTTACTCATCCATCATAGCATTGAGGAGCGAACTTAGCAAGGAAGAGCAGAGCATTGATAAGGCAACGAAAATTGTAAGAGAAGGCAGCAAATAACAAAGAAGACTTGCAACATTTGATAGAGGTGGCAGACCTAAGACTTTGATAGAGGGCTGTAAACTTCATGCCCTACAGCGACTTTACAAGGAGCAGAGACCTGCGACAGTGACATAGAAGAAGCCAGCGAATTAAGGGCAATAGAGCCACGATTTTGTCTAAGGAGACCACAGATTGCTAGAGCCTGCCATTTAGAGGATTGACAGAGATATTGAAAAAAGCCACGAATTGAAGGGACCACAGTTTGTGCCCAGGCTTGCAGATTTTGTCAAGAGGCCTGCTATTGGATAGGAAAAGACCACAGTTTGGAAGAAGGCTACAGATTTGTCAAGGGGGCCTGCCTATTTGAACAAAATTTACAAATTTCTTGGTGAGTGGCCTATGCTCTTAATTGTTATCTTTTTTCTTTGATGTTGATTGTTTGGTGTTGAAGACGATCTTCATATTTGAGGGTGAAAGTTGGTCTAAAAGAAAGATTTTCTACTTGTTCTTGCTTGGTACATTTCCCTATTTTCTTGCTTGCATCATCCATCCATCACTTCATCATCTCATCTAGGGCTTGAAGTTGGGAGATATAAGTGTAGTTTCCATTTAGGATTTGGAGAAACGAGATATAAGTGGTAGTCCCACCCCTAGGAACGAAGTTGGAAGATATAAGTGTAGTCCATCTCATAAATAACGAAGAAGCAGAAATAAGTGGTAGTCTCATCCCTAGGCGGAGAGGCAGAGATAAGTGTAGTGTGATAGGAATTGGCGAGGTAGAAATATGTTTGTTCATCCCTAGGCAAAGGGGCAGAGATAAGTGTAATCCCACCTCACTGTATAAAGAAGGGGCAGAAATAAGTGTTAGGATGGCAGATGCTAGTGCAAGCAAAAGCCCAAAGGGAATGAATACCAAGAAAGACAGGGAAGATATGACGCCCAAGACCACCTTCTTCTCAAAATTGAAGCGAGTTGGTGACACCAACATCGGCACCATAGATATGATACAGTTGAGAGATAGGTTGAAAGGGGGCCAGTCCTCTATGGCAAAGAAGATCTACAAGTGTGGAATTGTGCAAGCTGCCGCCTTCCCTCCTACCTTGACTTGTCCGGAGTTGGTGATGGAGTGTGCATCTCGGCTAGATATTGTGACCAAGTCCATCATCTTTGGTGAAGAAGAGAGGGTGTTGGCTAACATCAACGGGCAAGTGGTAGAGGAAGTGTTCAATATACCCCAACAGAAAGGCATGATAGTAATGTTGATGGACCAAGCCGCCAGGTTCTTTCCAGTCAGGATGCCTACCTCGCTCTACTAAAGCAGAATTGGTTACACGAAGGCAAGAAGGGAATCACCAAGTCATCAAAGCTCACCAAGTCAGATTTCAAGTCAGAGTATGGCGATCTTATTGTGCTTCTCAACCGAGTCATGGGCTCCGCTCAAGGTATGCAATTTGAAACTTGGATGTACTATTTTATTGAAGGCATTGAAAATGGAAAAAGAAAGTTTGATTGGGCTAGAATTATAAGTGAAAATTTAGAGTTGCAACTTAGGACAGTACAAAATCAGAAACAATTCTATATGGGGTCCTACCTTTTCTATTTGATTACAAGACTGTATGAACATTCTGGACTTAAGGCTAGAGGGGTGATTGGCAATGGGCCCAGACAATGCTTGGTGCATGAGTGCTATCCACAACTTCATTTGCACAACACCAAGGACTACAAGATATTTTATGATGCCTTTGCCATGAAGACGGTAAGGATATTGCAAGGGACACCTGCAAGGAGGCTCTCGCTAGAGGCGGAGACAAAAGTAAAGAAGTTTGGGAGTTGGTTCATCCAATTTCCGCAATTCACTTATATCAGAGTGGCTAGATGCATGGCTTGTCCCAAGAGGCATCCAAGGTACCCACCCGATAGGATAGTTTTGATGGAGATGGCTAGGCAACTTGAGCAATATGACAAAATGATGAAGCTCAAAGGTGAGACAAGGGTTACTTTCTCACTCATGAGAGGCAATGATAGTTGTCCCAATCCTGTCGCTTTTGCAGCTGCGGAGAAAGAGTTAGAACAATATCATCTAGCGTGGTATAGGGCAAGGCAAGGATTCGATCCTAATGGTCTAATCAAGGCATCTCATGGGGATCCATTCAAGCATATTCCTACTTTGGAGGATTTTTGGGCCAATGCATAGGATGACTTTCATGTGAGGAAGTTGGCTTTCTCAAGGTTATCGGTGGGCATGATGAGGGCAATCAGATGGAGAAATCTTAATATTCCGAACCAGCTGGAGGAGGATGAGGATGTGCTAAGGGAAGATTAGAGTACAGTAGATAGAATGGAGTTGAATCCAGTTGAGTGGGATGATCATCAGGATCCATCCTTAGATGCAGTAACAAGAACAATTGAGCTACACACTGAGTGGTGGTATAATAGGAAGTTTAGGCAATTGCAAAGTCGGAAGGTACACCTTACCTATGAGAAGATGAAACCAGAGGAGAAGATTCCAGCGGAGTCAGTTGGACAGCAAGGTGGGGGCAATAGCCAGCAACAGCAGCAAGCAGTTAAGAGCAAGAAAAGGAGCTTGGAGGTTGAGAAAGATAGAGAACATCAAGAGCCTCCAACAAAGAAACAAAGTAAAGTACCATCGAGGGAGAGCATAGTTGAGGCTAGGAGCCAAGACGTTGGTACAAGTGAGCAAAGGGCAGCAGTAGAGATGAGCTCTGGTTCAGAATCAAGTGGTTATAGTAACAGTACAGGGTACTCTCCTCTCTCGGAGAACCAAGTTGAGGAGGATATGGCAGTCAGTAATGAAAGAGATACGCCAGTTGACATTGAGGCTCTATCAGCTGAGGAAGGAAGCCAAGCGCCCAAGGCCGTTGGTGATGCTGTGCTGGTAGAACCGAATCCAGATGTGGGGAGATGCATTGCGCCACTGTGGTTGAAACAAATGCTTATGCCAGGGGGCAAGGTTGTGGCCATCCGGACAGTTGAGGATATTCAAGGGTTAGTGGAAAAGGAAGATGATGTCGGACAGAAACAAATTGCAGGAACAGTGGCAAAGGTAATCAGGAATGATGAGGATGGTCACCGAAAGGTTCAAATTGCGGTGCCAAGGGTTAGCAAGGCAATGGGCGAAATTGTGGCCCAAGATTATGAGATAGTGGAGCATGACATGGGAAAAATCACAGATGACATGGAGTGTGTGGAGGTTCAGGAAGGCATAGCTTCAATAAGAGAAAGGTTGAGAAAGGTGAATGAAAGGATTGCAGAATTGGAGATTGAAAGCAAGTATTGGAGGGATGGCTATCATGAAGTATGTCAGCCTATCCAATAGTTGCCTCAGGTGGCCCTTCCACAGGATAGTGGGAGCAATCTGGAAGAAATATTAGCTCGAGAGCAAGGAACTAAAAATTGGATCAGTAGTACAATTCAAGAAGGGCGAAAGTTCTTGCCTGCCTTTATCTCGACATTCAGGTCATTTGTGTCTCTTAGAGACAAATTCAGAGCATTTGAAGGGGAGTGGAAGGATTTCCTTCCAATCCGTGACTTAGCCATTCCCAGCCTACAGGCGGCCATAAAGCTATCAGAGGGATCTTTGGTGAAGGCCAAGTTGGTCAGTGAAGGAGGAAAGAATATTATTGAGTCTTGGTATGTTACCTTGACTGCCAGATCGAGGGTACTCAAAGAGATACAGGATGAGATTGCACAATACAATCCAAGCATCGACACTTTCATTTCAAATATGTTGAGCGATGCGAGGATTGCACTTGATTTTGAAGGAATCAAAGAGGAGAATTTTAATGAGACAGAGTTTGGATCGAGATTGGATGAGTTGGGGAAGGTTGTCACCAGAGAGAAATAGTTAGGCATCCTTGCCTCTCTCAGGGCCCTTGTCGAGTTTGCAAGAGATGATGAGGAGAGTGAGAAGACACTGCAGGCAGCAAAGAACATGATGAACACAGCTGAGCTTAGGATGAGGCATACACCTTGCCCTCCCAGGGAAGAAGTCAACAACATGTTAGCTAAATTCATCGCTTATGCTAAAAGGATGAAAGAAAAGGGTAGAATTGTATTAGAAGATCATTTGATGTAAGCCCAAGTGGCAAATTCCCCTTTCTTCTTGGGTAGGATAGGTGTCTGATTCTGATTGGCTACCATTTTGGTGCCTTCTCATTGGTTGCCATTTTTCCTTTTTTTCATTGGTCCATTGATGAGGTGGCGTCTTTTCATTGGCCAATGGGGTGGCAACCTAATTAGGGTTTCTAGGATTTAATCTGGATCGTTGATTTTGCCTCTTAATTTCTACCGTTGGTTGTAATTTTGAGCCTCTATATAAGGCCAAGTACTCTCATTTGTAAAGGGTTGAAGAAACTTGTTGCTAATATAATACCAAAATTGCTTCTCTTGTCATTGTTGTGTCTTGCATGGTGATTAAGAACACTTGGTGTTATTGCATGGTTTCTACTTCCAATAGTTAAAGTTAGATTTCATTGAGTTGTTAAAGTAGATTTCATTTCAAGAAAATTGTTAAAGTAAGGATAGAAGTAGATGGCTAGTTGTATGGTGATATTGGTAAATGTTTGATAGGGATCTATAAACTAGGCCACTAGCATCTTAGCGGCTTGTTAAGAAGCCTTGTGTGGTAATCTAGTCTCATTCCCCTTGAATCATTGCATCTATGGAGGTAGCGCCGCTGGCAAGCTTTCATTAGGTTTGATCCCCATCCATTTGCCAATCTTTCCATTCCGTAGTAGTAGTAAAGCAAGAAGTAGTTTAGTAGTTGGAGTTTTGAAGAGCAAAGTTGGAAGTGATATAAATTTGAGTATACATTGCAAAACTAAATCTTATCTTCATCATAGCAAGAATTTGACATCTTTGAATGAACAACGTAAGCCCGCCTAAGTGATTACCAGCAAATCACATTAATATAACTGAGTTAGTATCCACAGGTGTAAAAAACCTTGGAGTTTTTCTCATGTTCTTCATGAGTATATACTTTTCAAGAGAGGGTTGAGTGTTTGGTATGCTTTATCAAGTATTCAATTGCTATATGTTATGTAGTGGTACAAAACTGACATCAACAATTAGGAGTCAGGACCTATAGACAACTGGCCTTGGATTTCATTGAATTATTTGGCACTGTGAACTTCACAATCGTCCCCAAAGCCAAAAATTTAGACATTGTTAGAATGGCAATGATTGGGTCGCAAATTGATCATATTGTTCACCTCTTGCAAAACAAGGATAATGAAAAATTGGTAGTAAGACTAGCAATTCTAGAAAATTAATCATGCTAGGAGATCTTCAAAAGTGATGAATGCATTGTTTGCTTCTTCCAAAATGTAAGAGAAGAAGCATATGGCGACCAGATTATCCAACTAAGGACTAATAAATTGCCTAAAGGATGTAATATCCCTTCTAACTTCCACTGAATTTTCCACCCAAATTTTCACTGTTTTCTTTCCTTTTGCATATTGTCGAACAGTTGGTCAAATCTGAGAATGCAGGAGTTTGTGTTTGCTGGCTTAGATGTTCAGATTTATAATGTTTCATTCCAAGATGATAATACATCATAACTGCATTTGGACTCTCATTCAATCAATGTGTAAGTGCAGGTATTGACAATTATTACACATTCCTTACTCTGTCATATACTGGAAGGACTGTAGAATTGAAACTAAAATATAAAGATATATTATATCAACTGCTGGTGATAAGACTATCTTTATTCATGATAAACTTGGATTTCAATGGACCAATTAATGTCTAAGTGCAGGTATTGGCAATTATTACACATTCCTTACTCTGTCATGTACTGGAAGGACTGTAGAATTGAAACTAAAATATAAAGATATATTATATCAACTGCTGGTGGTAAGACTATATTTATTCATGATAAACTTGGATTTCAATGGACCAATTTCCTTAAAGGAATCTTTATACATTAAACAGAAATTAGGATGAGTATAACTCCTGACCTCTCAACGGCCAACTTAGCTTATGCCAGTACAAGTGGCATCCCTTCCTCTGCAGAAATGCATTGTTTCCTTCTAATCATGCATGACTTGTATAGATCTCATATATTGCCGTCTAGTCAATAGCCAGGGCTAATTCACATGGAAGCCACACACAGGAAAAATGAGCAGTTTGATCACAATCTGGAAACCCAAGATTTTTGTGTCAATATCTCGCAGAGATCCCTCAAAGTGGAGAAAGAACACACGTGATTCAATACCGAGTCGAATTCTGTTGCTTTCCACAATGAAGGAAGACAACAGCCAATAGAAAGGTTCACACTGCTGAAGGTGAAGTCACCCAGAACGAAAGGCTCCCACACCATTGACAGAGGCTTTGGTTGATAGCAAAACACTGCTCTTTGAAATGCAACTCTTCATGTATTATAGGTGGCCACAGAAAATGCATTAGTCTCCAAACTATACTCCACTTTTGTCAAGATGGCAGATCAAAAATCCATGCAAGATTAATAATTAATGCCCATGAATCCCTTAAAAAATATTTATTATTTAACAATTGATATTCTTCAGATTTATTAATCCATTCAACCCTGGCTTCAGAAAATCCCATGATGTACTTGACAGGCCTCTTCAAATTTAATTGTCCTTGAATAAAATTTCCTCTGGCATCTAAAATGTAATCTCAATTATCCAGATTGAAGAATATAATTTCCAACAATATATTAATGGATTTATTAAAACTCCCCTGAATACGATATCCAGAATAGAATATGAAGCCATCCAAAAATAATCTCAACATCTTGATCAAAATAATATACCTTAGTTATCAAGAAAGCCTTATTTCTAAGTAATAATTTTATATTCCTAAAGGTACACTTATTTCTGGAAAATAATAAAATTTTATTTGCTCCATTCTAAACTTATTTCTCCAGCAATCTTATAAATTTATTCTGAAACTGAGATAAACCCTTGTTCAGAACATAATAAAATATTCCCGAAAATACGTTTATAGTTATACTGCAAATTTGTCTCCAATAGAGACTTCACAAACTGAAATGATCTGTGGATACAATGTATGATGTTTGGGTGACACCTCCAACTGGAACTGGGTTTCCAACCAATTCTTAGGAAATCCCAAGGGTTTCCATCCTTAAGGTTCCAGAACCTGTAGAGCAAGCTCTCTGGAAATGCTCCCGATGAATATTTTCCAAAAAATTGAAAGCATTCTCATAATCCCCTTCACCACCTTTTATAATACTTTTGGCAACTGTTTTATTGGAAAAATCCAATAATAAATTATTAAATTAAAATAATATAATATATGTCATAAAGTGACTTTATTAATATTTTAATTTTTTACTCCAAAAATCACTTTATATTAAAGAATAATTGCCTTAAAATAGCTTGAGACAGAAAAATAGTTTAACTAGTTATTAAATTAATCAATTATTTGATTTTATGTTGACAAAAATGGGGCACTACAAAGAACCGGTGACAACTAAGTCATTATTCAACTCAGTAGACCAATACAAAGGCAAATGGGGGATGACAATGACAAAGAAATATTATTGAAAAGTGGAGATCTCTCTTGGCCAGGATGCAAAATTGTCACAGGTTATTAACAAAGAGGAGAAGATACTTTTTCTAACCTCTATAACAAATATGACTATGTTATAGCTTGGAGTTACAAAGACTTGAAAGAATATGACAAAAGTAACATTCAAAAAATCATCAAGTTAACCCCAGATGCCAAACCAATTTGTCAAAAGCAACATATTGTTAACCCAAAGTGGAGTCCTTGATAAAGAAAAAACTGTCCAAATTAGTGGAAACTAAGATCATTTATCCTGTGATTCACACAACATGGGAATCTAATAACATTTTAGTAAGGAATAATAATAGTTAAGCTTATGCATGGATTTTAGGGATATCGACCAAGCCTTTCTTGAGGATCATAATCCTCTCCCATCCATGGATTAAATTCTCCATACTATTGTCGGATCAAAAAGATTATACTTACTTGATGGACTCTCTAGGTATAATGAAAAATGTCCAAGGGATAAATATCAACAAAAATTGCAGTTACTACCAAAAAAGGTACACTTGCATATCAGGGGATGCCATTTGGGTTGTCAAATGCCAGGACGAATTTTCAAAAGGTAATAGATATAGCATTTAAAGACTTTATCAGTGAAATAATTTTGGTCTACCTCAATAACCTGGCTGTATTTTGAAGAAGGGAAGTGGATTACCTTACACATCTGGAGAAGATTTTCATATACACTGATATTGTCCATCTTTGACATTTCTCTAAGGGAAGCTCCTTAGCTATGTCAAGACCAAAGTTCCTATTTATCCAAAGAGAATCAATACTATTCTACAGTTATCATTGCTAAAGCATAAGAAATGGCTGCAATCCATTTATGGCAAAACTAATTTTATTACAAAGTCAATTTGAAATTTTGCAGGATCAATTAAATATCAACCCTCATGATGAAGAAAGATCAAGTTTTCAAGTGAACAAAGGAAGTAAACATGACATTTGAGAACATAAAGCAAGCTATAGTGGAGGCTCTGATTCTAGTAAACCCCAAAATCTAACAAAGAATTTATCATTTACGTATATGGTGTGACAATAGCATTGCCACATCACTCATCCAAAAAGTGGATAACAATTAGGAAGAACCCAATTGCCTTTTCTACTCAAAGCCTTAAGAATTGTGAGGGAAGATAAAAGCATTAGTAAAAGGACTCCAAAAGCTCAATATTTGGTGTCTAGTAGCAAGATAATTGCACATATATCCATCCCAGCATCAAACACTACAATATGAGTAGGGAAATAAATGAGAAAGAAAAAAATTAGATCACCATGATACTAGAATGTGATTTAGATGTGATGCCCAATAAGTTGATAAGAAACAAAGAATTATGTCAACAATTAGATAGTAATACTAGACAAACTTGCCTAACTATAAGGACCCTTTCCTGACACCACTGTTTCTCTTGACATAAAATACTTGTTTCTGAACTGAGAAATTTTCCAGTACTGCTGCTACTTTGTTTCAGAGTTGCAGGTTTTCTATGTTTGTTTAATGCAGAGTTCCCAGACTTCCCGCAAGTTAGGCAAGTCATTCAAGTAAGCGAGCCAAGTCATTCTCGACGAGTCAGATGGACTTTGACACGAACTTGGCCAAGCCAGACACCTGACTCGTCGAGTCATCAAGTCAGCCGCCTAGCTCGCCGAGTCCGAGCCTCCTAACTTGGCCGCGCGGCAGCCCAAGTTGGAAATGCAAAAAAAAAAATCATAACTTTTTTTAAAAAAAAATTATTATCTCTTCCTTCTAACCCTAAAAGGTGCCTTGTTTCCTTATTATGAGAAGAAGAGAGGAAAAGTGAGAGATAGGAAGAAAAATAAGAGGCCAGAGGTTTCCAAGCCGCTAGGAGGTGTTGATGTGAGTTTTAGTCCACTACAACATGCAGAATCAAACACAACGTTTCGGAGTGAAACATTAAATATTCAACTCTCTTGATATAAGGTCACGTCTTATGCTAAGCCTGCAAAGTAAAGATCACAAGGTGACTTCAAGGTTCTTTTACTGTGGATACTCACTCAATTGAAATGATGTGATTGCTAGATCACTAAGGGAACTTATGCCATTTCATTCAAGATTTGTCAACTACTCACACTTCTGATGATTTTGCATCACAATATGCAATGAAAATATGGTTTGGTTTTCCAACCTTTCCACTTCAACCCAAACTTAAACCTAACTTCTACAACTACTTCTACTTCTTACTATGAATGCAAGGAATTGGGGATGGACTTGGACTCTACTAGATGCGATCTTGCCAGTGACTCCACCCATCTAGTGCAAACTTCTAAGGAAAACTCGAAAGGTTTTCAAATCAATATCTTCACCTCAATCCCATCAAATGTATGCAAACTAAAGACTCAATATCAATTGAAATTAAGTGGTTTGACTCATCGGCTTACCACACAAGGCACTCCTACCATCGGCAAGAGGCTAGTGGCCCAGATTTGTCGAGTCAATCAAGAAAACATCCACAATTACTTTCATCCAACTAACTACTTCTAAACAACATAAAATGAAATCCTAATCTAAGTGAGGAATGTGGATCACCATGCAAGAATACAAACTTGATCACAACAATTCACCATGCAAGACACAACAACGAAAAGCAGAGCAAATTTAGCATCATTTTAGCAATAATTCTCAAACAAGTCCCGCTTTACAAATGAGAGAAGTGGGGTTTATATAGAAGTCCCAATTACAATGAATGGCCAAAATTGATCTGTAATCAATGAACTAGATTAATCCATTACAAACCCTAATTAGGGCAACCAAAAGTAGCTAATAGAAATGAAGAACCACAAAATTAGCCAATGAGAAAATTCAAAGGCTTGAGGACCAATAGGAAGCAAGGAAGCCGACAAGTCATCATACTACTCATCATTATGAACATGCATGCCTCTTTTCTCTTTCTCCCTTTTAGAAAAACAAATGAGCTTAAGTAAAATTTCAGTAAGTTCCTTCATGTCAATGCTAGGAAGGCTTCTTGCAATCTTTATCTTAATTTCATTTCCCTATCCTTAGGAATTCTTCATCGTTCTTGGACATCTTTCTCTCGGATGGCTGGACTTTGTAATGCTTGAACCCTTCGTATTTCAACCTTCATTGTTTGGAATTCTTCTTCGTCCTTCAGACTTGATCCTTGTGGCAATTCCTTGAACACATGAACATTTTCCTCGGCATATTAAATCTTCCTCAATTCATTTCCTTGGATGACTCGATCATCATTAGGATCATTCCCTTGATGGGAATCTTGTCCTTCAAATCTTTCTTGCTCTAGACCTCAAACTTGTCCTTATGTCCTTGTCCATGTTCCAATGCTAACTTTGGTGTTAGAATCATCCTCAAAAATTCTTTGGTGTACTTGCTTGATCTTTATGGAAAATTGATGTGAATAGGGACAAGTTGATCTACTTCAAAGATAGTCCTTATTTATTTAAGTGAAAGCTGACTTGCATAGAGACATATGCATGTCCATGTATTGAATCCTTGAACTTGTCCATGGACTCCTTTAAATCCGGACTTGTCCCATATCCTTGCTTGATGAAGGCTTGATCTTGAGATAATTCTTTCATCTAGATTCTTAAATTTTCTTTCCTTTGTCCCAGCTTTGAAATGCATTATCTTGAAGTGTTGTCCTTTGAACTCGGTCGCTTTAGGCTAGTCCTCTTTCATTTAAATCTTGGGTTTTGAGCTTGAACTTGTCATCCACCCTCTTTTATTCACTTCCATGCAACAATCTCTACCTTTGATCCGAACATGATTCCTGGTACAAAGCTCAAAGTCAGTATGGTCTTAAAGGACCTGAACAAAATAATAAATTTCAGAATTTTAATTCCTTGAATTAGTCCTTGAATTCAATGCAATGAATAAAAATTTCTATCCAAATAAGGTTGTGAATTGAATAAGCATTTGGAGGAGAATCTTAGGACAATAAAATGATCAAACTTAACCACTTGAATGATAAAATCAGACTTCTACCAATAAAGGGAGAATTCTGATTTCTGAAGATACCTTATGATAAGTTTGAAAACGAATCAAAATCAGTCCTAACAATTCACTAAGTCTGCACACATCAGGATCTATGGATTCATATGCACACTATCAGTTAAAATTGTGAAGCAATCCATGCACATAATCCAACCTTGACTTAAAAATTTCTGGGGACAAGGAAGTCTGAAAATGAGTTATAATTAATCCAAACAACGCTTAAATTCCACACACAATGATTGAAATGAGAATTCGGAACCTAGGTTTGCACTTATCCATGTGTTAGAACAATGCTCCATCACGTAAAATAATAAAATCAAACCGTAGCAAAGTTCTGATTTTCTGAAGACAATCCATGGATAGGTCTGAAAATCATTCAAACATTAGTGCAAACAACAATCCAGACAAGACCCAATCAGCACTCGTGAGTTTAATGAAGGCATGAACTAATTTAGCTTGGATAAAACCCTTTGTCATAATTCAGATTTTCTGAAGACATGTCTGCAGCTTACCTTGTTTTGGGTGAGTTCAGACCTCAAACCTGATGATTTAGATGTGAAATAACCCCCCAATGACTCAGCAACAACTTCTTTTGTGATTGGATGAAAAGGTGAATTATGAGGATTTTCTTAAAAATCGCCCCAGTTATAGAAGTCTGCAAACCTAGGTCTGAAACTTGTGTCTTCAGACTTTAGAATGGTTGCAAATGGTGCCAAATGATGCCCAAAAGGCCTGCAATATGGTTAGGATCAGACTGCAATTAAAAAGGTAAACCCAGATTTGACAAAAAATACAATTCTCAGAAGTTGTTTTCAGATTTTCGCTCATAGCAGCCTTACCTTAAATTCTCAGTGACTGGAAATGGTTGCAAATGGTTGAAATTTGGCCAAGGAAGGCTCAGCAAACAAATTTGGGCTGCCTTGGCTCTTAGATTATTTTATATGCTTTTTTTATTAAAAAAATGTCAAGTCTAAGGAAAACTTCAGATTTGGGCCTGCAAATGCCTCTGTTCCAGCCCTCTAATGCCTGCAAAATGTGAGGTTTGGCCTTAGAATCAATCAGCAAACAGTCACAAACAGATCTGAGAGCTTGGTGAATTTATAGAATTTTTTCAAAAATCGCCCCTGTTTGGATGATCTGCAAATTAAGGTCAATTGATTTTCCATGGATTTCCAAAAAAAATCGTACCATAAGAGGGTTTTCAGAATTTTGGTCTGAAAATACCTTGCTTTCAGCCCTCTAATGGCTTCCACAAACTCAAAAAATATCACCATTCAGCCTTCCTTCAATCACGTGCATCACTTGAACTTGCCATTTTCATCTCTCTTGGTTGTCTTCCACTTAGCCTTCTTGCTTCATATTTTCAGCCACTTGGCAATTGTCTTTATAAGTCCTCTTGATTTCTCTTGTTAGTTGATGGCCTTTTAAAGGAGTTTGGGTTGTTGATTTACCACCCACAAGCAATGTGGGATCTTCCAAACTTTACTTTATTAATTTTCTCCACATTTTAATTAATTATTAAAATAATGCCACAATAGGGAAAATCGATCCATGTTAGGATTCTTAAATTTGCCTAAGTCCAAGACTTGTATGGACTTGTAACCATGTCCAAACTCCAACTCCATTCATGCTAGGCAGGGAAAATTGATCAAAGATTGGATAAAAAACTGCTTTATACTTAGCTAAAAAATTGATCTTGCTTTGCTATCAAAAGGGGGGGAAATCGACCCTGGTATGGACAAATTTGACACTTTGAAAAATTTTGCAATTTGACCCTCAAAGGGAGATTCGACCCTAGTTTGGATAGTTCTCATACATAGAAAAAATTCCACATTCCAAACTCCTCTTGAGGGGAAAAACATGATATGTCCGTACATCTCCAACACTTAAAAAGAATTTGCATTCCATACTTGGTTCCAAGGGAAAGTCAACCCTTGTATGGACAAATTTGAAACTTAGAAAAATTTTGGAATCCATACTTAGTCTTGGGGGAAAAACGACCCCTATGTAGACACTTTCCAGACTTAGAAAAATTTCCAAGTTCCCAAACTTTCTCCAAGGGAAAAATGACCCTAGTTTGGACAATTTCCAGACTTCGAAAATTTTCAAGCAGAATTCATCCAAAGTGGTGGAAATTCATACTATGCTTGGATTTTAACACCAATACTTAGAATTTTTTAGGAAAAAGCCAATTAATGAAGGGAAATTCATGTAGAGTCCAGATTTTGATCAAAATATGAAGAGAAATTCATGTATAGTCCGGATTTTGATCAAAATATGAAGGGAAATTCATGTATAGTCCTGATTTTGTGTATTTTTATAAAGAAAATTTGATTTTCCTTGGGATTTTGGCCATTTTGAACGTGGGAAATCAGTTTTTATAAGGATTTAAGGCCTTTATGCATGGAATATGCCTTTATATGGAATTTTGGACTAACTGACTAGCCAAAATTTAAATACACTTAAAATTTTACATTCAACCGATTATAACATGACCCCGACGAACTTTGACTTTAACGTTCCCACTTTAAGATCACAACTTTGCCACTTGATTTCCCCATTACCTCTCAGTCTTTTAAAGCTCAAAATTGCCCAATGTAATGCCAAAATTTGTCGAACCTAACAACTATGAGCAAAAGAGGGGATCCCCATTTGCAATGGGGTGATGGTGTGAAAACCTCACAACATCTAGCACCCACCCAAAGAAATGTTCCTGAACATTTCAAGGATAAAACTTGCTTGGAACCAAGAATCTTCAATTAATTCTCTTTTCACCTATCAAACGACTAGGGAATGCACTCAAAAAGGAAGAAAGACCATGAATTGAGATAAGAACCTTAATCTTTAGTTACCCACGTGTGTGCAATTGAGTCATTCCCCACTCAACAAGAATGTTGAAAACTTCTTAGATCCATTGCAATCAGCTACTTTTATATCCATACTCCAAAAGCATCCTGGATAGAGCCTCGCTACCAATCAGGCGTCCATAGCCCCGACAAGGTTATCTTTGTGATTTCACCACGAATATTGCTCTACTTTTTTTTTTTTTATTGAGTAGTACTAGTAGAGATTTTCGCACACCCATAGCCAAAGTGCCCTGATTTTCTTTTACTTTTCTCATTTTTTCATTTTTCTCTTTGCTTTTCTTCTTTTGATACCGCTTTTCTCTTTTGAATTTTCATTTTGGTCCATAAGCAATGAAGCTTATAATGGGTTTGGAGAAACCACAATGGCGCTGAAGCAAGCGTACAATTTTCACTAATTCCAATTTCACCTTGAGGACTTCCAAAGAACTCAGAGCAATTAAATGTGAGTAAACTGTTGTAACCATAGTAGAGAAAATCTACAAAAAATCCTGATTATACCCGATTAATCCTAAATCTCGGAGCTTGCGGATTTTTTCCCAAAAAATCGGCTAAAATCGATCAACTATGGTTAACGATTTTTGGGCAAAAAGTTGCATTTAATTGGCAAAAAAATCGTGTTTAAATTATGATTAATTGTTAATAAAAAGGGCACTGATTGCTGGTGCTGGGAAAACCCTAAACAGCGCCAAAAAACACCCCTTTTTTTCTTATTTATCAACACCACGCGAGCCTGTAGTCAGAAACGATGACCCTGAGCAACGTGAGCAACATGAACTGTGAGAAGCAAGAAGAAAACTCTCTCCAATCGATTCTACATGTGAGCCATGTGAAGCAAGAAAACACCATTTCCATCAATCGCATGTCATCATTTTCATCGCCATTTCTAGGTATTTTGTTTATATTGTTTATTGGATTATTGGAAATGCTATCGTTTATCTGTAAGGGGAAAATGCTATCGTTTATCTGTTTATTGAGCATTTGACATCACCTCATCCTTCCCATATATATATGTATATTTCTTCTTTATCATCATCCCACCTTCTCCAATCAGTAGAACTCCTTGATATGTATATTTCTTCTAATCCTTGTTGCCTTCCAACTCGGGTAAGTACATAGCTAAGAAAACAAACTTCACTTTATGCCCGTTTTCCTAACAAACTTAGAATAGTCTTTTGGGAATCTACGAATGTTTTCTAGATCCATTTTGAAGGAAGTTGTTCCCTTACAGAACAAAGTATTTTTTATTCTTTAATAGAGATCTGAATCTAGATTATGCACTACTAGAAGATCCAAAAAATAAGAGTACAATTTGACAAAAGAACTAGGAAATATTGTTCACATTTTTCCAATAAAGACAGGCAAAGTCACCATTAGTTATAACTGTGCAAGGCTTATGTACAATCAATAAATATTATACTAGATGGCTCAAATCTTTCAATTCAACGAAGTTTTTAAGTATTCCTTTATGAATTTGTGGTTTAAGACAATTCAAGCTTCTTTGTCTATTTAAACAAATGTATCATTTTATTGAAATTAGAATCCAGATAATTAGAAATTGACTAAAGTTCACTTAAAAGTTTTAGTGTCTCGAGGGTGGAAACATTATTTGTATAGAGAGATACATATGATTATTAGAGAGAGCTGAGAAAATCAGCTTGCTCAGACTGTGTATATGTGGAAGGAGAATGAGTATGTTGGCCTTCATAGGTGGTGAGAAATTGGCCTTAGCCTTTTTGCATTTCCTCTTCACATTCAATTTGCTTCTCTAGTTGTCTTAGCCTTTTTGCATTTCTTCTTCAAACGAATCGCTTCAATGTGAAGCTTGATTGTTTGTGTTTAGTCTTGCATAATTTACTTTTGACTCCAATTTCCTGGCCTTTACCTCTCTTTAGAGGCTAAGCTTGTCAGTTCCCTATTTAAAGTTTGTTTCCAAGTACTTGGGAGCACAATATAGCTGCACATCTGAATTGAATTGCTGCTACATTTTATTTTATCTACAAGTAAAATCCAACTCTCCATTTAAATTTAAATGATGAAAATCTATTTACTACAATTAATGGTTGAACTCTATTTTTTATTTGCTCTCAATATATTTATGTTGTGGAAATGCCCTTTCATTTTTTTTTTTAAAGTAATTTTTGACTGTTTTTCTTCAATTTTTTACATTTTGTAAATCCGATTTTTTCAAAAAATCCTACTCTTTTGGTTTACCGATTTTTTCCCAAAATGATTTATGCCTCTATGGTTGTAACTAAAAGATTCAGGTACCCCAGACACAACAAATGATTCCATTCCATCTTTAGTACAAATCCTTTCCGAAAGACGAGTTATTAGGAACAATCTCCAATTCAAGAGATCTTCATAGAGAGATATCCAAGAAATAATCCAAACACAACTATTGGGAGAACACCAGAGTGTGTGATAAGAATACATCACCCTTGTCACAAACTGGATCCCTCTCAAACCTAACCTACGAAAGCAGGGAAACCGAACCTAAGACAACCAAACCTAAAGCAAACTAAACCACTAAGGAAAACTAACAACTATGTAACTAAACTACTCCTAGGGAGACCTAAGACAACCTAAACTGCACCCAAGCACCTAAACCACTCAAACAACTAACTACTAAGGAGGGAGCCATCAAAGATCTCAAGTCAAATGACTTAAGGCAAACCAACCACCTGGCTCCAAGACAATTAAACTAAACAACAGAAAGGAAACCTACTCTAACTATGTACAAGACTTTAAAGGGGCGACACTCGAAAGAGTTATATACATGCTTAACCTAACATGGCTTCTCAAAATGTTCAAGAGCAACAAGGCCTGGGTGATAGTTCTCAATATGGAAAACTTATCCTTGTACTCTGAAAAAAAATTTACTACCCCCTTTTCAAACTTAGGAAATTTATCATGTAAAATCAACAATTGGGGCAATTCATGAGGTCCATGGTCAATCCACATGCAAGTTTTCTTTCCTAAATCACCATAATCAAAATGATAACTTTTAAAACTTTCAACATTAAAAGCAGGGAAAGATACAACCTGGCATGCTTCGTAATTAAATGGAACATGCAAGTTCTCCACAGCGTCAGGAGGTCGAAGTTGATGATGGATCATCCCACTAGCATCAACATCAAACTCGTGAGTGATCAAGGCAGGGTCAGGTATGAACTCAGGTCCATGGAATATCTCCTCCATTTGCTTATCTTTGTATAGCACAAACCATGCATCCCAGTGAGTCTCCTCAAGCACATCCTCGAAAATCAAGGATTCTTTGATGAGCTGACCCTCAAATAGTTCCTCAAGTCATCCTTGAAATGCAAAGTCCCATTGTAGTGCCCCCCTAAAATGTTCTTCCTCTTCTTCCATGGGAGCAACTTGTTCCTTGCTTAACATATCTTGCACATTCTCACTAAGTACACTTGAAGCCCCTTCCTCTAACGTGAGATTGCCAATTGCTTTCTCTTTAGGCAAACCTTGAAATTCATGTGGAATTCCCTCAAGCATAGTTTCCTCAAAATTGATAGGACTATCAAACATCTTCACAAGTTGATTATCGAATGGCAATTCAAGTGATAATGCCTCTGGAGGTCGAAGTTGATGGTGGATCATGCCACTTGCAACAACTAGTCTGTCTTGAAATGTAATTAGCAATGATTCTATTTGCATTTCTTCCATAACATCTTTCAACACCTCCCCAAAGAATATGGTGGTAATGACATCCTGTAATGCCTTGTCAAACCGTTCTTTATACTTGACTTCATTTGTGATTCTTTACTCAATCTATCAACTTGATTGCCTCCTTCTCCAAGGGTGTCTGAAACTTCTTGCAATTCACTCTCAAGAATCTCCTTTTGTATCATGTGTGAAAGCACACTAAGGATTTCATCCTCTTCAAGCTTGTGATGATCTTCTTGTAGTTTTTTACCCTCATGGATTTCCAAATGTTTATCTTTACTTGCTATCATTTATCTTCCTCGAATGTATTCTATTGCTTCCTTGATTTCTTTCTCAACACCTTCCTCTTGTGGAGTAAAGTGTGAAGGCTCATCTTCCACATGAATGTCTTGGTCATTAAGTGCAAACACGCTATCCTCTCACAAGTTGCTTTCTTCTTCGTCGGATGAGGATACAATATACTCATCTTTTGGTTTCCAACTTAAGTGATGAATGCAATCCATGATGGCTTCCTTTGATGCGAAACTCATTCGTTCAAAGTATGCACTCCAAATTTTGTCTGTATTTGGTTTCTCATAGTCAAACTATCCCATCTCTTGCTTGGCCTTCTTTATGATATCCCGGCATGGTTGACAAGTATATTCTGAATGTCTCACATTGTGTAGTCTACACCAACTAGAGAGCAACATACCTTCCACATATAGTTCCTCCTCACTTAGTCGCTTCTTGATCATTTCCTTGAAATTATTCACAAACATGTTAACTCTATCATTTGATTCAGCAAATGGAATTGGTTTGAGGATATTCCAAAAGAACATCTTCCTTTGCAATACCAACTCCACCCTTGACAGAAATGTCAAACAATTAAGCTCATCATGTGTGGTTGTTCCATGAATCCTGCACTCACAAGGTGATGCCAATTCAGACAAATTTCGTGGATACAATTGTGCATTCAAAGCCTACAAAAATCAAGCAATGTCAACTGGATGAATGCCTTGACCATGAAACCACTACCCATCCATTAAGAAGTCCCTTTTCCTTCTTCTTTTTATTTTTCAATTTTTTGGACTTTTTTGAACTTTTGAAGAGATCTCTCACATCTCAAATATAACATGAAAACTCATTGTTGTTGATAGCTCCATGAATGAACTTTGTTCAGGCCCTCCTAGCGCCATTTTTTGTTGATGTGAGTTTTAGTGTACTACAACATGCAGAATCAAACACTCAATGTTTCTGAGTAAAACATTAAATATTCAACTCTCTTGATATAAGGTCACTTCTTAAGTTAAGCCTACAAAGTAAGATCGCAAGGTGACTTCAAGGTTCTTTACTATGGATACTCACTTAGTTGAAATGAAGTGATTGCTGGATCACTAAGGGAACTTGCACCATTTCATTCAAGATTTGTCAACTACTCGCACTTCTGATGATTTTGCTTCACAATGTGCAATAAAAATATCGTTTGATTTTCAAACCTTTCCACTTCAACTCAAACTTAAACCTAACTTCTACTGCTACATCTACTTCTTACTATGAATGCAAGGAATCGTGCATGGACTTGGACTCTACAAGATGCGATCTCGCCAGCGACTCCAACCATCTAGTGCAAGCTTCTAAGGAACACTCAAATGGTTTTCAAATCAATATCTCCTCCTCAATCCCATCAAATGGATGCAAACTAAAGACTCAATATCAATTGAAATTAAGTGGTTTGATTCATCGGCTTACCACACAAGGCACTCCTACCATCGGCAAGAGGCTAGTGGCGCAGATTTGTCAAGCCAATCAAGTAAACATCCACAATTACTTTCATCCAACTAACTACTTCTAAAAAACATAAAATGAAATCCAAATCTAAGTGAGGAATGTGGATCACCATGCAATAATACAAACTTGATCACAACAATTCACCATGCAAGGCACAACAATGAAAAGTAGAGCAAATTTAGCATCATCTTAGCAACAATTCTCCAACAAGTCTTGTTTTACAAATGAGAGAGGTGGGGTTTATATAGGAGCCCCAATTACAATGAACGGCCAAGATTGATCTGTAATCAATGGACCAAATTAATCCATTACAAACCCTAATTAGGGCAACCAAAAGTAGCCAATAGAAATGAAGCACCACAAAATTAGTCAATGAGAAAATTCAAAGGCTTGAGGACTAAAAGGAAACAAGGAAGCCGCCAAGTCATCATACAACTCATCATTATGAACATGCATGCCTCTTTTCTCTTTCTCCCTTTTAGCAAAACTAATGAACTTAAGTAAAATTTCAATAAGTTCCTTTATGTCAATACTAGGAAGGCTTCTTGCAATCTTTATCTTAATTTCTTTTCCCTATCCTCGGGAATTTTTCATCATAATTGGACATCTTTCTCTAGGATGGCTGGACTTTGTAATGCTTGAACCCTTGGTATTTCCACCTTCATTGTTTGCAATTCTTCTTCGTCCTTCGAACTTGATCCTTGTGGCAATCCCTTGAACACATGAACATCTTCCTTGGCATATTAAATCTTCCTCAATTCATTTCCTTGGATGACTCGATCATCATTAGAATCATTCTCTTGATGGGAATCTTGTCCTTGAACTCTTTCTTGCTCTAGACCTCAAACTTGTCCTTATGTTCTTGTCCATGTTCCAATGCTAACTTTGGTGTTAGAATCATCCTCAAAAATTTCTTGGTGTACTTGCTTGATCCTTATGGAAAATTGATGTGAATAGGGACAAGTTGATCTCCTTTAAAGATAGTTGTTATTTATTTAAGTGAAAGTTGAGTTGCATAGGGACATATGCATGTCCATGTACTGAATCCTTGAACTTGTCTATGGACTCCTTTAAATCCAAACTTGTCCCATATCCTTGCTTGATGAAGGCTTGATCTTGAGATAACTCTTTCATCTAGATCCTTGAATTTTCTTTCCTTTGTCCCATCTTTGAAGTGCATTATCTTGAAGTGTTGTCCTTTGAGCTCCATCGCTTTAGGCTAGTCCTCTTTCATTTATATCCTGGGTTTTGAGCTTAAACTTGTCTTCCACCCTCTTTTGTTCACTTCCATGCAACAATCCCTACCTTTGATCCGAACATGATTCCTAGTACAAAGCTCAAAGTCAGTATGATCTTAAAAGACCTGAACAAAATAATAAATTTCAGAATTTTAAATCCTTGAATTAGTCATTGAATTCAATGCAATGAATAAAAATTTCTATCCAAATAAGGTTGTGAATTGAATAAGCATTTGAAGGAGAATCTTAGGACAATAAAATGATCAAACTTAACCACTTGAATGATAAAATCAGAATTCTACCAATAAAGGGAGAATTCTGATTTCTTGAAGATACCTAATGATAAGTATGAAACGAATCAAAATCAGTCCTAATAATTCACCAAGTCCACACACATCAAGATCCTTGGATTCATATACACACTATGAGTTAAAATTGTGAAGCAATCCATTCACAAAATCCAACCTTGACTTAAACTTTTCTAAGGACAAGGAAGTCTGAAAATGAGTTATAATTAATCCAAACAACGCTTAAATTCCATGCACAATGATTGAAATGAGAGTTCGGAATCTAAGTTTGCACTTATCCATGTGTTAGAACAATGATCCATCACTTAAATAATAAAATCAGACCGTAGCAAAGTTCTGATTTTCTGAAGACAATCCATGGATAGATCTGAAAATCATCCAAACATTAGTCCAAACACCAATCCAAACAAGACCCAATCAGCACTCGTGAGTTTAATGAAGGCATGAACTAATTTAGCTTGGATAATACCCTTGTCATCATTCAGATTTTTTGAATACATGTCTGCAACTTACCTTATTCTGGGTGAATTCGGTCCTCAAATCTGATGATTTAGATGCAAAATAACCCCCCAATGACTCAGCAACAACTTCTTTTGTGATTGGATGAAAAGGTGAATTATGAGGATTTTCTTAAAAATTGCCCCTATTATAGAATTCTGCAGACCTGGGTTTGAAACTTGTGTCTTCAAACTTTAGAATGGTTGCAAAATGGTGCCAAATGATGCTCAAGAGGCCTACAATATGGTTAGGATCATACTGCAATTATTAAGGTAAACCCAAATTTGACAAAAAAATACAATTCTCAGAAATTGTTTTCTGATTTTTGTTCATAGCAGCCTTACCTTAACCTTCCAGTGATTGGAACTGGTTGCAAATGGTTGGTATTTGGCCAAGGAAGACTCAGCAAACAAATTTGGGCTGCCTTGGCTCTTAGATTATTTTATATGATTTTATTTTTTTTTAAAAGTCAGGTCTAAGGAAAACTTCAGATTTGGGCCGCAAATGCCTGTGTTCCAGCCCTCTAATGGCTGCAAAATGTGTGGTTTGGCCTTAGAATCAATCAGCAAATAGTCACAAATAGATTTGAGGTCTTGGTGAATTTATAGAATTTTTTCAAAAATTGCCCCTGTTTGGATGATCTGCAGATTTGGGTCTGCAGAAATGAATTTTCAGCCCTTTCTTGTTCTGCATTTTCAGCCCTTTCTTGCCTTCAAAAACTTAGAAAATGGTCTCCAAACTACCTGTAACAACGCATAGATAAAATTCCTTGCAATTATTTTTTCCATGGATTTCCAAAATAATATCGTACGATAAGAGGGTTTTCAAAATTTTGGTCTGAAAATACCTTGCTTTCAACCCTCTAATGGCTTCCACAAACTCAAAAAATATCACCATTCAGCCTTCTTTCAATCACTTGCATCACTTGAACTTGCCATTTTTCATCTCTCTTGGTTGTCTTCCACTTAGCCTTCTTGCTTCATATTTTCAGCCATTTGGCAATTGACTTTTATAAGTCCTCTTGATTTCTCTTGTTAGTTGATGGCCTTTTAAAGGAGTTTGGGTTGTTGATTTACCACCCACAAGCAATGTGTGATATAAGATCAATGGTCTTCCAGAAGCTTCCAAACTTTACTTTATTAATTTTCCCCACATTTTTATTAATTATTAAAATAATGCCACAATAGGGAAATTCGATCCATGTTAGGATTCTTAAATTTGCCTAAGTCCAAGACTTTTATGGACTAGTAACCATGTCCAAACGCCAACTCCATTCGTGCTAGGCAAGGAAAATCGATCAAAGATTGGATAAAAATCCACTTTATACTTAGAAAAAAATTTGACCTTGCTTTGCTATCAAAAAGGGGGAAAATCGACCCTAGTATGGACAAATTTGACACTTACGAAAATCTTGCAATTTGGCCCTCTAAGGGAAATTCGACCCTAGTCTAGATAGTTCTCATACTTAGAAAAATTTTCACATTCCAAACTCCTCTTGAAGGGAAAAATATGATATGTCCGTACATCTCCAACACTTAGAAAAAATTTGCATTCCATACTTGGTTCCAAGGGAAAATCGACCCTTGTAAGGACAAATTTGAAACTTGGAAAATTTTTGGAATCCATACTTAGTCTTGGGGGAAAAATGACCCCTGTCTGAACACTTTCCAGACTTACAAAAATTTTCAAGTTCCCAACTTTCTCCAAGGGAAAAACGACCCTAGTCTAGACAATTTCCAGACTTAGAAAATTTTCAAGCTCACCCTTGGGGGAAAGTTGCCTTTAGTCTGGATTTTTTAAACACTTAGAAAATTTTGACACAAAATTCATCCGAAGTTGTGGAAATTCATAGTATGCTTGGATTTTAACCCCAACAGTTAGAATTTTTCAGGGAAAAGCCAATTAAATAAGGGAAATTCATGTAGAGTCCAGATTTTGATCAAAATATGAAGCAAAATTCATGTATAGTCCAGATTTTGATCAAAATATGAAGGGAGATTCATGTGTAGTTCGGATTTTGTGTATTTTTATAAAGAAAATTTGATTTTCCATAGGATTTTGGCCATTTTGAATGTGAAAAAACAATTTTTATAAGGATTTTAAGGCACTTATGCATGGAATATGTCTTTAAATGGAATTTTGGACTAATTGACTAGCCAAAATTTAAATACACCTAGAATTTTACATTCAACCCATTATAACATGACCCCAACAAACTTTAATTTTAATGTTCCCACTTTAAGATCACTACTTTGACACTTGATTTCCCCATTACCTCTCAGTCTTTTGAAGCTCAAAATTGCCAAATGTAATGCCAAAATTTGCCGAACCTAACAACTATGAGCAAAAGAGGGGGTCCCCATTTGCAATGGGGTGATGGTGTGAAAACCTCACAACAGGAGGAAGAGCTAAAAAGCTTCCTCAAATCACATTGGGGCAGAACTATAGTTGCATTGAGAGCATCAAGGAGTCCATAGCAGCTGTTGCAAAGACTTCTCGACTCATTTCAAAGAGATAAGTGTTAAATTTCATAGATTTTGTTGGCTTTTCTTGTATGTTTATGGATTTTTCATTTTGTTATATTTTTTTAAGTTTAACTTTCCAAATCTTGAATATGAATGTTTTCTATTCAAATCTAAATTGCATACTTCAATGAGAGAAGTACAACAATAGTAAACCCTAGCTTTTTTTTGGAAAAATTGTAAACATGTAATTACAAGAAAAAATTTTAAAACTGTAGGGTTTGTTGATTATTCTAAATTCTTTCTTTGAAATTTTAGATTTTTCAAGATAAAAAACACAATATACAAATGTAGGGATTGCTGATTTTTTTCTATTAGTTTATAACTTTATAAAACACAATGCACAAATGGTTATTTGTTTGTAGAATTGTCTTATTGCAGCAGCCTTCACGTTTACAAACAATATTTTTTCCCAATGGCTCCTCCTAATCCTCAACCTAAACCTAAAAAATATGGTCAAAAGGATGAGGCTTGGAAATATACTACAAAATTTTCTGGTAGAACAAGATTGCAAACAAGATTTTATGTTTTGTAAAGAAATTAATCATTGTGGCATAAATAGATTTAATTACCATATTGTTGGCATACGTGGTCATGATAATGAGTCATATAAATTAGCACCTCCCGAGGCAGTTCGTTTCTGTTATGTCCAATTAGAAACATTTGAACAAGAAAAGGAAACAAAGAAGAGGCAATTGGAAGAGTTAGCTCATATTGGTTTCCGTGCATCCACATCCGTAGGTTGTGTTGGAGAGGATTCTCCATGCCTCCCTTTCACCCTAGTGCTTTTGCTAGTGCTAGTACTTCTACTTCTGCTCCTTCTAGTAGCATTGTTAGCTTTGGTCCTAGAGTCCGGACATCTAGGTTGGACAATTACAGCCCTCACTTGACAGGATGGGTTGGAACAAGGAGGTCCATGATACTACAAGAAAATCAATTTGCAAGTTTTGGTACTTTTGCCACATTCCATTTATTGTAGTCAGGTAATTCTTTTTTATTTGATTGCTTTAAAATTAAATTTTAAAATTTATAGTTTGAAGTTGAACTTTTATTTTGTCTAATGATTGATCGTAATGAATTGTTACAATTTTCTCACACATACTTATTTAATCTGTTTGTGATAGGTCTCTTTACTGGCAAGGCATGATAGATGTCATAACCATTTGTGGGGCGGGGTTTAAATTCCCTACTGATGTTGAGTTAAGTGGCCCCCTCTGTTAGAAATGGCTGATGATACAAAAGTTGAGCTAGAGGACTAGCAAGTGTCTTGGAGCAAAAAGGGTTGCACCATAATGACAAATGGTTGGACCAATAGGAGGAATAGGACACTCCTAAGTTTTCTTATTTCCTGCAGAGGTGATTGATCATTCTAATTCCCTAAATGCATTGAATAATTTATATTTTGATTTAGTGATTAATATTTGAATTTTGTAATTTATGATTTATTTATTGATCAATCATTATTTTGTTTTATTTTCAGGATCCACCATGTTTTTGAAGTCCATTGATGCTTCATCACATGTGAAAAATGTCACATACTTATGTGAGGCTATCGAGGAAGTCATACGTGAGGTGGGAGAAGAAAATGTGGTGCACGCGGTGATGGATAAAGTAGCAAGTTATGTTGTTGCAGGTAGACTTTTGATGGAGAGGCATCCGAAAAAAATTTGGTCTCCATGTGCGGCCCATTGCCTTGACCTCATATTGGAGGATCTTGGTAAGCTTGAATGGGTGAAAGAATGTGTTGATAGGGCTCAAAACATCTGCAAATTTATCTACAATCATGCATTGGTCCTTAGCATAATGAGGCAATACACGGGACAAAAGGAGTTGGCTCATCTTGGTATCACAAGATTTGCCTCAAATTTTATCACATTAAAATCCTTGATGCAATCAAAGGTAGCTTTGAGGCGCATGTTTGTTGGTGAGGAGTGGAGTTCCTCATCCTATCATACAACTATTGCAAGGATGGATGTGGCAGATTGCATTTTTTATGAGGCGGGTTTTTGGACCCCTTGTACAAAGATCATGCACGTAAATTTATTACAGTTTAATATTAGGTATTTACTTTTTATAATTCTATATGCATATTTTTGTTTTGTTTGCAAATTTGCAATTTTGCTTGTTTTCATGCACACTTGTGACTTAACTGTTTTTGTTTAACAATATTTGCAGGTCAGTAAACCCCTGGTAGTTCTCCTATAAGTTGTTGATGGAGAAAAGCCCTCTATGGGCTACATATATAAGGGCATGGATAGGGCCAAGGAGGCCATTAGATTATGGAGGAATTCAAGATAAGTATGGTCCCATTTGTAATGTCCTCGTTTTTTAGTCTTCTGAAATTAGCTTGGTTTGGCAACCCTCGCAAGCTAATCAAGTGATCAGAGGGGGTCAGATTGTGGAGCCAGTGTTGGGATTCCATTCTGGAGGTTCAAGTTATCAGGTCTACTCTTCGTTCAGGTCAATTTGGTCAACTTACTATTTTTAGTAAGTGGTATTTTGGGTATGGCCAGGATTAGCAGGGTGCCTGCACGGGGTGTCAGATGTTTCAAGATCGAGTTTTTGGCAGTTGGCTATTTCTGGCAGGGCAGATGAAGTTTGAGGCTCTGGTGTCAGAAACAGATTTGTTGCAGTCAGTGGGTTACAGTGGCTTTTTATTTTAAAGTTATCGTTATTAAATTAAATTATTTTAATTTAATAACTTAATGACTTTATAACTTAATGTTATAAAACGAAGTTGTGATTAAAAAGCCTCTTTAAGTGAAAAAAGTGAAATTGAAGCTTTTTCCAAAAAAGCTATATATTCAATTCGAAAAAGCACTTTCATTACCATTGTTGATTTGATAAATTATTTTGTGAGAGAATTCTGCTTGGCTTGGAAAAGCTAGGGTTTGAGCTTGGTCTTCAGCTTTTGGAGAGAGTTCTTATCATTTGCAAGTGTTTGGTCTTCATGAAGTTGGAGAAAATACTTGAAGCTTATAGAATTTGCTGGGGTTTGATTGTGATTGAGGCCTGAACAATAAATCTTTGCTGTGTTGCAAATCTGGGCATTACCTAGCAGCCGTACGGTTTTTTCTTAGAAGCTGTTTGAATTTCAGAAGGGCTGCAAATTGTTAGAAAGAGCAGTGTGTTGTTTGGTGGGTTGCGATACTTGTGTGGAGACCCCGAAATAATCTTGGGTGTTGCGTTTCTGCAATCTGGAAGCTTGCGGCAGCTTTCCTTACCTCATGCCACCTCTTGGGAGTACGGCCAGCTATCTCCAGGCCTTAGCGTATATTGCCAGGCTGCTGCGTCAACAATTATGGGGGTTTAGGCTGCGTTTTTTTGTATTGGAGCTGCAACATAATCTGGGAGATTGTGTCACCTTGGCTGCTTTCATTTACAGCTGACAATGGAAACCAAGGTGCATTATTTAGAGTTTTATAATTAATGTAATGATCATGTTATATGAGACAATGGATTGAATATTATTTTGGGTGGACTTTCAAGAGTAATAATTTGCTGTTGTAATAATTTGAATGTTGGAAACATTATGCAAATTTCATAAATGTTTGAAAATTAAGAAATTGCAATTTAATTTGAGAAAGGAGTTAAAAGTACAATTGAGAGCCAATTGGGCTCATCACACCATTTGGGAGATAATTGATAGGAGATGGCATAACCAGCTTCACAGGCCCATCCATGCAACATCTTATTACCTCAATCTGACATTGCATTTCCGCACTGATTTCAAGGCGGATGAGGAGGTTCTTAGTGGCCTATATTCAATGGTACAGCGAAAGTCTACTGATACCACAACTATGTTGCATGAGATGGACACATTTGATAATGCAACAAGGGCAGTTTTCAAAAGTCAAATTTGCAAAGACGCTCGGACAGAATTGCAACCGGGTAGAAATATATGTTAAGATTCTTAAGTTTATGCACTTTGATTTTATAATCTAGCCTTAAAGTTGGAAATGAGACTGATTTTATTTTTCTTTTCCTTGTTTCAGATAGATGGTGGCAAATGTTTGGGCCTACAACCCCAAACCTTCAAAAAATTGTCATCCGCATATTAAGCCATCCATGCAACGCTTCGGGATGTGAGCGCAACTGGAGTATGTTCAAGCACAGTCACTCGAAGAGGCGTGATAGATTGTCTGTGGAGAGCTTGAATGATATAGTATTTGTTCTTTACAACCTTCGTCTTAGAACTAGACAGATTTTGGACAGTGACTCCACCGCGATCACGCTAGAGAAGGTCGACCCAGAGTCCAAGTGGCTCAGTGAGTCTATTGATCCTGTCTTTACGAATGAGGACCTTGAGTGGGTTGACCAGGTAGATAGAGAGGCTGGGGTTGTGGCCATGGCAGAGGACGATAGAGCACGATCAGGCATAGTTGATGTTGATCAAAGTGGCACCTCATAGGCACAAACTATGGCTGTTCAATCATCCAAGACCTACCTTAGACGCCTTTGTAGGAGGGATATAGGCTACTCTGAGGCTAATGCCAAGCCAGAGCCATAGACTTGTTTTTGTTTACACATATGTTTGGAGCATTTGATGTCATGGATTTTATATACATTTGACAATATTTATAATTCTATATATCTATGTTTGATATTTCCTTCAACTACAATCTACGTTTGTACTTATGTGATGGATGTATGTTTATGTATGTGATGAAATTAGCTTCTATTTGATGATGTTATTATGTCTTTAAGAGTTATTCAATAATGGGTGCATGAAACAAGTTTTAAATCCTTAAAAATCTCTAAATTTCAAGGGTTTTTTTCATTTTGCCGAGTCACAATTCGAATCATTCTCGCCAAGTCTGAGCCTGGGAACTTTGGTTTAATGTATTCAGGAATGGAATTGGCAATGATATTAATTACATAAAGAACAGAAACATGGAATATAAATGCAGAAACAATTACTCGGGATAGTATAAGATCTGACATTTTATAGCAGGAATAAGACTGCACTAGTTTGTATTGAGGCACAAATTACAATTGATAGGAGAAACATTAATATCCAGCTTTAAAAGTCATTGATATTAGATAGCAGAAAATATGCAATGAATATACAAAACATACAACTTTATTCCTCGGCTATATATATGTTTATATCTGTCACACCCAGCAAGATAACATTGGTTTGCTCTTGCATAAATTCTAGACGATTAATCTTACACACCGACTCTTCTTTCTGTCTTCAAAGATTTCAAAGGTCAATATGCCTTTAGAATTGAACCACCAGCGATATGCATGCCATGCCAAGTAACTGCTCACATCAAACATTTCAACAATAAACCATAGCAATTATGTGCTGAAGTCAAAAGAGGTATCCAACAATGACTAAGCTCCAGCTGGGAGGATGGGATACCACAAGGCAGACAATCCCCAATGAAAGAGATCCCCATGAAAAAGAGAAGTGCTTGCAATATAAATAAATTCCACGTCCCAAGCTACTTGTGACTTGAACAGAAGACCATTCCAAGTAAAAACACCCAACGGCACTAATAATATGAATCCCACATGCCATTAAAATATCTTATGCCTCAGGTAGAAGTTGCCCCAGATTTGGAATAAACATGTCCAGCAGATAAAAAGGGACGGATAGGAATTTCAGACTTATGCGCCAATAAACAAGTGACTGTCCAGAAATGAATAGTTCATGCCAAAGGATGAAGGCCAAATACTAACTTGTATGTGCCACTGATCCAAACCAGGAGCCACGCCAAGAAAACTAGCACTCATGATAATTGAATAGAGGCCAAGTTCCATATTAAAACACTCAACAAAATTCACCGCACCAACTATAATCTCCTGCATTGAATGAAATGGACTTGAGAAGAAGCCACTACTTCAAAGTGCCCACGTCAGCAGTAGAAGACACTCGTGCCAGGAAGATACCTGCTCAGTGAAAGGTTCAATGCTAGAAAAAAAGGCCCCCACTCAGGAAATAAATCAACGCCACAATCAATAAGGAACCAATTCTCCTTCCACTCTTAGGCCCAGGCTATCATTTATTTATTCCATACCAAGCATAATCAGGATGTTTTATCATCAACCTCTATAATATTGACTCCAGCAAAGTCGCACCAACTGGAGAAATTACACCAACTTTTATGAAGGATGCATGGTCTTCAAAGAGATATCTCACCAGCAAACAATAAAGTTTGTCTACTCTTATTTCAATTGACTCCAACAATAATATCATGTTGTTATAACGCATCTTAAAAGAATAATATTAATATGCATGATTTGCAATAGAAATAATGTGGCCAACAAAATAAAGAATATTTATCCCTTTTGATTATTTATATCTTTATTTAAAACTTATTTATTCCTCTTTTGAACTGCGGCAAACAAAAGGAAATATAAAGCGCGCGCACACAAGAAGCTCAACATTAGCTGAGATTTAAGCTCCATCGGCATCTACCTCAAACAAAGGATCATCAATAAACTGAAGATTATCCTTAATTCCAAAATCAGACCAATCCAAACTTCTATTTACTGATCATTTGAGACAATTGTCGAGATCATATGTCTCTTGTACGGTGTCAAGTTCCTTAATCATTTCCTTTATCTCCCCGGCCCTTTGTTCTCCTATTCCCTAAAATGATTAGTAACAATAATCTGATTTTTTGTTTCTTGTAGGGCCATTTGAACATCCTTCAATTTAGTCTTCGTTTCCATGTATAAATCTAGGCCTCATCTGCAGTCTTAGTAACCATATCCCTGTCATCGACCACATAAAAGTAGGCTGGTTTGATTTCTTCCACAACATTCTTCATTTTTTGCAAAATCAACAAGGGTAATGTTAAGCTCATTTTGACTTCTTTGTGTTTTTGAATTAAGCCTTCCTAGTTTCCACATACCTGTGTGTGTCATCCACTCTAGATAACACTTGCACTTCGTTTTGAGCAGTTACCAAGAAATGTCTTCTCCAATCATGATCAAACAAAGATAATAGAACTCACATTACATTGAATGTAGAAATCAGAATTAGTCTCTGTAAATGCAAAATGAACTTATGCCAAATCTAAACTGTTAGCAAATAACATAAATTTTATCTCTGATATTTATACATCTCTTGTTGAGTCTGAGAGGTAATAATATTTAATTACTTTAAGACTGGTCGATGATCCTTCACTTATATATTTTTGTGTTGTCTCATCGATCCAATCTGCAACCATATATATATGCTGCAGTGACTGGGAAGAGTCACGTCTATGATAGACGTGACTCCTGAGAGAGTCACACCTATCATAGGCGTGACTGTTCACAACAGTCCACATGCCCTTTGACATAATGTGCATGGTTTAATTAACAACCCGATAATAATGCTAATCGGTGTTTGAACAAATATCACCCGACGGTTCATGACTTAAGTCGACGGTGTATGATATGGTCGACGGTGTATGATAAATGTTTTTGGTAAATCGTTATCATTCGATCTCATATAATGTCATTTTAATAATTAATAATAATGATATCAATATAATAATATTGATATCATTATTATTAATATTAATATGATATATATAAAAGATTGATTATATCAGATTTAATATAATATAATAAAAGAATAAATAAATAATAATAATGATATCAATATAATTATATTAATATTATTATTATTATTATTATATATAAGTTATAATTGATATTATATCTGATCAAAGCTATGATAATTAACACTCCCTCTTAGCTTGGGAAGATAAGCATATCACAATAATATCTGACTTATAATAAGTCACTCAACTTATGAAATAAGTATTCTCATATTACATGTCATGTGATATGAAGTATCACATATCTCATGATACAAAGTATCTCACATCACATAAATAGTGATATGAATTATCACATATCTCGTAATAAATAGTATCACATATCACATACCTCGTGATATGGATTATCACATATCTCGTGATAAATAGTATCACATATTACATACTTCGTGATATGAATTATCACATATCTCGTGAATAATAGTATCGCCTATCTCGTGATATTAAGTCACATAATGTGCACTGACATTAAGTCACATAATGTGTACCATAACTGCTAATATCAAGTCACATGATATCAGTCCACTAAACATTATAAGATCATCACCTTACAATGTTAAATACAAGTGTTAGTTGTCCAAAAAGTCGTCACCTTTTAGAAACATACACAAGAAGGGTAGGCCTATAAAGTCATAGAGTCACACATATGACAAAAGAAGTTTACACATTAAACATCTTTAACATATTAGTACAAATTAATTTAAAATTTACATTTCAATCATACCAAGCTTCTTCCTGAAGTGTTCAACTTTCACCTTGAGAAGGGGTTTGGTAAGAATGTATGCTGTTTGATCTCCTATACTGATATACTCCAACTGAATTGTGTTCCTTTCTACCATCTCTCTCACATAGTGATAAGGAATTTCAATATGCTTAGATCTATCATGAAATACTAGATTCACTGACAGTTTGATACAACTTTGGTTGTCACAGTAGATAATAGTTGGATTTAGAGGTTTATTGAATAATCCCAAAAGCAGTTTCGTGAGCCATATTGCTTCTCTAGCAGCCATAAGAGCTGCAATATATTCAGCTTTTGTAGAACTCTGAGCTACTAAGGACTGTTTTCTGCTAATCCATGATATCATAGCGGATCCTAAGCTGAAACAACATCCAGAGGTGCTCTTCCGATCAGTCACGCTTCCTGCCCAATCTGAATCTATGAATCCATAAAGATCTAAGTCAACCTTCTCATACTTAAGGCCATAATCAATAGTACCTTGAAGATATCTCATTATATGCTTCATAGCCACAAGATGTATCTCTTTGGGCTCACACATAAACTGACTCAAGGCATTTACAGCATAGTAGATATCAGGTCTGGTATTAACCAAATACATCAAGGATCCAATCATCTGCCTGTAGAGAGTGGGATCTGCTGACTGAGAATTTGTTGTTGCTTCCTTTAGTTTATGAAGGTTTGTTTCCATGGGGGATGACATAGGTCAGCAGTTCATCATCCCAAATCTCTTCAATATATCAATAGTATACATCCCTTGATTTAGAACAATACTATCTGATTTTTGTCAGACTTCAAGTCCAAGGAAATAGTGTAATAGACCTAGGTCCTTCATCTCAAATTCTGAGGCTAGATCTTTCTTACATTGTTTAATAAGGTGATCTTCTCCTGTAATCAATAGATCATCAACATATAATATTAATATTAATATATCACCTTTTCTTTGTTTGAAGTGGAGATTTGGATCTGCATCATTCTTTGAGAAACCTAATCCCATGAGATATTTGTCAATTTTTTCATACCAGGCCCTGGGAGCCTGTTTAAGTCCATATAGAGCTTTCTTTAATTTACACGTGATCTTGCATTGTGAATTTCAAACCCTTTAGGTTGTTCTAAGTAGACTTCTTCTTCAATGGTTCCATTTAAGAAGGCATTTTCTACATCCATTTGATGCACTTTCCATCCTTTTGCTGCTACAATGGCAAGAATTGCTCTAACTAAGGTATATCGTGCAACTAGTGCAAATGTTTCTTCATAGTCAATTCCCTCTTTCTGTGAAAAACCTCTAGCTACAAATCTTGCTTTGTATTTTTCTATACTACCATCTGCAGCATGCTTGATTTTGAAGAGCCACTTGGAAGAAACAACGGATTTCTCTTTTGGCCTAGGTACTATCTCCCACGCATCATTCTTCAGAATGGATTGATATTCCTCTATCATGGCATCCTTCCATACTTGGTGCTGGAGAGCTTGAGTAACATTGGCAGGTTCTGATTTTATGAGTTCACTCATCAAGGCCACATAACTAGAGAATCTCTTAGGTCTTTTACTTTCTCTGAAAGTCCCTGATGGAGCTGCATAAGTCTTTGCTTCTTCCATTGTTTTGGTAGCCCAAAGTGGTCTTCTTTTAGGATTTTCCAAAGATGTGATTTGTTCTTCATTTCTATATTCCTCAGGATACTCCCTTTGAATCTCAGGAGTAGGATCCTCTTCTAGATCCATGGGGGAAGTTTGAATTTCAAACTCAATAGAATTTCTAGCCCTTTTAAAAGCTGTCTTCCTCAAAAAGCACATATCTACTTAGTTCAATCTCTCTCTAACCAGGGACGTATATTCTATAGGCTTTTGAAGTTTCTCTATAGCCTACGAAAATACCTTTTCTCCCAGAAGGCTCTAGCTTAGTTCTTTTCTCTTTGGGTACATGAACGTAAACAGGACACCCAAATATTCTTAAGTGACTAATGTTTGGTTTTATACCAATGAAGGCTTCTTCAGGAGTTTTGTCATCAATATGGGAGTGAGGACATCTGTTCTGAATGTAGACAAAAGTACTAGAGGCTTCAGCCCAAAGTGAAGTTTCTATATTTTGATCAAGTAACATAGCCTTGGCAGCTTCTAAAATGGTTTTGTTTTTCCTTTCAACAACGTTGTTTTGTTGAGGGTTGTAAGGTACAGTGAACTCCCTCTTAATCCCAGCACTTTTAAATTGTTTAAATATATTTGATGTATATTCTTTTTCATTATCTGTCCTTAGGGTTTTTACTTTTCTCCCAGAAGAATTTTCCGTAAGGGATTTGAATTCTTTGAATCTTTTAAGGATCTCCTGTGATTCTTTACATTTAAGAAAATAGATCCATGTTTTTTCTGGAGAAATCATCAACAAAGATTACATAGTAGAGAAACCCTCCTAATGAAGGTACAGACATGGGTTCACATAAATCTGAGTGAACTAATTCTAAAACATTATTTCTTTTGCTAGTATTATTTTGGAAAGACCCCTTAGTGTTCTTCCCTAAGGCACATCCCTTGCATACCCCTGAATTGTATTGTTTGAGTTTGGGTACACCTGTGACTAGTCTTTCCATAGAAGATAGGGCACGAAAATTGAGGTGTCCTAATCTTCTATGCCATATTTCATTAGAGTCTGCAACTAAATAAATTAGGGCTAGATTCGATTCAGTACATAACTCATACAAATAACCTTGTCTATGTCCTATGGTTTTAGCTTTCTTAATAGTAGAATTCTTTGGCCATGCCAACACTTTACTGTCCATGAAGGTTACTCTATATCCATAACTCATACAAATAACCTTGTCTATGTCCTATGGTTTTAGCTTTCTTAATAGTAGAATTCTTTGGCCATGCCAACACTTTACTGTCCATGAAGGTTACTCTATATCCATAACTCATACAAATAACCTTGTCTATGTCCTATGGTTTTAGCTTTCTTAATAGTAGAATTCTTTGGCCATGCCAACACTTTACTGTCCATGAAGGTTACTCTATATCCATTATCGTCAAGTGCAGATATGGAGACCAAGTTTCTTTTTATGCCTGGGACAAATAGTACTCCAATGAGTTGGATTGAGATGGCAGATTTTAATTTGATGGTGCGAGTTCCAACACCTTTGACTGGATGTGCAAAGTCATTTCCAATTGTTACTTCCTCATCAGTCTCTTCTACCATGGAGTCTAGGAGTTCCCTAAACCCTGTGATGTGTCTTGATGAACCACTATCTAGAACCCAAGAGTTGGATTTATTTGATACTTGATTTGAGAGTGCAGAGTAAAATACATATTTCTCAAGTTCATGCTCCTTTTTGGATTTTCTTACTTTGGCATATGATGCTTGTTGTTTGGTTCTGTCAGGACATCTGACTGCATAGTGCCCATATTGGTCGCATCTAAAACATTGGATGTGAGAAAAATCTTTCTTGGATGAACCTTTCTCAAGATGGCTTTTCCTCTTCTTAAAGAATGTTTTCTTTCCTTTCTTGTGGGAGTTTGCATTCAAGACATGGAGATCTTCGTCTATATTCTTCTGATTGAATCCTTTCTTTGTTTGTCTCGATTCCTCTTGAAGGCAATCTGATCTTAATCGGTCAAATTTTGGAAATTTAGACCTTGCACTAATGCCTTGAACAGATGCTTCCTAGGAATTTGGTAGACCATCTAGGGCAATAAGTGTTAGCTCCTTACTTTCAATTTGGTATCCAAGAGTTGATAATTGATCCCTTAGAGTCGATATCCTCATAAAGTATGCATTGATAGATTCTCCTTTGTTCATCCTTATATGATTGATTTCTCTCTTAAGGGCCAAGATTCTGCTGGAGTTATTTATTTCATATGTACTTTCAAGTGCTTTAAACATATGGTATGCAGTTTCATATTTTGTCAAAATTTGTACAATATGATCTCTAACTCCATCAACTATGATTTTCATGGCTTTTTCATTTCCTTTAGTCCATGCTATTTTCTCAAGATCATTCTCTGGTTCTGGTTTATTCTCTTTCACAAATGACTCAACTTTATTTTCTTTTAATATCATCATAATTCTGAATTTCCATGATGAAAAATTATTTCCTCCTTCTAGCTTGTCTTCAAATCAAATTACAGTTGCCATAGAGGAATGTAATGTTCTTCAGATTAAATTTGAATTTCTCAAGTTCAGTTGCTACTAGGACCCTTCCTAACTTGGCTCTGATACCATGTAAATGCAAACTGAACTTATGCCAAATCTAAATTGTTAGCAAATAACTTAAATTTTATCTCTGATATTTATATATCTCTTGTTGAGTCTGAGAGGTAATAATATTTAATTACTTTAAGACTGGTCGATGATCCTTCACTTATATATTTCTATGTTGTCTCATCGATCCAATCTACAACCATATATATATGTTGCGGTGACTGGGAAGAGTCACGTCTATGATAGACGTGACTCCCTGAGGAGTCACGCCACACGCCCTTTGATATAATGCGCATGGTTTAATTAACAACCCGATAATAATGCTAATCAATGTTTGAACAAATATCACCCGACGGTTCATGACTTAAGTTGATAGTGTATGATAAATGTTTTTGGTAAATCGATATCATTCGATCTCATATAATATATGTCATTTTAATAATTAATAATAATGACATCAATATAATAATATTGATATCATTATTATTATTTATTTATTCTTTTATTATATTATATTATATCTGATATAATCAATGTTCCACGGGGACGCGTCCCCTACCCTTTTTGCCTCGTCCCCGTACCGGGTACGAAATGGGGATGCGGGTACGGCTTTTCCCCGTCCCCTAATTCCCAGAACGGCACCAGCGGCCTTAAAACACAAAAAAATTGTTATTTGGCTTTGCAAATACTCAAATACATTATTGATTTTGATTATTATGGAGTTGGATACTTTATGTCATTTTGATTTCATGCATGATACATTGATACTTGGAGCCTTTGGGCATTTTTGCTATATGTATGCGATATTCGGATATATGATATATATTATAATTTATATCATATTGTCATTTCAATCTTGAATCCTTGATAGCTAAGTTTTCAATTTCCATGTATGTCTATGACTCTATGGTGAAAAGTTTATCAATGTTATGATATTCATATATGAATTTTGTCTCTCTATATATAAAAATTCCCCATGTTTTAGTCGCCGTCCCCTAAGGTACCGTCCCCTAAATTTTGGCTTCGACCCGTACCCGTACCGGAAACACATCCCCATCCCCTAAAATGTCCCCGTCCCGAAAACTCCGTGGAACACAGGATATAATCAATCTTTTTATAATTGATATTCTATTTGATCGAAGCTACGACAATTAACAATCTCATACCTTTCAATTGTGTTATCATGGCTGTCACAAACCTTATGTGCCTTTTCTCTTTTCTCTTCAACAAATACTTAGGAATCCAAATCATCAAGGTCACTAGGACTCTAGTCTAGATCAACTTCAAGCAAAGAAAAATCAGATTTGCTTTCAATAGAATTAGCTCCTTCAATGTCATCCTCAATGCACGGCTCCTAAGAAGTAAGACAGCATTAGAATCAAAAGGAATGCCATAAACATCTTTCTTCATAGGCTTGGTTTGGAAGTCAAATCAAAAACTACTAGTGTCATTGATATGAAAGAAAGAATCATCCTCAGCTGAATTAAGACCATCATTTTCGTGCCCATCATCGGACAGTTCATTAATGATCTCCACTATCCCAACATTTGTATTAGTGTCATCATCTTGATTGGATAGCTCTAGATGTATATTCAAAGCAGTTGTTTTGTCAATTTTATTGCACTCATCCTCAACATGTATAGATACATGGACCACTAAAGAGTCATTCTGGAAACCTGTCACACATTCATCATGAGGCAAGACAAATTCTGAATCGAATCCCTCTTCTTTCATCTGCTCTTCTTTATACAAGTAAGGCTTCACCTTCCCCTCACATTGTCTGAACTTTGAGCACATTGTTAACCAACTTATAAGCAGCAGAAGAAGTAACCCATTCTTGTTTCCACACAACCAGTAGCATGGATAAAATGGGTTGGGAGATAGCATCACTCTCATCAACAGTTAGAACCATAATAGTAACATCTTTATCATGTTCTTTCCTGATTATGACCAAGAGATGAAGAAACATGTTGTAGATCAGATCATGCAATACTAGATCTAACATAAGATTACTCGATCTTGTTTCTGCAACTATTTTCAGTATGGCAACCCTACTTGAATAATGAATGCTTCTGATGTCATCAAGATCTTTAAAATATCCACAATCACATCCAATACCTCCTCCATTGTGTCATCGTCATAAGGAATTTGAGGTGCCAAATTCTCATAATCTTGCTTAAGCACAAATTAAACATCGGCTTAATCTCAATATATGAATTTCTCAACCACTCGTATTGACTCGAGGAGGTCACTGTAGGAGTTAAAGCTATCTATATCAATTCCGAAGGTGACTGCTCTACAGTCTACTAAGCTTGTTACATGTCTCATAGAGTAACTAGACCAAACCTGTTTTGTTCTTTGATGTCATGCTTCAATCTGAAGTGAATTTCGTGAAATACCCAATAGTTGGCAGGAACTGTGGCTCTGATACCACTGTAAAGTACCAAGCTAAAGATGACCCAATTTTTTTTGTTTGTTCACAATCTCCTTCAGCTTACCGGTAACCTAATTATTCTAATATGAAAGGAGGTCTCTATTATTTTTTCGTTTTGAGTTGCTTTACTTGTTTGCATAGTTTTGCATGAATAAATATGTTTAATATGCCAAAACTATTGAACTTTCAATAATGAAAATATATAAATTCAGAACAAACAACTTTAGAATAGATTTGAACAATAAAGCCTAACCTTTTATTTGCAACCAATACAAAGATGGACATTACAGAAATATAATTCGATATAGCAGCAACAAAGATTTTATCCAACATTTCAAGGCACTGGATACAGATACAATATGCAGTCTCTGGTAGTGATTATTACTGAATATGCAGAAAGTCAGAAGAGCACCAACATCCGAAACACTTCCATTTTAGCACGTAAAAAGCCAGATTCCATGTTCAACAACATACATATAATTACAGCCTTATCATGCCCTGCAATATGATATAATATCATGCACCTTTGTCAGCTGTGCCCCTCTCTATTTAGATAAAAGTTCCAAGACTCAGACTCAGCGTGGACTCGGCAAGGCTGACTCAACTCGGGACTCGGAACTCGGCAAAACTCAGCAAAGTGAAAAAACCCAAGAAATTTAGAGATTTTTAAGGATTTAAAACTTATTTTATGCACCCTTTATTGAATAAAGCTTAAAGACACAATAACATCATTAAATAGAAGCTAAATTGATCAAATACACAAGTATACATTGATCACATAAGTATAAACGCAAACTGTAGCTGAAGGAGATAGCAAACTTAGATATATAAAATTATAAATATTGTCAAACGTATATAAAACTCATGGAATATGAAATCCATGGCATCAAATGTTCCAAACATATATCAAAACAAAAAACAAGTCTATGGCTCAACCTCAACCTCAGCGAAGCATGCATCCCTCCTACAAAGGCGTCTAAGCTAGGTCCTAGATGAATGAACAGCCATAGTTTGTGCCTGCGAGACCCCACTCTGACCAACATCAGTTGTGCACGTGCCTATGTCTGATCATGCTCTATCCTCCTCTGCCATGATTACAGCCTTAGCCTCTCTAACCACTAGTCAATCCACCCAAGGTCCTCGTTAGTAAAGATAGGATCCATAAACTCAGTGATCCACTCAAATTCTGGATTGACCTCCTCTAGCGTGATCAAGGTAGTCACTATCCAAAATCTATCTCATTCTAAGATGAACGTTGTAATGAACAAATACTACATCATTCAACCTCTCCACAAACAGTCTATTGCGCCTTTTGGAGTGAATGTGCTCAAACATGCTCCAATTGCACTTACAACCCGAAGCGCTGCATGGATGGCTCAATATGCAAATGACAATTCTCTGAAGGTTTGGTATTTTAGCACCAAACATTAGCCATCATCTATCTGAGATAAGAAAAAGAAAAAAAAAAAATCTCATTTCCAACTTTACAAATAAATTATAAAATCAAATTATGCACTTAACATATATTTTTACTTGGCTGCAATATTGTATGACTAGCTTTGCACATTTGACAACTAAACCACTCCCCTTGTGCGTTATCAAATGTCTCTATCTCACAGAGTGTAGTTCTGATATCAATATCACTAGTAGACATCCGCTCTAACACTGAATAGAACCCGATAAGAACCTCCTCATCCACCTTGAAATCGGGATGGTAATGGTATGCCGGATTGGGGTAATAAGTGGTTGCATGATGGACTTGTGAAGCTGGAGGTGCCATCTCCTATCAATTATCGCCCAAATGGGACGATACTTACTCTCATCTCCTCCATATACAGATCTAACGGCCTCTTTGGTCCTATTCATGCCCTCATATATGTAGCCCATAGCGAGCTTCTCCCCATCAGCAACTCGTAAGATAACTATCAAGGGCTTAATGATCTGCAAATATTGTGAAACATTAATAGTTAAGTGTGAATGAAAATAAGCAAAATTGCAAACAAAAGAAAAATATGAATATAGATTAAAAGTAAAACATAATGTAGAATTTATGAAAAAAATTACCTGAACGATCTTTGCACAAGGGGTCCAAAAACTTGGCCTATCAAAAATGTAATCTCCCACATCAATCCCTACAGTGGTCATAGTATAAGTTGAGGAAGTCCACACCTCACCAATAAACATGTGCCTCAAATCTGCCTTTGACTACATTAAGGATTTTAATGTGATAAAATTTGAGGCAAATTTTGTGATTCTAGGACAAGCCAACTCCTGCCCCATATATTACCTCATTACGCTAAGGACCGATGCATGATTGTAGATAAACTTGCAAATGTTTTTCGCCTTATCAATGCATGTCTCAACCCATTCAAGCTTGCCAATATCCTCCAATACGATGTCAAGGCAATGAGCCGCACATGGAGACCAAAAAATGCTCGAATGTCTCTTCATCAAATGTTTACCTGCAGAAGCATAATTTGTTGCATTGTCCCTCACCACTTGAACTATATTTTCTTCGCCCACCTCACCTTATGACTTCCTCAATAGCCTCACATAAGTATGTGGCATTTTTGACATGTGAGGAAGCGTCAATGGACATAAAGAACATGGTGGATCCTGAAAATAAAGCAAAATCAATGATTTGTCAATAAATCATAAATAACAAAATTCAAATATTAATAACTAAATCAAATTCAAATTATTCAATGCATTTAGGGAAGTAGAATGATCAATCACCTCCACAGGAAACAATCAAATTTAGGAGTGTCATTTTCCTCCTATTAGTCCAACCATCTACCATGATGGTGCAACGCTTTTTGCTCCAAATCACATGTTGGTCCTCTAATTCAACATTTATATCATCAACCATTTTTAACAAAAGTGGGTCACTTAACTCATTATCAGTAGCAGCTTTAAACGTCGCCCTACAAATGGTTACAGCATCTATCATGCCTTATCGGTAAGGAGACCTCGTTGCAAATAGATTATCATTAAATAAGATACGTATGTGTAATAAAATTATAAAAATTCATTAGACAAAGCAAACTATAAATTTTAAATTATAAACAATCAAATAAAAAATAATTACTTGGCTGCAACAAATGAAATGTTGCAAAAGTATCAAAACTTGTAAATTGTTTTTTTTGCAGCATCATGTACCTCCTTGTTCCAAGGCATGCTCTCAAGCAAGGGCTTGAACCAAGAGTAGTGCGTGGCACAAAATATGAATCCAAACTAGATTTTTGAACTCTAGGACCAAAGTTGACAATGCCACTAGAAGAAGCAGAAGTAAAAGCACTAGTAGAAGCACTAGGATAGAACGAAGGCATGGATGAAACCTCTCCAACACAACTTGTGGATGAGGTTAATCGGGAACCAATACTCTCCACCTGCTCCATGTGCCTCTTCTTCATTTCCTTTACTTCTTCAAATGTTTCTACTGCCACATAGCATGCATGAACAGCCTCGAGAGGTGCTTTAAGACGCAGCTCAATATCATGGCCACATATCCCAAGAATATGGTATTTAAATCTATTGCTACCACCATGATTAATTCTTTACAATATTTACATTAACTTGTCTTTTTTTCTTTTAGGAAAACTTCAGTATATATCCAAGCCTCATCCTTTTGACCTAGTTTATAGCCTTGGGTTTAGGTGTAGTAGGAGAAAACATTGGGAAAAAATATGGTTTTCAAAACCTCAAGGCTGCTGCAATAAGACAAAATTACAAACAAATTAACAATTGTGCATTGTGTTTTATAAACTAATACAAAAAAATAGGGTTTGTAACTTTGTCCCAGAAAAATGTAGGGTTCTTAAAACTTTCAATTCTTGAATGATTCTTTTCCTTTCAAAATTCAAACTTCAAAGTTGAAAAAAAGAACAATGAGCAAAAACTACATTTTTTAGAAAAAAATTGAAAATACATATTTACAAATTTCTTTTTAAAAAATGTAGGGTTTTCTGATTGTTCTTTCTTTGAACTTTGCAATTTGAATTTGAAAGGAAAAGATTCAACAATTGGAAAGTTTTAAAAAAACAATGAAGATTGTTGTTTAGAAAATACAAAAACACCAAAAAATCGATAAAATTTCATTGTTATCTCTTACAACAAACTTGAAATGAGATGAGAGCTCTTTGCAATTATTGGTATGGACTCTTTGATGCACCAAATGCAAGTATTATGCTGTCCCAATGTGATTTGTTGAAGATTTTTTGTTCTTCCTCCTTGCTGGTTGCACTTATATGGACTCTTGTTTTTCTTCTCAACTCACTCTTCTCCTCTTTTCTTGCCAATAGAATGAAATGAGGTGCCTTTTAGGGTTGCAAAGAACAAATACAAGAAAAAGACAACTTAAACTCATAAATTTTGTGTTTTTCTTTTGCAATTCACTTATGGTTTGTTGGCTAAGTCCGTCATTGGGACTCGCCGAGTCACCCTAAAACTCGATGACTCACGAGTCAAGGCGAGTCACCCCCAAGACACGGCCAAGTCCAAGTCTGGGCCCCTGTGACTCGCCCAGGGTAACCCGGCCCAAAACTTGTCAAGTTTGGGCGAGTTCAGGCAAGTCTAGGAACTCTGGCTTTAGATTGTAGGCTCCTAAAATCCTCTTGGGTTTGATACAACGGCAAAGACAACCCAAATTGACCTTGGGAGAGAGAAGATCATGCACCAATGGGAAGAAAGAAAAGATAAACTGGCTATCGTGTCCAAAGAGAACATAGCAATATAACTCCATGCATAGGAATAAGAAGTGCCACATCCAAGCTTAGGAAATCCCGTTGCAATGAAGGACGTATAAATATGACTTCCACGACACTAATCAGTATTGCTAACCCCTTACAAACATCACCTATGAGAAGGAATTCCCATACGTCTTCCTTCTGTCCAAAATACTTTACTCAGCCCTCATTAAAACCTCCACGCAAAGATAGGAAATGATACGCTTCAATATGGACACGAAGTCTGAATGCATAATCATATTCACACAACACTAAATAATCTTCCAATTACAATCACAAGCTAAGGAACAATTAATAGTTTCAGAGGAAGATAACAAATATAAAGTCGCGTCCTCGAAAGATAACTTAGGCCAAAATATACAAAATTGCCTCTTGAATATTAGTGCCCGTATGAAAAGAAAATGGCCCAAAACAATAAACCTCTATGCCACAACATTCTCAATTAAAATCTCCACGACACATTATCAATACACACCTCCAATCATCTTATTTTCCAAAGCCAATATACGAAGGCAACATGACATTGCATTTAATCTCCTAATTAAATCTCTATCATATTTTGGTCACAAGTATCTGTGATTCAATATAATTTCTTTATGCCAAATCCAAAAATATTACATCATTCCATGAATCCTTCTAGAAAATTGCCCAGCATTAAAATATAATATTTCCATTCAAAACTTTTGATTTATAAATAACAAATTCTCACTTCTGACGATAGTCTCTTATTCTGAAAATAATACCTTTTTTCTGAGAAATAATTCTTTATTTCTGATATACCTTTAATCCAAAAATTTGCCTCATCTTCCTGAAATTTGTCTTCTACAAAGACTTAACAAATTTTGAAAACTTCAATCTATGAAACTAGATGCGAAATTTGAGTAGGGTGGATAGTTTCACTACCGAAACTGATCTTCCCAAGACGGTTTGCGTCCTTAAGAGGCTAAGTTGGATCAAATCCAAACTCTAGAATCACAAGGGTTACAATCATAGAACAAGAATAAACTCAGCATGTCTCCAATGAGCCTCTCACCGTTCTTTTATAACCCACTAAAGAACCTCTTCATATTCTCCTTTTCACATTCCCCTTTTCTTTTCAATTTTAAACTTTAGCTTGGGAAAAAACAATAAAGTGGCCCTCTTATAGTTTATTATGGACATAAGGAGGTCTCTTAAATACTTTTATGACCTTATAAAATAATTAAAACATAATAATATTTATTTAATTATATTTCTAGGCCAAAAAAGGGGACATTATATATAGAGGATCGCACAAAGAATAAACTTCATGTAGATTGGTGCTTATCCTCCTAACCTAACCCCCGCCAAAAGAAGAGGGTTCAAGTTACATAATGCTCATTCTATATTAATTAATTATATTTTGTTCATAAGAAATTATGGTGGTATTTTTTGAGATGCATTAAACTAAAGAAAACAAACTTCTTCCTTCAAGAATTCCACTGTGGAATTGCCAAGGGTCATTACTCTGCCTAGTTGACTATGACAAATATTATGACAGTAAGGTATTATAGGCCAAGTATGTTCCATGGTGTCCATTATAGGGTGAGGATATGAATAGAAATAGAATGTCATTTTTTTACTGGCTAAAATAGGAACATTCCCCTTTCCTTGATGTCAATAATAGTTGATCAACCATTTGCAAAATAGAGATAAGATTTCATCAATATGGTGAATCTTCCTTCAACCACTAGTCATAAATGGGTCCTAGTAGCTACTAACTGTTTTAAATGGTGGACAAAATCAAAAAGACCATGCAGTATAACTCTGATAAACACAATTAGATATGAATGCTTTATGCCTTAAAAAAGCCATCATGCAATTTAACTCTAATTTACATTGTAGTAGAAGTATCACTAATAAATCCATGTAAATCACCATTTTTAACTTTCTAATACAATTAATTTTATGCTATAAATATTCCTTGTATGAATTCATCTTGAAAATATAGATATTCGGTAGATGAGAAATGAATCTTCAAAAGAAAAAATTTGAAAGACATTTTTAGCACACTTCAAAAATCTAAGGTACCATCTTACAAAAGTAGGACATTCTAACCTTTGTCGCACTCTCACTTGCTGAGCTAATGTCTGAATATCTGGATAAAAAATCAAACATTATAGTCTGTTAACAAACAATTCTAAGTGGTAATATAGATGATTACCAAATACATGCTAATAAGCAATGGAAAAGCACACATTCCAAAAGCTTTATTGTATTCCCAGAATAATGAGTATAGCCTTTATGGCACAATTGCACTAAAATTGGATAGAGAAACAACTAGTATATCTATAAGCATTAATAAAAAAAAAGCATGTAGAACAAGCAAGAATCTCATACATTCATTTGTGTCACTGCACTGTAATGGATTCTTGTTTATTTCAAATGTTTAAAACCTTAAATAGTCCAGATGTAATGATGCCAAATGTAGTCACTGCTGAAAATAAGCTAATAATGGTATGAAAAGAAATTCTGATAAAGTGTTATAGATGAAAGACTGAAACTATTAAATTCAGAAACTACTGGAAATCTGACATTGCTAGAATCCAAATCTTAAATTACTGTAAAACAGAAACCTTTTAAGTATTGTGAATGAAAAAATTACACTGCTGAAAAATTAGAACGGGTACTTATTTTGGAAACTAGTAAAATGTCAAACAGTGAAATCATTGATATAGATGACGATACATATCAGCAAAAAAAATTGTTCTTGAGAAGGTGCGAAAACCAACTTGGACCACATGCAGAACTCTATGATCATTGTCTTGGCCAAATACAATCATTAGAACTGTGTGTGATAGCTTATTTTTCCAAAATCATATCCTCTAACACCAAAAGCCAATTTTAAATTGATTTCACACTCTTCTGTTTTTCTTTACATGTGGGATAGTTAGCTTTCTTACAAAAAACACATATCAGGAACCAAACCCAAGAGGACACAAAAGACTGGAAACCATAGGCAAATATAAACAACTTCCTAGAAAACCATACAACTGCTTGAGTTGGACCCAAAACACGTCTCAAATGAATCCATAACATTGGTCCCAATTAACCCACAAATACAGTTATACGCTTATTAAGGTAATAGTAAAGAGCCCCGGTGTGTGAAGCACAATTTTAAATTTCAAAATATGTATGAAGTAGGTTCATAGTGGTACCCCCTCCTCGAATTGCTTTACCCAAATGATCTATAAAACCCTTGAGATCATCATCTACAGATATGCCTAGATGTCAGTTTCTAATACCTTTAATCACTGTCAATTAACCTCAAATGGATGTAATTACAGTCACACATATTGAACTGTTATATAAACTTAATAAAAACACTAAACAGGGATGGTATTAAGCAAAGAAAACACACAATGATAAAGACGATGCATTTAGTAATTTAAGCTAGAGAAACACGTAAAAGGTGAAAACTCCAGCATGAGAGAATTTTGCTCCCCATTCCACTATTGCAGTACAAGTACAGATTTTTTACAGTGCCTCCGGAATTAAGAGTCTTGACAATGTCACAAAGTTTCTCAACACACCTGCATGTGTCTCCACACTCAGAAACCCCTGTTCTTACACTTCCAATCACAAAATAAGCATGATATTGAAGCAAAAAATGAGATCCAACACTTCAAACTTCATGTTCAAACATCTTATGACATTAAGCTATCCTCCTTTGGCGCCAAAAGGGAAGTACAAACATCCAAAGTCAATTCAAATGTCAAAACCCTTCATATTCCACATTATGTTTGCATAATAACAAAAATGCTGCATCTGATAAAGTGGTGAAAACACATTCGCCATGGTCGATGACAATATTTGCCACCTACACAAACCATTCTTAGCAATTTCACTAGTTCACTATTCAACAACCTCACATTAAGACAATTTGTTGGTCAAAGACATCAACATCAGTATTTCAGCACCACACAGGTACAACAGATTACTAGACTTATCACTGACTATGCAAACATCTTTGCATAGTGCACTACAAGTTCCAGGAGGCGAATTTTTTGCATCAGCAATGCTTTTGGCTGCTACCAAAACAATTTAATCATCAGAAAAATATTTAATAATCCAAAAAACATATCAGGTCATCCAAGTGGCAATCTTGGGCAGATTTATAAAGAGTTTTAAAAATTTATTTTTTCAGTATTTACTATTTGTTTCTGCATTTTCCTATTTTGCATTTTTGAGGCCCTTCTGAACAGAATTTTACAATTCAATAGTTGTAGTTGGACAATGCTTACAGTACATTCCAAGACAAATTGATTAACTCATGGAGTTCACTTTCTAGTGCATACAATTTTCAAATTTTGAAATACAAAGAGCTATGATCCCAAAAATTACCAAAATTGGATAACTCCAACAAACCTTTTCAATTTTCTGATAAGTTTGTCCTTATCTGGCTGTTGATTCCAAGGAGTGGACAGCTCACTATCAAGTGTGGTGACTCTTCAGTTCTCACCAAGAATCCTAGTTACTATTTTAGTAAGTTTTAAGCGACTTGTATAAAAATCTATACAATGATTGAATTCAATGCAAGTAATCAATGTAAAGGGCATTCACGTCTACTGTATGGTTTGCTTTCTTTGAATAAGCTCTTAGACTTTAGTTGAAACAAAAAACTACTTTCAGTTATTAAGTAATTACAAATCTTGTTATTTAAGTTCTGTGCGATTGCTGTTTAGAATAAATTAAGTTCATCAACCAGTGAGGTGTCCCTTGAATTTATATTTTAGTTGAGATCATTAGCTGCAGCCAAATCCATTTAGTTAAATATTTATGAGGATACGACATTTTCAACATCATCTGATAGATCTTCATATGCTACTATCACAGTGCACTTACATTGCCTCTCTTTTCTTTTAGCTATTAATTTGGTGCATTTCAAATCACAATACATCGACAACATGATCACCCTCTATCACAACAGCATTAAGAAGTACATGCATAAAGCTCAAACACAATTGATGATGGATAAATATGGCACAGCTCTCCAAAAAGGCAGCAGTCCAAGATATGATTACAAGCACATATAGCATGGTCAAAAACAGCAGACTGACATAGGCCTTACAATATTGCCCAACACAAATACACTTCAGACTCCTAAGGTACCTATGCACTTTGTGACCCTCTTTACCGCATTCCATACATTCCCAATCTCCCTGATAATTTTACCTATAGCCTGGGCATTTTGCCTCGCACCTCCCTTTCAGCATCATGCCAGAAACACCATAAATACAGGACAACGCCATTTACAACCTATATTTATCTGATGCATGTATTCATTTCATGGTCCTCTCACATCATGTTGAAGACTTCATAGGTTCAAATCAAACCTTGACAACACATTGTTATAACTCGCAGCTTCAATTTTCTTACATGCCACTCACAAGAATGCAGCATTCCGTGAAGTCTCAGAACAGAGATGCATGGTAAGAAAAAATGTAAGTTATCATTAATTCTACCTAGTTGGCATTATTTTCTCCAGATTCCTGGTCTCTAAATTCCCTTACAATGTATAAAATAGAGCAATATATAATATAATGGATGTCTCTAAATTGCATTATTCTTTCTGAACCCCATACAATAGTCACATGGCATCAATCCACATAGTCCACCATAGCTTTGCTTTGTAAGCTAGGTGTAGGAGAAGGGTCACACACAAGGCATCTTAGTTGATGTGGACCCAGGGGTTTGAGTTTATGATTTCAGTCTTTTAGATACCAATGGTGGTTTCTTGTATCGCTCATCTCTATAAATAACAGACTTGATATAGTGATTTGCTTTTGGAGTAAGGAGGTACTGCCAGAATGATCAAATTCTGCTAGTTCTGGAGCATAGAATGGAGGGCACTAATAAATAGTGAGTAGGACTGGTTGGACACTACTTTTCTACCAAAATGGTTTTCTCAGGGTAAATAACTTAATAAGGCGTTACATGTCCTCTATGTGTGATTTATTTTTCTCCATTATTGCTGGTTTCTTTCGCACTTGAGATCAGTGGTCATTATATTTCTCATGTAAATCTGCTAGAATACGCCACAATATAGTTTGGTTATTTTTGTGTTGGCAGAAGTTGTTCAGATTATTTCTTATATAGACTGTTTTGACTGCTTCATACTAGTATAGATATCTTAAATACATATATCTAAAGAAATGCTGAGAGATATCAATTGGGTTTATTATGTTTACCTTAAAATTATTTTATTTTATTTTAGATTCTATATTTACTACATAGAAAGGCATTTAATTTTATTATATCTATATTATTACTTTTTTTGTTATTACATATTTTTTATTATAGTTTCTAAAAAGCAAAATTCAATTATTTACATATATTTTCCATATTCAAATTTTAAACTTTTAATCATTATTTAAAAATCATTAAAAAAATTATAGAATAAATTTTTAAACTGATGTCTACTAATAATTTTTAAATATATTTGCTATACATTTCAACTATGAAATAGTAGATTTTTTTTTTAAATTATCCTTATTTTTATTTTATATTTATATGTTTATCTAAGAAATAAATTTAATGAAGGCAGATCTTTGTTTTTATGTGGTGCTTATTTTGAAAATATTAAGTTCATAATTAATATTAATATTTTGACATGTAAAGGGTATTCAAATTTAAGCTAAAATTTAAGAGTTTTTTGTTCATGCGCGCACATTAACACATTCACGCCATTACACTCCACCCCTTACTACCATTATAGAACACCTCTCGGCATTAATAACCAAGGTTTCTATATTGACTTTGATACAAGTCTCCCACTCTTTGAATCACTTTATCCCTCAAAGCAATTGTAGTAAATCCTATACCTTCAATGTTCCACCGCCCGTTGGGGATGAAGGAATGGTGGGATGGCACGACGGGTTTTTGGGACGCGGGGACAAAGGGATAGAGTTCAAGGACAGCGGGGGGACAGTGGAGTGAGGGTGGCGGAGGGGGTGGTGCTGATATATATATAGTACTTTGAAAAACTGGTTATGAAAAGATGTATAAGAATTACATTTCAAAAGAAACTTTGGCAAAATAGTAAAATGGCAAAATTGCAAACATAGTTCAAAAACTCGAACTTGCCACGTACACAGCAAACCAAAAAATTGGACTCGGACTCAGAGTCACGAAAGACTCGGCAAAAGGAAAAAACCGTAGTTTTACACAAAAACACAAAGAAATTAATGCATTTAAAGAACATAAGAGCCATAATTGATACATTACACATGTCATATGAATCTCAAACACTCAATATATGAAATATCATCATAGTTGCAAACTTTAAAATGTATAACAGCAGCATAAGTTTATAAATGTTTACAAAATTAGATATAATGATATATCCAAATGTGAAAAACAGCAAACTAAAGACTGCATCCTTCTCTTTCCTCTCCTAATATAACTCAATTTTTCACGCCTTGAACTAGTAGGCGTTGAGGTATTTAAATGAGGAGTTGATTCTTCTTCTTCAACATCAAAGTCCTCGTCTTTGTCATCCTCCATTTCATTGGAGTCATCCTAAAACCTTGTTTTGAGCAAGCACAGAGAACAAATGACTCAAAAAGTGAAAAAAAAAGTTAAATTATAAGTTGCTGGGTGTGTCAAGGCAGCAGCAAGAGTCCATCACAAGGACTTGCAAGTCCTGACGATGGACTCGCGCAAGTCCATGCCTCAGACTCGCGAGTCCAATGGCAAGCCGAGGCAGCAACAAGAGTCCATCACAAGGACTCACAAGTCCTGACGATGGACTCGCGCAAGTCCATACCTCGGACTCGCGAGTCCATGGCAAGTCGACTCGGCTTGCCATTGGACTCGCGAGTCCGTGGCGACTCCTACAATTTTTTGAACTATGATTGCAAATACTAAATACTAAGATATGAATTGTATGTGTCAAATATAACTGATGCTAAAGATTGATAATTTATGAACAGTGATACTGTCATTCACCACTGATTATATGAAACCCTTATACATTGAAATTAACCTATGAAGTCTAGTTTGCCTGTCTGGGACCCTAGTTCGGACAAGGTTTGAACTGGTTCCTGATTTGGGTCCAGTTCACCTGTGGGATCAGACAGGGTTCGAACCTATTGTGACATTATCACACATCAACCCATTGCAAATGGGGACCCTCATTTTTTCTCTTTTTTAGGGTTTTGTTTCAGTCTTCAATCTCTTGTCGGTGTGAGGTATAGGAGTTCATTCCAAGTTCAGGAGTGTCATTAAAAGTGAAAGAGAGAAAACATGACCAAATGAGTATTCTGATGCAACAAAGGTGTTCAAAAGGGCCAAGGGACAATGATCAATACTGCTAGAGGTCAATTTTGATGACTCCTTGCTTAATCTGCTTTTTGCTTTTTTCGAAAGTTTTTATTTTTGGCATTTTGGGGCCAATCTAGGAATCTACTTTTTTGTTTTCTTTTTTTCTAAATTTAGAAAGTTGTTTTTTTCCTTTTTTTGAAATTTCTATTTTTAGAAGTTTCTATTTTGGGAAGGCCAAAAGTTGTGAAATCACCCAAACGTAAAATTCATTGTTTCAATTTCAAATTCATCTGGGATTTTGTGAAAAAAAGCATGAAAAGTGGTGAAAATGTTCCAAATTTCAAAACGAGGAAAAGCATTCATAATTGTGAAAATTCTTGAAAAATCCTTGTTCCGGTATTAAATTTATCGTGGAAAAGTCAAGAAAAGTTGTGGGAAAGAACACTTATGGAAGCATGCTGATTACTAAAATTTGGCTAAGTCTGAAAATTTTCAAGATCTTCCAAAATCTAAAATCTACATTATAACTCCTAGAGATCCGAAACCACTCTCAAACATCCTAACAGTATTTATATAAAATATAACTTAAAGTATAAGTATAATGTGACTTATACTTAAATGTTATATTTAAAATTAAAAAAATTCGCCCAAAGAGAAATTCCTTAAAGTTCGTTCACACACGAAAATTCTAGAAATAAGTAAATGGATCAACTTAAGGAAGCTTCTAGAAAATGAATCGACTTAAGGAAGCTTCTAGAAGAAAAGATAGAAATTGACTTGAAAAATTCTAGAAGACAGCACAATAAGGGTCGCCACATAAGAGCTTCTAGAAAAAAGTCAAATCTCAATGAAAGAAGAAAAAAACAAGTTTTTTAAAATAAAGCTTCTCTAAGAGAAATAGACCAAGTTCAATAAAGGAAAGAAACTTTAAAAAAACACACAAAATAAAGCAAGTCAATCCCTTCTTGATATCATCGTTTCCAATAAATACATGAGCTTGGCATTGTATTCATTCACAAACAGGAAATTGCAGTTCTGGAGTTAGTAGAACTTTTCAGATTTCAATGTAAGGTAGAGATTTTGGGCTATTCTCAGATTGAATTCCATGAATATTGATGATCATTTCTTGGAATTTTTGTGTTTGCTGATGAATTTCTATTCAAGATTTTGATTTCTTTCAAGATTAGAGGCAATTTTCAGATCATTTCTTGGAATTTTCTTGGAGTTTTCTAATCTGATTGACAAGTTCTAACAAATTAATGCAGATTTGAAAGAGATTTTCATTCCAAATTCAGGATTTCAATATGAAATTTCTCAGTATTGGGGCAGATTCAATGTTTTCATCCTTAATTTTTCATACTTGCAGTCCTAATTTGTCATGTCCCCATTCTGGCTGACATCGTTTAGCGTGTCGGATCAGTCTATCACAGGCTCTCGTAGACTGGTGGCGATGTGGAGAGAGTCATTTTGTAGATCAGTGGTCGTTTTTGCTCTTAGAGAAGTGATTTAGAGCTTATTTTTATTATTATGAGTTATGCGGGCCCCACATGTTATAATTTTAAGTTGAGTTGCACTTTTTATTTTATAAAGTTATATTATTATAAAAGTGCATTATAATGGGATTTTATAATGGATGCTTCTAGAAGTTCTTAGTAACTTCTCAAAAAGTGAATAAATAGGGGGCTTGGGCATTCATTTGGACAAGCTGATTTGAGGATTCTTCTACTTTTCCATATTGGAGCAATTTGTAGTCATTTGGTCTGCAAATTTTCATTAGATCTTTGGGAACGAAAACTCCCTTGGATTTGCATAACTGAGGAAGTGAGATATCTTCTGAAGGGTTGCACATTGGAAGTGGTATTCAGCCATTTCATATTGAGCTTATTTGGAATCCTCAGATTTACCTGAGGGTTTGAGTTTTGGTTGTAAGAGGAAGAAAAAGCAGGTCCGAAAAAGCAATACGAAAAAGCGGATCCGAAAAAGCAGTCCGAAAAAGCAAAGTGAAAAAAGCAGTCCGAAGAATTATTGCAGCCATCTACAATAAGCTGTAAATTGGGATCAGTTCGGGTGCAATTGGAGGTGTCTACATCAGCATTCAGTCAACAATAAGTGCAGCATTCCAGGTTCTTTCATATGATTCAGATGTTGATATTTGATGTCAAGGTTGTGTTGAAAATTGCATATAAGTAGGCACTGCTGTGACAGTCAATACATAACTATAATTCAGTCACTGTTATTCATTCTTGGATTGTCATAGTGAATGAGAGTGGATTTGATAAGGTCTGGTCATCACAAGAGTTTCATTGTTCATGTGTACTGTTGTAACAGTCCATATATGTATTCTGAAAAAAACAGTCAATAGAAATCAGTCATTGCTATATCTTGCATATTGTCATCAGATTTGTAGTGTTGATAATCCAATAGACATTGTTGGTCATTGCATTATCTTGTTTGGCAAAAGTTCATTGTATTATCTTGGTGCCAAGTTATTGAAGTCTGAAAATTGTTATAGCTTGTAAAGTCAGCACTTGTATTGATAGCATATTGTAATAGGCAACCTTCTTGAAACACATCATTGCTTGGGTACTGTTCTTACATCATTTAGTGAGCATTTGTATTGGGTATTCAGTCGTATGCCAACTATTTGGCATAATGTCAATGGCTGTAGTTGTGCTTATCAGAATATAGGTTGCATACCAACTGTTTGTGAAAATGCCACTTGGCTGTAGGAGTACTTTTCATATCATTGAAAAAGAAATCTAAAGAAGTTGCTTATCATTTGGCTTTTCAAGTAGTTACTTAGCAATCATTTGCAATCATTAAAACATCATTGGCATCAAACAAACTCAAACTAGAAGCAAACATCAGCAAACAATTCAGTTGCATGCCAAGTGTTTGACAAATTGACTCGGTTCAGATTTGGGAATTTTAGTGGCCTTTTTAGTAAGGGTCATTACATAATTCTTGATTGAAAATTCAAATTTTAAAGGATTGAAGATGAATTTTGGACATAGGAATGCAAAGTGAAATCAGAATAAAATTTAATTAGATTTAAAATTCCATACTTTGCATTTGTCAATTTCATACCCTCTCCTAACTTAGAATTTCTTATCTTTTTAGGAAAATAGAGTGAAGAAATTTCTCAAACCTAGTTGAAGTCCACCTCAATTTGGAAGGAAAATCAAGAGGAAAGCAAGAGGAGATGGACTTTGAAAGTTTAGAGGAAAGCAATCAGAAATTTGTCTGAGTGTTTGAAAATCCTTATTTCAACACGAAGTCTGCCTTGAAGAGATGAAAAAGTGTTTAAGGCATTGAAATTGCTAAGGCATGGAGATTTCCACAAGTTGACAAAAAGTTCACTCCAACATGAAGAATTTGTCTAACGCATGGCAAAATCCTCATCAAGGCATGAAATCCACTCAAGAATTAATGGAAATTCCTATTTCTGAATGAAGTCTGCTCATGGCAAATTCTTGTTTCCAGGCCAAGTCTGTCCAGCCTAGAATGACTTCAAATTTGGCTAAGTATTGTCAAGAGTTAGGAAATTTCACAATTCTACATGAAGCCCTCCCAAGGAAAAACAAGGAAAATCCTTAATCCATGGTGAAATCCACTCTAGCAAGGAAGAAGAATATAGTTCTAAGTGTTGGAAATTCCTCAAGTATCATCAAAGTTCGCCATGGAGAGAGAACTTTCAAGGGAGAAAATTTGGTTAAGACAAGGAAATTCCGTGATCTATAGTGAAATCCACTCAAGCAAAAAAAGAAATTCTTAATTCAAATGCATGAGAAATTCTTAATTCAAATGCATGGAAAATTCCTAATTCCAATCCATGGAAAGTTGTGAAGAATTCCTGAAGTTGTGAAAAATTCCTAAAAAATTCCATGGAAAGTTGTGAATAATTCCTAAAGTTGTGAAAAATTCCATGGAAAGTTGTGGAAAATTTCTGAAGTCGTGAAAATTCTTGATTTCAAACAAGGAAGGTTGTTGGAGATCCGCAAGCACAAGCAAAATCCTCCCAACCTAGGATGACTCCAAATTGCCCAAGTATGGGAAATTTCTTGAAAATCAGACCTAAAAGTGCATTTCTAAGGACGGGACTTCATCATTTCCAAAATTCATATGACCATTTCCAAATTAAAGGCAAATATGAAGGAGATGCTACAACAACCCTAGATTTCCAAAGATCAAGATCAAAGGAAGGAATTCAAATGGTATAAGAAAAGATGACATTCACAAATGAGAAAAACAAACACAACCAAGGACTTCATCACCTATGAAGAATTTCAAGACAGAAAGAAGGATGGATGGACAAGGGAAGATTTCAAAGACATCCTTCAAATTTCAAAGTTTACACCAAGAAGTCCAAAATCCTAGATCGAAGAACATTCGAAAAGGAGAAAATTCCAAATTCAAGAAGGTTTAAAGATGATACAATTTGGGAATAGTTTTCCAAAATCTCATATTCCAAAAATTGAAGAAGAATTGTTTGAGGCCAAAGAGATAAGCATGTTGAGGTGGCAACCACCTGTCTCCACCAATCAGATAATATCGTGACAATACATCCAAGTTCAATGAACTTGATCTTTTCTTCCATCAAGATAAGTGACGCTTTCTTCTAGAAGAAAGCATTTGATGAGTTGTTTATTTTTCATCGGTGCTCATTAGATAAGCATTGCAAACCCTAATTAGAGTATAGCTGTCTAAATCTTGGTCATCAATCTTAAATTGATCTAGGCCCTTTATTTGTTTTTAAACTCTTATATAAACCCCACTCCTCTTATTTGTAAGGGAGAGATTCGAAGATTGTTGCATAAAAATTGCTTAAGTAAATTCATTGTTCAATTGTTGGTGAATTTAAATATCTTTTGTAAGTTGCATGGTTCGTGTCTCTCACTTAGCATGGATTTTATTTTCAAGTTGTTAAATTGAACGAAGGATTTGATGAGAATGTTCATTGTGGAATCAATGTGTTCATACTTTTGATAGTTGGATGTTTTTCGACTATTGTGCAAAGTTAGTCTGAACTTGTGATATAAAAACTTAACTTCCATTACTGTATTTATTGTTTGAATGTTGGTGAATATATGTGATGTGAAAATCCTTAGAATACCTTAGAAGATTGTACCATTCTTGTGGAGTTGTTGAATTTGGCAAAACAAGGATAGGTTTCGGATTCCACTTTTGCAGCCTTGTCTCCAGATTTCATAGGATTAGTTCATAGAATTAGCTTAGAGTTAGAATTATTTTCTCAAACCCTCCTCTTTTGAACTTTGTTTTAGAAATCTCCATAAGTGTTAAACCCAGAAAATTAAAAAAAATAGAAAAAGGGAAATCCATTAAAGGATAAAATCTTGAGTAACTGTGTAAGTCCCGTGGAGGTTTTCAGAAAATCATCCTACCACGAGAGTATCCTGAACAGCAAAACCAAACGCATTTGGAACATTGGAGTCAACCTTTGTGATCACACAGTTCATCTATTTAGCACATTGGAGGCTTTGTTCAAGAGAGGATAGAGTACCTCCCTGGTATTTTATTTTGTGTTGTCTGTGTCATAAAACATGCACCAACAAAACCCGGGCAAGCTGGTTCGTCCGGGCCGAACCCAAGTCAAACCAGGGCAGACCCAGGCAGACCAAGTGCAAACTAGGTACATTTCCACTCATAAACATTCTATAATTTAGTGCGGGAAACAATTATTACAGAATTTGAATAAGATCTTTTACATTACAAAACAAAATTTCCTGACATTCAAATATTTATTACATCAAATTAAACTGGCCCTCAAGATATCTTCCAGTGAAAGTTTAATATCCAATTGCTGATAATGACCCCTGTTCGATTAATTGCAAGCTCTCTATAGTGATAAATTATATTTTAAACATTAAACAATATCTTCAATATGTGAAGGGAGTTGCAAGCTACTTTTCTAACATTTTTCAAGTAGGATGTTAATTACAAACAAAAAAGCTCTCTGTACAGTGAAAAAGTAATAAGCATTTGAGAACTTGGAAAGCGAGAATGATACTGGTGCAGCTGATCCCATTGGCATTGGCACTGTTTGTGAATCAACTAAAGCCTTCGAAGAAGAAGAAGAAGAAGAAGAAGAAGATTTAGATAATCCATTAGATGATTGAAACTTAGTATAAAGTTCCAATTGTTGAAAGTCAAAACAATGATACTTGAACTCGTTATTATTATTTTCATATTTTGATGTTGATATGATGATATGATTACAAGTTTATGGTGTTTTTTTTTTAGTTTTTATGATACCATGTGACATTCTAATCTTAATCCATGCTTCTAGGCTGCATACATATGTATATATATTATATATATAATTTTTACATGTTTTTGTACTAACAAACCCAAACCCCATTTCAAAATTTTGTCGTACTTGCGAACCGGTTCTTCAAACCCAAACCTGAACCAGCAAATTAGAAATTAACCATATATGAAAATGGAATTGGATAATGAATTGTTAGATAAAAATGATAGTAGCAAATAAACATGGAAACACTAACATAGAAACCCCAGTTCTGATTTTTATTTAGGGTAGCCAGCGTAATCAGCAATAATGTATTCAATAGCAGCTACAAACCCTCATAAATTGCCCATATTAGGTTTGCAAATGATCTGAAAATGTCCTTCAATCAGCTTATATATATTTATATATTTATATATATTTATATATATATATATATGATTTGCTTGCAAATATTTTTAAAAAAGAAAATTAAAAACAAGATACACTTTTGAGACATTTGGGGACAAGAGACTTCCAGAAGTCCCTGAGACGCTTAAGGGACTCCTGGGCATCCCAGAGACTCCTAGCTGTCTCCATCATCCCCAACCGTCCCAATGGTGGTGGCAGGATGGCAGGAGAACACTCCATCCCCGTCCCCAAGTCTTGAAGATGCCCCCGTCTCAAAAATGTGGGGCTCCGAAGGGGAAATGCGTCCCCGTTTTTCACAGTTTGCCTCCAACTTGGGGCAACCTCAAGTCCTGAAATGTTTACCTCCAGTTTGCCTCTAATTGTCAAAGAAGGTTCAAAAGTCAAATTACCTTTATGAATTGGTCATAGTTGGATGTTCCTATCACTTGTGGGATAAGAGGCAAGTTGCCATGATAGGATGATTGTGCGCTCTCGGGCCTAGTTGGGTTGGGCAGTTTACTGGCATCCTTTCAAATTTCCTATCAAACTAAGCTATGATTGATTATAAGATAGTTAGCTAGTCAGAATCTGCTTATTCACTGCATTCGTTCGATATTTTTTAAATTATTAAAGATTAACTAAGTTCACTTTAATATATTATTATTGGAATTGTTGCTTTTGTGTACAAAAAAGTTAGTTCCAACTTGGGGATATTACAAGGTTACTCTCTTTATATAGAGATTAGAAAATGAAACAACCCAAATGTATAAAGATTACATGACTCGCATAATGCCAAAAAGAGAAGTACAAAAAATAGAAATAAAACTTGCAAAATTTTCCACTAAGGTGACTTTATTTCAACTATATGCCTTATTCATCACTAAAGAAATTGTTGTAATTGTTATAACTCAAGAAGTGGTTCATTCTATTGTTTTGACAAAATTGAAGAACATAGTGGTAAAATTAGGTGTCTGCAAAGTTTATGATTGAGTTGATTGAAGAATTTTAATAAAGAACTTGGAAAGATTTGGAATATGTCTCAAGTGGATAAAATGCATTTACAGCTGTATTTCCACTCCACAATAATCCATTCTGATTAATGAAGGTCCAGTTGTTTTCTTTGAACCCTCCATGGATCTCTAACAATCTTCCTTCTTGGTTATCTTAATGACAAAAGTCAAAAGCTCTTGAGAGATCAATCAGCTAAGCTTCTCAAAAATGACTATGGACAGGAATCGTTGCCACAAATGGAAAGGCAGCACTCACAAATCAACAATCAATAATTGATACTATCCTTTTGGGGAGGCAAGTTTAGTTACAGCATCTACTTTCAAAGAGATCCTCTGCTCCTATTTGACTGTCTCTGGCCAATTTATCAATGAGGACAAATCAGAAATCTTCTTTCTTAATTCATCTTCTAGAATCTAATGTAGATTCTCAACTAATCTGGGTTTCAAAATCAGGAAGCTACTAGGTAGAGATCTTGGGGTCCCCTTGTTTTCAGGTTCCCTTCGGAAAAAACAGGCTAAATATTGCCAAACTAAGCTTTCCTCTTGGAAGGGTAAATGGCTATCCTTTGAAAGGAGAATCATGATGGTCAAAACTGTTCTAGCAGCAGTTCCAATCTATCTGGCTTCTGTTTAGAACACTCTTTCCAACTCCTCCAAAGCTCGAAATAAGCTCATGAAGGATTTCCTATGGCAGGAAGCAGTAGAAAAGAAAAATCTTCCTTTAGTGGCACAGAATAGAGTTTGCACCCAACCAGAGCAAATGGTGCTTGTTTAAAAAGTTGGTCTACTCACAATAGGGCTTTGGGCCCTAAACATGTAGGGAGAATTCATTTTTAAAAAAATTTATCCTTTGGCCAAATGGACAACCTTCCTAAGGAGGAAATGTCTAGACTCAAAGGATCCAGACATAATCTTTACCATTTCCAATCTTCCAAGAGGTTCATTCCCATGTTTATTTCATCAAAAAATGCAGGCTGGTCATTTAAAACCATCTCACTTGGGAGATTAGGATGCAGAAAAGAAACATTATGGGATGATACATGGAATAGCCAATGCCCACTTCAAGACAGGAGAGAATAAAAAGAGATTAGGTACCTTATTTGCAAAGAGTCGGGATTGTTTGTAAGAAATTAAGTTGGCATCAGAGAATCTGCAGTGCCGCAAATAGTTAGTCAGAAAGGTCTTTCAAACTTGGAGGCCTTCAACTCTCAAAAAGCCCTTAAGAATGATGAGCTGGAACAAAGGATAATTTTCCACGGAGATGGGGAGGATAAATTAAGGTGGGTTAGTTCTAAATCGGGGTCCTACACCACAAGCTAGGATAATTATCTATCTCTAAGCAGATTATGGATGAAAATTGGCCCTCTGATAACTATTGCCACAAAGATTGCATGTCTAAAACGAGAACCTTTGCCTAGGAGTGTTGCATTAAAAAATTCTAGCAGGAGATATGATGATGAATTTGGAATATTCTGGAGCCTTAAATGTTCTCTATGGTTGTGTGATGTTCAATTAGGGGACCATACTTTTCTTCATTGACCCTTTGCTCTTAAATTCTTCATCTGGGTCTGTGTCTGTAATTGATCAAGTGCTCTCCTGAACACTTCGCTTCAACTCTTCAGAAGTTGGCTTCTTTTGAAGCTGAAGGCAATCCTCTCTTTCTGTGGATTATCGGCCCTTCTATGCTCATTTGTTATCTCTTGAAAGAAAGAAAGAAAAAAAATTTTGGGGAGAAATCTCATCCATTGGAAACATTTTCGCCCAGACTGGAAGTGGCTGTATATCTCTTCCATTGGAAACATTTTTGTCCAGATTGGGAATGGCTATCTCTGAATTGCTTATGGTTACAGTTAGGGAAAAATCTCAGAAACGGCGTTTTCTCCTCTTCGGATAAGGAGATGTGTATATGGAAAAAAACTGAGCCTCCCCCTTCATTGGGCCTCAGGGGAGAATCCCTCTTCTGGCGCAAGGTGAAAAGGATCCCGCTTTCCCTTGGCTTCTTTGTACTTAATCTCAATAGTGCTTCAAGAAGTAATCCGGGCCTCCTGGGGTCTGGGGGTGTGATCAGTGACTCTTCTGAGAATCTTATCAAAGCTGGCTCTAAAAGTTAAACAAAGGAAACAACAACAAGCTAAAGCCTCATACTTTAAGGAAATTATATAATTATATACAATTCTCTTACAAATTGGAAATCAACTAATTGGAAAAATGAGAATATTCTCATAGAAGCCTAATTGTCGTTGAACTCCCTCAAATCTAATAAACTAAAAACTAGCTCTTTCTACTGAAACTTTATAATATTTCATTGCCACTAAACTATTGGCAAATTCTCTATCCCAAAGTGAACACAATAAAGCTATGGACAGAAATGAATATAATGGCAAAAATTCTCAGACAAAATTAAAAATTACTCACGGGATGACATAAGCATTTTGATGAGCTTGATATCTTCTAGAGTGAACCCTAGTTCCTTATCTGCGGGGTGGACAATGTCCACTTCTTCCTGGTCCAAAAGTTTCTTGCTGCAAAATAAATTCGATCACTTTCTCCATTTTTACAAATGCCAGAAGTTATAGGCGAAATTTAAGAACTGAGCATCAAAAGAAGAGAGAGAGAGAGTACCAGTGAGAGGAAACCCAGAAATTAGCAGCCATCATGCAACTAAATGCCAAATACGATAGCAAGAAATAATCAAGCGGGGCCTAAAAAGAAATGTTTAGCTTGTGATGTTAACGGTAGCTTTGCTGAGGAATTTAGCGAAATTGAGTTTGGGCCAAACTTAATAGCTATCACATAATGCTTTGGACCAAGAGGATGAGAGAATTCTTAGCTTTTACGCTTTCTGGTAAGCTTGTGTTCTGCAAATCTTGATATCTAATCTAATTTTGAACACAGGCCTTCGAAACGATAGAAAGAAAAAATGGTAAATCCTCGGCTCCGGAAAGCGCTTCCAATTCGATCAACAAAACCCTCTTTAGTAAATTCGAAAACTAGTCCCATCACGGATAGTGGGCTTCATGGACGAAGCCTATGTTCAATTGATAGAGCACCAGGCTAAGGACCATAATTTCAATGGGTGCTGGTTAAAATAAAATAATAGTATTTCATTAGTCACTAATATAAAAACTAGCATATTTATTTTTAATATTAAATTGTTTTTTGTATCGGTAAAAATAATGTATTTTTATTAATAATTAGTCTATTATAAAGTGAGAAATAATAAAAAATAGCTCGCAATGTGGTGACAAAGGCAAGGTATTTGTCACCCACCTGTGATCTGGCAAAAACCCCCTAAAAACTATAGAATGGTGTTGCAACAAGGGCAAATGTCATTCCTTTGGGCAGAAGGAGACCTCATGGAATCGTCCCCTAGCCACCCAATAATCAGCATCAAGGAAATGGATGGCAAAGGAAAAGATTAGGGAGTCAGGTTCTTCCCCAACATGGAGTCTGGAATAGCCAAACTAGGACACAACAAAACCCCTCTCTACAATGGGATAAGAACTAGAGCAATCAAGATAGAAGGAATGTTGGGATGAAGAAAGTTGTCACTTGGGAAGCAAATCCATTTACTCCCCCTTTGAGAAGAAGTAGGCTAATGACGTTGCCAATCCTATATGCAACAAAGATGGGATCATTCCAGCCACCATGGTTTGTTCATCAAAAGGACAGGTAAGGATGTGCCCAAGGAAAGGATCATCAAATGGTTTGCGAACTTCTTCGAGGGATGGGTAAGTGCTAATGCCCTAGTGAACAATGTTTTCCTCTTAGATTATATTACCAGAAAATCAAGAAGAAGATTTTGTTAGGAGGGCCCTTATTTTTTGAATGATTTTGTTTTTACAAATTAGATTGAGAACCAAATTTCAATCCTATTCTTCATAATCCTAAAAGGATCCCACATTGGATAAAAATAGAAAACTTGCCCTCAAAATGTTGGAGTGAGAAGATATTGGAGAAATTTGAAGGAAACCGAGGTGCTTTTATAGGGTTTGAAGAAGATTTATTTCTTGGGAGATCGGAGATACCAAAAAATTTGGTTGACATAGAGACTAATCACAAATACTTAGATAATCTGGAAATCATAACAACTAAGGGTAGTTGGATCCAAAAGATTGAGGCGGATTCCAGGGGAGGAAGATGTATCTTGAGCAAAAGATATGTTGCTTACTACACGACTCTTGTAGGGAAGGTAGTTGACATCATCATGAGACAAGTAGTTACATCAAATCAGGCCACTCTGGGGGGGATTAAGGAAGGTGGGACAATGCAGACTTCAATGGAGGTTGGGTGTCCTCTAAACATCCAAGAGGAGGGAGAGATAGTAAATAGGGATATGTGCCCCAAGAAGGAGCCATCAATGATTCAGGATAAATAGATCATGGATAATAATCGTTGACCTTTTCAGCTCACCATCTAATCTTTAGATCATTTTCTTTTACCTCGTTCCAGTTGAGCAAGCTTAAGGAGCTAAATCAGTCAAAATGCTATAGAACAAAGATATCAACAAAACATCTTGCAAGTTTCATCGAAATAGACATGTAGAGCTTCTTTGGGGCCTAAGGCTTAATTTCGGTAGGACATAGTGTTGGTCTCACTAAAATCTCAATTTGTTTGTCCATCGGGCTTCAAGAGGAAATTTTGGCATAACAGGTCAAATGTCTTGCCGATGAGGTTCATTTGTCAAGAGTCTTGTTGATTTGTTTCTTCATTGGTGATCAGAAGGTGATCAATTGTGTGTTCTGATAGTGTTTTCCCCAATGGATGTCATCGGGGTAAGTCGCCCCAATTTTTCTTCATCGACATATTAGAAGGGACAAAAATGAGTGCTCTGATAGCATATGCTACTCTGATGGGTTGCATCGACAAATGTCTTACCAATGAGGTTTTCAGAGGGTAGCTCAACAATGGCATCGATGATGTATTGTCGATATGCATTTCGCAATGATAAAGGGGAATTGTATCGACAAAGCGGGAAGTTTGTTTTGTCGATAATCTTTTGGGTGTCGAGGAATGAAAGTTGTTAATTGTAGGACTTTTGGAGTGTTTACCTAATGTCTGACAACATGTCACAACAAATCAATATTCTCAGTAGAGGAGCTCAGTCATCAGGTAAACTCTGCTCGATGGAAAAAATAGTAATGGCACCTTATAATCAGATTTCATCAAGGAAGCTTTCAACAATGAGCAATGACATAAAACATAGCATTAATGCTCTCAGCAACTCTCATTGATCTGCCTTCAGTTATTCGACCTATTCAGGCGACGTCATTACTCCCCTATGCTCTCAATCAAATCCTTCTAGTCATTTTTTGGTCATCTACACCTCAAGATGATTCTCAGGATCAAGCCTACACACCATCAAAGTACAACATGAGGACTTCTTGAAGTTGTAGTTATTGTTGGGGGTCACTTCTTGATTGCAGGGACATTTATGTTCCTTCTTTCTGTCACTTTTGAGGGTTTGATTTTCTTGTTGAGATCATATTTCTTCTAGTCTATATTCTTCTTCTGTAACTCAACCCTAATCAAGGTTTGAACTTCATGAGCAATCTAGGTTATGCCTGAACCCTATAAAGGCAAAGTTTGTACATTCTCTTAGGATCTCTTTTTTTGGTTATTTACAGAGTTCTCTTTTGTAAATATATTTGCCTTATTTAATAGAAATTGTTGTTGTTTTACCTACTAATAAGCTTGTATAGTCTTTAAACCTTGTTTATTTGGACATATTTCATCATCTACAACACTATATGATTATGGTAATCTCAGTCAATTAATCTTATTAAGTGAATATCTGGGTAAAAGTACAAAAAGTTGTCACCCTTTTACAAAGGAAAAGGCTAACAAAATCAAAGTTGTTCAACTTCAATAGTATAAAAATGATATTTATGTTTGGAATTTGAAGATGATGTAAACTAATTAAATGTGATAAAATGTATGAAGTTTAAAATTAATATTTTTAATAATTTTTTTGAATAAGAATTTATATGTTTTCTTAATTGTTAAAGATGATTTTTTAGTTGTTGAAAAATGTTGAGAATTAGGGGTCTAGTTCCCACCCAAAAATTATATGTAAATAAACTTTTTTTCCCCTAATTTCAAAATATGTCATGGATGACATATATAGCTAGTGCATGAAGAAATAAAAACTGGTTTGTGACCTATATTTTCTCTTTTATAACAATTCAAATTCCAACTCACTGAAATCGACAGTTTTCATCTCGCAACATATTTTTCATAACAAATCTATCCCAATAAAAAAAAAATATGTATTCTTGAAGGGGACTCTCTCCTCTAGTGCACCATACGTTTTTCAAATTTATTTAATATGATTTACTATTTTTTTTCTTTCTCTGAATCAACATCTCCTTAACTGTTAAAATACCTACTTGCAATATTTTTTAATTACAATAAACTATGTCTAATTAAAACACTATAAAATCTATATGAGGATATTCTTGACTCTGATCTCTACAAAAGGGTATTTTTTCATTTTTTTAAAAATATAATTAAAAATATTAGGAGTTATTGAAACGCCACTTTTCTGAAATAAAATTATTTTTATGGTAATTGGACCCAAATGGTATAAAACATGCATTCAATAGACATTTCCAATTGGAAAAGTTAAAGAACTTATCTAACTTAGCTAGAATGAATCTAGCTAGACCATATGTTTGACCAAAATTAATTTTTAGTTAGAAATACTAAAATTTAGTTGTGCTAATAAGTTAGCCTAAAAAGTGACACCTGATTGTGCTTTCACCCATCTATATTCCTTGCCTGGTTGTATTGGTTCTTAACATTCATTTTGTGATAAGGTTGATAAATACAGAGAGTAGTGCAGTTTTGTGAGTTCAATTGAAGTTAAGTGCAATCATTGGAAGGAGTAGATCAACAATCTATCTGGTGCATCACCTTTTCCCTTTCAACATATCCTTCTCCCTTTTCCTCAAAAGTAATAGTTTTAGGTGCACCTTGATTGTAAAGGAAGTCGGCCTTCTTCAGAGACTCAATCCCTCATTTCCAGTCCCACACTTGGAGATTGTTTCCATGTTTCACAACATCGCTTGGGTCTCTAACCACCACCTAAGCCCAGGTGTAGACTTTTGTGAAAACACTTTTTGGCATGCCAAGTGGGATAAGATTTCAAGTTTGTTTAAGAAGACCTACTAGTTGGACGGTGTCAAACAAAGAATTTCAATATTCATGCAGGATGTTAGTGTTGCTCTTAGCATCTCAGCCTTCAAGAGGCTCACATTTAAGCACTTGGCGACTCCATCTCTACATTTTGGTTCTCAAACCAAACCTGCTGCAATTCATGCCCAAAATACAAATAAGGGTATCTTCTAGAGGTAATTTTCAATTTGCCTAGCTCTCATTTTCAAGTTCTAGAAGAAGGAATAGACTATCTCTATCACCAGTTAGAGGTTCAGAAGCAACTCCTACACCATCTATATCTCTTTCTACTCCTTCGGTTGATAGACCACAACCTAGGGTACCATTTGCTCAATTGAATAGATCATTATTTCATATGGTTGTCCCTAGGAATCAATTTTTTGCTACCTTTAATGGCAGTAGCCCTTTTATTTTGGCTCAAATATATGATATACCAATGTCTTCATGTAAGAGTTTACTAGACTTCACTGGTGAAACTTCCATTTCTCCAATAGAACACATTCAAGAAGTTTCAAATGTTTGCAATATTCATGGTATCACAGAAGATGATGTTGTTGTCAGACTTTTGGTGTCATCACTAAAAGGAAAAGCATTTCCATGGTATAGAGGATTACCACACAACTCTATCCATAATTGGGATGAGTTAGGTGAAGTACGGTGCAAACATTTTAAGGATAAAAGTGATCATTTATCACTCTTAGAACAATTGACTACCATCAAAAGAGCACCCCATAAATACATGACAGACTTCAATTATAGATTTTAGAAAACATGGGATATAATCCTTTCTATGGTGAATCCTTCTTCTAGTAATGCTTTCTTGCATTATCTCAAAGCTTTCAACAATGAGATACCCACTAAATTACAAACAATTGGAAAAGATAGCCTTTATTTCCAAATAATCCTACACATCAGCATATTGTGTCTCTTATTCCAACTGTGTCTACAAGCCAACCTCTCATTTCTACTCCATCAACCCCTACATCTTCAAATAATAAATTTGAGGCCATGATGAAAACCATGATGCAAAAGATACAGAGCTTGGTCTTGGGTTGTGGAGTGTGGACAAGAGGTTTCAAGATCAAAGTTTGGTGATGCAAACTATTAGGAACAGGGTGTGACTCTAGAAAGGAAACAAACTCAAGGAAGTAAGCCTTCCCGATGTTATAATTAGAATTACCCATCAAATGTTGGGAAAATTTCATGGAGCTAGAATAGGCCTTTCAATAATGCATCCCCTGCATCTATAAATCAAACCATGGCACTTGTTCTTCAAAATCATTTTGCTCAAGAGAAAGAATAGTTCCAGCCTGGTAATCAATCTCATGATCAAGGTGCATTTTCTCAAGCTCTAATTATGCAAGAAGAACCAACAACTTCAAGACAACAATATGATACAAATCAGTCTAATGTTGGATATCAAGCTCAAATGCATGAAGATGCTTCTTATGCTAATTTTCATAAGACTGATCTCTGTGATATTAATCAAGAGAATAATGATGTTGCATCCACATATGGAACGACCCCAAGGACACCAGATAAGGTAGATTCCCTAGTCCAAAATCATAATAAAAATTAGAGTAACAAGAATCTAGTAGAGTCTAAAGTTGGTCATATATCAATGAAAAGTGGGTCATCAGCTTAAACCTTCCCTACATAGCCCAAAGAGGAGGAAATCCAAGTAAGAAAATTAAACCACCTCCCTTTTATATCTCTTTAGTCATAGGAGATAAAATAGTTAATAATTGCATGATAGATTTAGGTGCTAGTGCCTCAATCATGCCCAAGAGGGTTGTTGATCTACCAGGCATAAAATATGAACCTATGACTAAGGGGGTTGTCCAACTATATGGCACTTCTATAAAGATGACAAGGGTATTCAAATATTTAGAATTGGCCTTGCATGCATGCCCTGATTTCATTATCCTGCAAGACATATCAGTCATAAACCTCCTTGCACACTTTTTCCATCTGCTTGTCTAGAGATTTCACTGCCAAAATAGGTGGTTTAATAGCCTCTTCTTGGTCCCACATGTTTTTTAGAACTAGATATAGAACATAATCTTTTATAGAGGTAGAACCCTTCACCTTCAATCATGTAGATCCTTACATGCTTAATCCTGGAAACATTTGTTCTTTTTATGATGAAGAGGAAGAGGGTATGATCCATGAATCCAATACCCTTGTTGAAGGCATTCCAAATCTAAGTTTGGATGAGTGGGCAATAGAGAATCATGAACTAGATCCATTTAGACATATGGATGAGGTTGGGCTGGGTGTCTACATTATCCATGGGCAAGATGTTGTTATTACAAGGCTGATATAAGATGAAATGGTGACTGTTTTATTTTATGAGCTCACTAATCTTATTGATGATAATGAGAAATTCCCTCTTGGACCAACATCAGTAGAGGCTTTTGAGCAACAAGAATAGATAGATCAGTTGGAAGGGGTGTTCTTTCAAGAGGCAGATGAGATCTTTCTAGCCTTCAGAAATAAGAAGAGAGACAAGGATGATTTAATTCATTAGACTGAGCATTATGATCAAATAAGAGGGTTCCTTTTCCATCAGATTGAGGTAGAAAAATTCAGTGCAGCTAGCTTGATGATGGTGGGAGGATGGTTCTTGGATACATTAAGCACTCCAAGATGAGGAAAAAGGAAACTAATTCAACAAGCTAGTTAATGGATTTGTTTGATATTTTTATATGTAAATACTTGTACATAGTAGAGTAGTTTTCCATCTTTCCAAGAAGTGCACGAGCACAACTATGTCCTCCTGGAGATGGAATTTTTTTATTTTTTTGTTCAAATGTAGAGAGATTTTGAGAGATTATATCAGAGTGTAACTCCATGCCCAATGGATTGTCAGGCTACTGATCTTAACACATAGCGGGCATGTTCCCCTGAGGTCGCCAAAATGTTGACCTTTTCAGCTCACCATCAAATCTTCAGATTATTTTCTTTTACCTTGTTCCAGTTGAGAAAGTTTAAGGAGCTAAATCAATCAAAATGTTATAGAATAGAGATTTTGACAAAACATATTTTTAATGTTTCACCGAAATAGACATGTAGAGATTCTTTAGGGCCTGAGATTTAATTTTGGCATGACATAGTGTTGGTCTCACTAAAATCCCAATTTGTTTGTCTATCGGGCTTCAAGAGAAAATTTTAGCATAACAGGTCAAATGTCTTGCCGATGAAGTTCATCGGTCAAGAGTCTTGTCGATTTGTTTCTTTATCAATGATCAGAAGGTGATCAATTATGCGTTCTGATAGTGTTGTGTTTCCCTGATGGATGTCATCGGGGTAAGTCACCCTGATTTTTCTTCATCAGCATATTGAAAGGGACAAAAACAAGTGCTCTAATAGTATATGCTATGTCGATGGGTTGCATTGGCAAATATCTTATCGATGAGGTTTTCAGAGGGAAACTTGACAATGGCATTAGTGATGTCTTGCCAATATGCATTTCGTAATTATAAGGGGGAATTGTATTGGCATAACGAGTAGTTTGTTTTGTTGATAATCTTTTGGATACCAAGGAATGCAAGTTATTATCGGTAGAAATTCTTGAGTGTTTTCTTGATGTATGATGGCTTGTCACAACAAATCAATATGCTCAATAGAGGAGTTCAATCATCGGGTAAACTATGCCCCATGGAAAAAATAGTAATGACACCTTATAATCATATTTTATCGAGGAATATTTTAGTGATGAGGAACAAAAAAAAACAAAATTAATGCTATCAACAACTCTCATCGATTTGTCTTTAGTTATTTGACCTATTCAGGTAGTGCCATTACTCCCCTATGGTCTTAATCAAATCCTTCCAGTCATTTTTTGGCCATCTACACCTCTAAATGATTCTCAAGATCAAACCTACATGCCATCAAAGTACAACATGAGGACTTCTTGAAGTTGTAGTTATTGGTAGGGCGACCTTCTCAATTGCAGGGACATTTATGTTCCTTCTTTCTATCACTTTTGAGGGTTTGATGTGCTTGTTGAGATAAGATTTCTTCTGGTCCGTTCTTCTTCTATAACTCAACCCTTGTCAAGGTTTGAACTTCATGACCAATCTAGGTTATGCCTAAACCCTATATAGGAAAATTTTATACATTCTCTTAGGATCTCTTTTTCTTGTTATTTTACAAAGTTCTTTTTTGTAAATATGTTTGCCTTATTCAATAGAAATTGTTGTTGTTTTACCTACTTTTGACCCAAATAAGCTTCTATAGTCTTTCTGCCTTATTTATTTGGACATATTTCATCATCTGCAACACTATATGATTGTGTTAATCTCAATCAATTAATATTGTTAAGTAAATATTTGTATTCCTTGCTTGGTTGTATTAATTCTTAACTTTCATTTTGTGATAAGGTTGATAAATACAGAGAGAGTGTAGTTTTGTGAGTTCTATTGAATTTAAGTGTAGTCATTTGAAGGAGCAAATCAATAATCTATCTAGTGCATAACCTTTTCCCTTCTAGCATCATCTTTCCCTTTTAGCATATCCTTCTCTCTTTTCCTCAAAAGTAGTAGTTTTAGGTGCACCCTGATTGTAAAGGAAGTCAACCTTCTCTAGAGACTCAATCTCTCATTTCAAGTTATATAATTGGAGATTGTTTCCATGTTTCACAAGGTCACTTAGGTCACTAACCACCACCTAATCCCTAGTGTAGACTTTTGTGACAACAATAACACTACAAGTAGATTGGGAAATCTCTTGGATATTTCCAAAATAGTGGGAAAATAGAAGCCCTATGCAAGGAAGTCAATTAATAATTATTTACGACTAGCTTATGTGATGGTTTGCATTACACTCTGGTGCAAGAAAAACACTCAGCCTATGTGGTATCTCATGATCTTCTGGAAAACAACCCACTTACATAAGGTAGCTTCCAGGGAGATGAGTCAACAATTATTCTCAAAGATACTACCAAGGAAGATATCCTTGAGGAGATCACTCCAAATGGAAACATTGAGGTTGTTAATGAATTTCTAGGTATTGCAAGCTCCCTCATCCTTGATGATGAGGAATCTCAAGAAGAAAAAAGAGAATTTATATAGAAGTCCCTATAATTGGAGGCAATAAAATGTCAATTCAATGAATCGGTAGAGGAAGATGTGGACAAAATTTGAATTTTGATGATGGAGGAGCTAGGTATTCACTAGGTTCCCTCAAGTAGATTAGGATAGATTGCGGAAAGGACCTCTCAAAGAAAGGGGCGGGTAGGAAATCACTAGTAAAATTAAGGGCTATAGATGGGAAAGTTACAGACCAAATCAAGATAACCTCTCTATTGGATTGAAGGAATGGAAGCCCCCTTCCCTAGGAGCCATGATGCTCCTTCATGGAATGTTATGGGCCTGAACACCCCTAAAAAAAGGTGTTTAGTCGAGAAAGGGATCAACTTGACTAGAGAAGATTTTGTTTTGATCCTGGAAACAAAGAAATCAGAAGTAGTCTCAATATTTAAGAGCTTTAAACATTGGAAAGTTTAGGTTGTCCCTATTGTAGGAGCCTCTAGTGGATTGGTCATATGTTGTAATACATCAAAAGTTTGTTTTGATGTGATATCCAATGGGCATCTTTGGTTGAGTGGCAAGCTGAGGAGCTTAGAGGTCAACCTTTAGTTTGTAGTCGTCAATGTATATCAGTCTCCTGCTCAAATAAGAGAGCCTTGTGGTGTGATTTGGATGTTCACATTAGATCAATATAGGAGATGCACACCATAGTGGGTGGAAATTTCAATGAAATCCTACACTATCAAGATAAGTGAGGAGGCATTAATCTAGGTCAAGTCAAACCCAAAAGAATTTTAAAGTATGGGTCTTCAGAAAACATCTTAAGGAAGTTGAGATTAAGAATGGAAATTACACTTGCAATAATAGAAGGCTCAATTATAGCAACAATATAGAAAAATTGGATGGGTTGTTCCTTTATGGAAACCTATCTACTTTCCCAGAATCTCTAGAAGGTTTTGTTTTACCATGTTCTGGATCAAATCACACTACCCTATAAAATTGAACCTATTAATGGAATCAAGCCCTAGGGAGGGCTTGTTCAAATTTGAGAACATGTGGTTCAAGGATGAAAAATTTTGGCCTCTGGTAGAATCTTGGTGGAAGGAAGAAGAGTTCTCAAGGTTTAAACTTTTATATTTTATGGAAATTTTTAAAAAGGTCAAGAAGAACATATTGGAGTGGAATAAATCACATTCAAGAACACATTTGAATCTAAATCTAAGATTGAAGAGGCCTTAGCAGTTTTGAATGAAAAAGTTATCAGTGAAGGTATGGATAATGAAAAGTTCCTTGAGAAGAAAGGGCTATTGCCGGAATATGAGGATATTCTTGCCAAAGAGGAAAATTTTTGGTGACATAAATCAAGGGATCTCTGGCTTGATGGTTGAGACAAGAATAGTAAATATTTCCATAATATCACAAAATAGAAAAAGGATCTGAATCATATTACAAAACTAGAATTGGTGGATGCAACATTTGTGGAGGATCTGATTGATATTAGGAAAAATACTATGTCCGTCTATGAAGGATTACTTAATAAGGAAGTTGGGGTACCCATGGGGGTACAAGGTAAACTCTTTGCCAATATACCCCAGCCAGTTTCATAGGAAGATAAAAGTATTCTTAGTCGGAAGTTCACTTTTGAGGAGGTTGAGACAGCCTTGAAACATTTGCATCTTGATAAAGCACCAAGGCCATATGGCTTTCTAGATGCTTTTTTCCAATAATGTTGGCACTTTTTAGGGAAGGAGTTAGCAGATGCCCTTGAGGCAACACAAAATTCTAGCATGATTTTGAAGGAACTAAATAATACCTTCCTAACCATAATATCCAATAAATAAAAAGATACTAAATAAAAGGATTCCAAACCTACATCTCTCTACAACACTATATATAAGATCATGGCTAAAGTGATAGCTAATAGAATTAAAAAGATCCTTCATGGCATCATTTTAGAAGGAAAAATAGGTTTTGTTTTAGGTAGGTCGATTAGTGATGGTGCGATTATTTCTCAAGAAGCCATTCACTCACTTCAAAGTAATAATGCCTCAGGAATGTTGGTAAATCTAGACATTAAGAAAGCATATGATAGAGTGGATAGGAGATTTCTATGTAAATCTTTGCAAGATTTTGGTTTTTGCAGGAGATTAATTAATTGGATATTTAGATGCATAGCCTCCCCAAGGATATTAGTTCTGATAAAAGGTTCTCTAGAAGGTTTTTTCTCAATTTATAAAGGTCTGAGATAGGGAGACCCTGTATCCCCCTTCTTGTTCATTATTATGGGAGAAGCTCTAAGGTAGGAAATTTCACAAACAATTTGTGATGATCATCTTAAAAGGATTAGAATATAAAGTAATATTAGGGTAACTCATCAAAAAATTGTTGATGATACTATGTTGTTTTCTATTTCAAAAAAAAAATGAAGTTAGACAAATCATAAACATATTAACTCTCTATCCAACGGCCTCAGGACAAGAGGTCAATCAAAATAAGTCAGGGGTTTTCTTTATCAATACTCATCCAAGAAAAGAAGGCAAAATTCTCAATGAACTTGGGTATAGAAAGGGTGCCTTGCCCTGTTCCTACCTTGGCCTCACACTATATAAAGGTCTAAGAAATACTACATTGTGGGATCCCCTTAAAGATAAGATAAAAAAAATATCTACATTCTTGGAAAGGGAGATGGTTATCCTAGGTGGGGAGGAGAGTAATGCTCAGGACAATTATTTCATCTTTACTAATATATCTTTTATCCTTCCTATCTCTCTCACTAGAGGATAACAAGACCTTCATTTAGAAAATGAGAAGATTTTTTTTAGCAGGGCCTCTCATATAAACACAAAATGGCTCTCATCTCTTGGGAAAAGATTTGTAAACCAAAAGAATGTAAAGAAGGGCTTAAAAACCTTCAATGGTTAAATAAGACACTTGGAGAAAAGTTGGTTTGGAAAATAATAAGATCTCCACAACTAAAATGGGTCATGATCATTGAAGAAAAGTACTTGGAGGAGAATGACAACTCGAGTATAATCAAGCTAAGGGACCCCCCTAAAGGCTCTAAAGTATGGAACTCTATGTTGAACTACAGAACTATCATTGGTAGACTCTTTTCATGGGATATTCTCAATGGTGAGAAGGCCCTAGTTTGGGAAGTCTCCTAGTGTGACTTCCCTAGTATTGACTGTATATGCTAAATGTGGGCCTCTAACTTAGCCATACACTTCAACATAGTCATTGTTCATTAGTCACATACAAGAATGAATGTGGGATCATTCATCCTGCATGCCTGGATGATTCGACCTGTTACCTCCTATCTAGGTAGGGTTTTGAATAGCTCTCAGAATCGAGAGTCCATCAACCATAGACTAGCACTAGAATGGAGGATTTAACTAGAAAGTAAAATTTGATTACCCTATAATGAGAGTGCAAGATTAATCTAGAAAATCAAAGATGAGATTTAATCTAAGAACAATGGAAGTAAACTAGTTGAAAATGAAATGCCTTATTAAACTAAGCATGTTATTAATCTAGAAATGATATTTAAGATAGAAATTAATGAAAGCTTGAATGCAAATAATCTAAGATGATATTTCGACAGAGTTTCAATACTCAAAAGTTGCATCCCCTTGAATGAGAAACAAGAGTTCTTTTATAGAATCTCGGGTTCAATTGACGATCGAGATTGAATGGGATGAACGGTGGAGATCAAAAGGAAGTTTAATTCGGAATAGCAAGTTTCCTAGAGAGAGAGACAATCAATTGTTTGCCTTTTGAGTGAGTGGAGCAGTTAACTGATTTGTTGCACTTTTGAATTTCCAATTAACTCAAAGTTTCATTTTCTGAACTAAGGTGAGGATTTTGGAGAGAATATCTGATTTAATAAATATAATATGACCTCATAAATGAAATTTCTCAATTATTTGAATAATTAAATTCAATTATTGAAATGAGGATATTTATTTAAAAACCAAATATTATTTAATTCCTTTTTATGTGTTTTAGCTAAAGAGTGTGAATTTAATTTAATTAAAGTGCTAGGACTTTATAATTAAATTAATCAATCATAGAGTTTATTTATCCAATTATAGTCGATATTTAGGAATTAAATATAGCATATGATTAATGCAGATTTAGGGTTTTCTGCCTTTGACACTAAGTTAAGTAGAGTTAATTAGAAAGATAGAATTGCCTAGTACAATAGGACTTTGATGATTTAGAAGGATCGAGACTAAATGCAACAAAATTGGTTAGGGTTGCAAGATGCCAATTTTGGGGTATTACATTTTGCCCCTCTTTGAATTGATGTGCGAGTAGAACATTGACTCAAAGAATAGTCTAATGTGACGATTGATGAGAGTTTCAGGATTATCTTCAGAATGAAGCTTAACCCTCGGAAGTCTAGTTTAGATTGGCAAGACATTGATAAGATCGAGTTGTAGAACCATCTCCAGAATGAAGCTTGATTCTTCGAAGTCTAGGTTAGATTACGAAGACATTGGTCAGATTACCACTTTTTGTAAGACTATCCCGATAACGAGGCTCGACTTTCAGGAGTCAGGGTTAGATTGCCCCAAAACCCATCTATTGAATGATAAATGATGCAGATTTAGGACTATCTCCAGAACGAAGCTTAGTCTTCTAAAATCTAGGTTAGATCACCTAGATGTTGGTTAGAAAGCATTTTTTGAGAGCCATCTTCAGAACAAAGCTTGACTTTCAGGGATTGAGGTTAGATTGCCCCAATACCTAGTAATGAGATTTCAAGAACCATCTTTAGAATGAAGCTTCATTCGCAGGGATCTGAGTTAGATTGCTTAGATACCTAATGAGATTTGGAGAACCATCTTTAGAATGAAGCTTGATCCTCAGGGATCTAAGTTAGATTTCTCAAATACCTAATAGTAAGATGACAAGATGTAGGGAACAAAGATGTCCCTGGTGATTCGAGGTTGTGGAATATCCAGTCTTGACTGTGAGGTACAAAAAACTGAACATGCCCCAAGTGATGAAATTCCCCTAGCAATGAGGACTTTTGATTTAGATCAGATTAATTCAAGAATTGATTCAATGATTCAATGATGCAATTATCATGCTCCCTCGGGAGTGAAATTGAAAGATGACACATCATAAAGATAATTGACAGCAATAGGTTGGAGATATAGATTGGATCGGAGGTCTAGAAGAATTCTGAATGAATTACGAAAGATTCTAGAAGTTTTGTTAGTGATTTGGAGGTCTGGTTGACCACATTTGACCAAGGTTGACCAAAGTTGACTTTTGATGAAGAAGTTGAAGATGTCGAGAAAATGATGATGAGATGCGATTCTGGCAAGAATGCGACATCAGAAGGTTGGCTGCACAAGCATCTAATCACATCGATCTCATAAATTTTAAAACACAATTTTGAGCTATGTAGAAGTGTCAGATTTTGATTTCGATCCCCAAAATGGATTAAGAGCAGTCAATTTAGCCAAGGGTGAAATTTTTACACAAAACGGAGCACTTTAGAACACTTGTGTAGTCATTATGGAACCGGGACGAGAAATGAGAACCCCTCATCATACAAATCTAGGAGAATGCAATGAAATGATCATCAAACATTATCTTAATGCAAGTCTAGAATGGAAATACAAGCCTAAGCTAGATGCAATCCCTAGGACTTGGTTGTTGGACCCGTTAGATAATTTTCATCATGAATCTTTTGTTATAGTATGGTCAAAATATGTCATACAACCCTCACTGACATGACAATCATGAGAATATGAATATGACATTAGTCTTAGGTTTGTCAGAATGAGGTCTAAGTACTAAGGCACAAGAAGCTAGAATGACCAGAACACCTATTCCTTTTGAGGTAGCAAGTAAACATAAGCATCAAAACACAGTTGTTGGGATGACCTAAATGTTGCTTGTGTGAAAACACATCAGACACACGAGAGTTCCTCCTTTTGCTAAGTGACTGATAAGTATACTAAGGATGCTTGTAGTGACCCTTATGCTCACTTCGTAGGACGAGTGTAGAGATTTCACTTGTTGCAGAAAGAAGTTACTCAAACAGACAAGGAGAAGAACCAACCTCACCAAAGTTTCCATATAAAAGGAGTCGAGGTACACGCGCATCTAACACGAGATAGAGGCTCTCATAGTGGACATCCCTCTTATATGGATCCTTTGGATCATTGGAATTAAACCAACAAACAGAAAGAAAAGAAAATGATCATGCCCCCAGTCTTCACATCTCTTGGTCAAGATAGACGTCTTGGAGTTGCTCGAGAAGGAATGATAAAGTGAAAAGACAAGCACAAAAAAGAAAAGCTTATCATGTCTCAGAGAGTTACAAGTTCAATTCAAGTGGATTGATGTTAGATCGGAAGTATATGTCATTTGCGAAAAGTCTCATCAAGATGGTGACAATAGACAGACGCAGTGAGGACCACTGGTGACTAACGCAAGGGAGATTCTCAAGGAGAGAGATCTTAGTGATAGCTAGACATCAGTAGGAAGATGCAGTGAGAACCACTGGTGACTGATGCGAGGAAGATCCTCAAGGAGAGAGATCTTAGTGATAGCTAGGCATCAATAGGCAGACATAGTGAAAACCATTGGTGACTGATGCGAGGAAGATCCTTAAGGAGAGAGATCTTAGGAAGATAATATGATAGTGCCCCCTACACTAGGAAGGTTTCCCCCAGCGTATGACTAGTTTCAATCCATGTAGAGTCGAGCAGAGTCTTGAAGGTAACTAAGAGCAAGTGCACAAGCGAGCAAACTAAAACAATAAAGTGAGAAAGAAAAGAGCAATTGTATAGAGCCAAGCGATGTTGTGATAGGTATAGCATTACAGAACAAGAGGCGCCTATTTACCAGGTTTTCACCTTCTTGGTAGAACTTTATTTATTTTTTCTACCATGACGGTTGTTTGCCAGGTTTTCATCAATAGCACTTTTTTCTCTTTTTCAATTTTTTTTGTCTTTTTTGATTTTTTTAATTTTTTTTAATTTTTTGTATTATCAAGGTGCTTGTTAACCAAGTTTTCACAAGGATAATAAAGTTTTTTAGGACTTTTTACAATTTTTAGGATTTTTTCAAAGTTTATGTATGTACATGGAGCATTCTGAAGATGGTTCAACTGTAGAATCATTTCAAATGCAAAGCATTGATCGGCTCCTTAAGTTGTTCTCCTTCAGAGGTAGAGAGTTGATAGGTGCCAAACCCAAACATTGCAATAACAATATATAGACCAAGCCAATTCAGCTCAAATTTTCCCTTCTGGATCTGTTGTTGCTGATTCTTGGGATTCTCTCTTAGGATGAGATCACCCACTTGGAAGTCCCTTGGTCTAACTTTCTTGTTGTAGCTCTTGGACATCCTCTTCCGATATGCTCGAAGGTGATTGAACGCCACCTATCGACGTTCATCCAGTAGTTCTAGCTCTTGTAGCCAAGATATTATGTTATCATCATAAGTGATGAGGCCCTTCAGAGAGACTCATAGAGTAGGAATCTCAACCTCAATCGGTAGCACAACATCCACTCCATAAACCAAAGCAAATGGTGTGGCCCCTATTGGTGGTAGTAGTAGTCACCTAAGAAGTTCCAGAGTCAAGGAAAGATTATTTAAGAGAGACCCACAAATATCCTCGTGGACGCATCTTAACTCTTTATCATATTTCTCACACTCTAAATGCTTAGGGAGAGTACATTCTAGATTTCACTTAGTCATGTCATTAGAAATGAGGAGATATTGATATGCACTTTTGGGAAAGGCAAGATGGAGTGAAGAGTGTAAAGTATGAGAGGCAAGGATGGTGGAATGGAGCGAGGTATGAGAATTTGGAAGCTCGAATGGCAACTTTGATTTTCCTTTGGAATCCACATAGCTTTTGATTTTTTTCTTTGCTTTGAGATGCTTTTGATTGCAATTCTTGTACGATGGATTTTGAGATCCATTTTGCTTTGATTGTATTTTTCTCTTTGAAGATCTTTGTGGTCTTTCGAACACTACTTTTTGCTTTGTAGTCACATGTCGATTAGACGGGACATGGTAACCTTGAGATATGAGTGGATTTTGATTTTTATGTTACAAATCCAAGTTACTTCCAAAAGACTCGAGAATTATGGATGAATGAGGCTGATATGACTGCTTTAGGTGGAGAGGTGGAATGGGAAGTGGACTAGCCACTTATCTCAGGGAGGAAGAGGGGAGAGGAGTCAATGGGATGGGCTCAAGTGCAAATATTTTAGCATCATCCTCATCATTCAGGAATGAATCAGATAGATCAAGAAAGTTATCTTCCATAAAATGTTATCGATTGCGAGCTGTCCTAGAAGAGTTAGATAAGTTTAGAGGATTATCATGTGATTCCAACTGATATGGTCGATTCTGAGAGCTAGGTCCCTCTTCAGGTGGTAAGAGTGCATGAATAGGAACCATTTCAATTATGGATCTGCCTATGTTCCATGAAGCTGTGACAGGATGAGGTCTTATATACCCATGATTTTCTAGAGTAGCTAAAGTGTAGCTTGAAGTAGATGGCCTAAGAGCTATAGGAATGATTTCCACATAAGGGTGGAAAGGATCGTCCTCAATTTCTTGATCTTGAGAGTTAGAACTTTCTCCTCTTTCAAAGTTGGTAGGAGAAGCATATTTGTGTATAACATCAACTTGTATTGTTGTAGTAGCATCAGATGAGGAATCCCACTCATATTCCTTTGAATCTATCTTGATGTTGCTATACTACCTGATGTATTCAGATAGAGACATTGTAGGAGGTAGATTTTCTTCATCTCTATCATCTATTATAGGAGTGGTATTCTTAGTAGCAGGAGCTTGTTCAGTAATAGAAGTAGTGGAGTAGTTTAGAATAGGCATACCCCAAGGCATATTCAAGATGTGGGAGATATCAGCTAATGGCCCCCAATCAGGATCAGTAGTATGTTCAGTAGTTTGGATGGAATCTCCCTAGGTGGGACTGGGATCTACCATCTTACTAGTGTGCAAGCATGCAGTGTGTACATACTTAGTACAAGGGTGTGTATTATATCGAGAGGTCATGGCTAAGGAAACCTTAGTTGCGTCAATAGGGTCAGATTCAGATGATGACCCTTCAGAGTTTTGATATTCTTGGAACAATGGGTTCTGACCCCGACTAAGGTCCACAAGGAATGAACGTCAAACATAGGGTTGAATGATAGGAGAGGGAGATTGAAATGACCCCTCTCTAGACATATATGACAAGGAGGAACGTGAAGATCCTCTACAACACTTAGATTGTGTGACAGATTGGGAATGACCTCTTCCTCAATTGCGATGTCTACCTCTACCTCGTCTAGTAAGGTTTAAAGGGAATACGTTGCTACTTCGAGTTGCAACAGTCATAGATAAAGATTGTGAAGTGAGAAGGAACTAGGACTGCGCTTGGAACTATGTCTCTAAAATAGTGCAAAGAGTGATAAAGGTGAAATATACCTGTCATGAGTCGTCGAGAGTAAGGCTAGAACAACTTAGAGATGACTATCATGTCGCAAGGTATGATAACACAACAGATTAAGTAGACAACAAAGAGACAGGGTAAGTTCAAGCGATTGTCACATAGTTCTCAGCCTAAGACATCCAGTTTCAAACTGTGTATAGGCACGAAGACATGCAGACAAACCCCAAATAAAAACCAGACCAAGTAGAAAGATAACAGGAAGACAAGAAATAGCTCATTGTTCTGACAATTAGTGGGACAATTTTGTGCGAGGAAATACAATCCTGCACGAAGATATGTCAGGCTTGCGTGAAGAAGTGCAGGATTAGACCAAAAAAGAAACAAAGGGTTTCTGATAGAGCTTCAATGAAAGTTCGCATGAAGATGTGGACTCCCGCATGAGAAAGTGCATAGAAGGACAAAAGTTTGCGCAAGATTATGCAAAGAACTAGGCGAATAAGTATGGAATCAGACAGTCTGGATCCTCTTTTGAGATAGAAATAGGGTATGAGACACAACATGGGCTACTCTTTGACATAATGCTTAGTTTATAGATTGATTTAGGATAGTTTCAGATCAACAAACCTCAATTTTAAGGTTTGAAATTGATTGTTAACAAGCACAGAGTTTGGACTAGCAAGCAGCAATGAAACAATCAATAGTCGAAAATAGTTCCACTGAGGACAAAGAAACTTGAGAGAATCATGGGAGTCTTGACAAGTTTGAACATGTTGGACAGTTTAAGACTAAAAAAAAACACTCAATTATCCCTACAAAGAAAATGGTAGAGAAGACAAAATTTGTGCCTCACAACTTATGCGCATGTGTTCACCTCACTGAGCCATGTCACCCCCTAGAGGGCGACCATGTTTTTGGTGTTTCCAAGGACTCAATAGTATATGTTCAAAGGTTGCCCTTGAAGCAGGGGCCAGTGTCATATACCACCTTCAAACTTCCAGGTGCATGCCTATGGTGAGAATCTATGGGAGAAATTCTTCCCTCTCCCTGTGCAAAGATTATGTCCCCTTTCAGAGGTGAACTAGGTAGGAAACTAATTAAAAGAGTGTTTAATAGGCTTTTGTTCACATTAATATCTGATGCCCTCACAAGAAAGGCTAGGGACTCTCAGCCACACTAACACCTAAAAGTGTGCACCCCCAACAAGCAGGGATATGAGCGGCATTGCTCAGTACAACAGACAAGGCTTCCTCAAGATGTTCGACATCATGGATCAAGAGAAAGAAATTAACATGGATTTGGAGTCTTTCACTCAATAACGCAACTTTATTATAGTGGGGTGGAATCACTGGCAAAAGGTGTGTACCCACTCGGGTTGTTCCCAGAGGTTCAACTTCTGACAGGCCCACTAAAGGTGACTCAGACTTGGTTCGGATTCAAGGGTCGAAGTTTCTGATTCTCTCAAAGAGAGAAGAGCATAATCCTCTACTTTTGCACCTTACCCAAACACACCAGACAAGTTCATCACCAAGCTAACTCCTCTCTCAACAAATCCAAGAGCTTTTGGGTTCCTGATTCTCTCAAAGAGAAAAAAGCATAATCCCCTCACTAGTGGACGAGTGAATCAATTTGTTAACTTTCCTTTCTCCCCCAGGTATCTATCCTCTTAACAGCATCTAGGTCTCAGATTCATTCATGGTCATCACTTCCATGTAATGAAGAGCATATTACCCTATTCTACTTTCAAGACCCTTAAGAGATTTTAACAAGGCCCTAATTAGACTATGTAAAGAAAGCAAGAAAGTAGACATAATATTTTTTGTGTTTGAAATTCTTTGACAAGCGTCTTTGACATGCGTCCTGCAATCAAACTATCAGAAAGTGTGCATAGTCATGTTTTTAGGAACCTTCAACATACATCCTGCAGCCCAGTGTTAAGCTGTGTCAGAAAATAATATTAGGAAATGACAACAAATAGGGAAATACCAATTAGTAGAGAACAAAAAGTACAAAACTAAAAATTGAATATCTTTGGTGTCGAAGCTCATGCAAGCAAATGCACGACTTCATGTGAGAGAGTGCCTTTATCATGTGAGGAAATGATAATACAAGCACAACTTCACGTGATACAGCACATAACTTCATGAAAGAATTCGTAGCAGAGACATAAGGACGTATGAACAGAATGTTAAATTCGATAGAAAAAAGAAAATATATGAGGCTAGAAATTGAATTTTCTGCCCCACGGTGGGTGCTAGAAATGTATATGCTAAATGTGGGCCTCTAACTTAGCCATACACTTCAACATAGTCATTATTCATCAGTCGCATACAAGAATGAATGTGGGATCATTCATCTTGCATGCCTGGATGATTCGACCTATTGCCTCCTATCTAGGTAGGGTTTTGAATAGCTCTTAGAATCGAGAGTCCAACAACCATAGACTAACACTAGAATGGAGGATTTAACTAGAAAGTAAAATGTGATTACCCTAGGATGAGAGTGCAAGATTAATCTAGAAAATCAAAGATGAGATTTAATCTAAGAACAATGGAAGTAAACTAGTTGAAAATGAAATGCCTTATTAAACTAAGCACGCTATTAATCTAGAAATGATATTTAAGATAACAATTAATAAAATCTTGAATGCAAATAATCTAAGATGATATTTCAACAGAGTTTAAATACTCAAAAGTTTGATCCCCTTGAATGAGAAACAAAGTTCTTTTATAGAATCTCGGGTTTAATTGACGGTTGAGATTGAATGGGATAAACGGTGGAGATCAAAAGGAAGTTCAATTTGGAATAGCAAGTTTCCTATAGAGAGACAATCAATTGTTTGCCTTTTGAGTGAGTGGAGCAATTAACTGATTTGTTGCACTTTTGAATTTCGAGTTAACTCAAAGTTTCCTTTTTTGAACTGAGGTGAGGATTTTGGTGAGAATATATGATTAAATAAATATAATATGACCTCATAAATGAACTTTCTCAATTATTTGAATAATTAAATTCAATTATTGAAATGAGGATATTTATTTAAAAACCAAATATTATTTAATTCCTTTTTATGCATTTTAGCTAAAGAGGGTGAATTTAATTTAATTAAAGTGCTAGGAATTTATAATTAAATTAATCAATCATAGAGTTTATTTAGCCAATTATAGTCAATATTTAGGAATTAAATCTAGCATGTGATTAATGCAGATTTAGGGTTTTCTGCATTTGACACTAAGTCAAGTAGAGTCAATCAGAAAGATAGAATTGCCTAGTACAATAGGACTTTGATGATTCAAAAGGATTGAGACTTAATGCAACAAAATTGGTTAGGGTTGCAAGATGCCAATTTTGGGGTATTACATTGACAATCTCGTTAATATCAAAACTACCAAAGATTATCTAAAAGATCATCGGGGTTCCATGGTCAAGGATTATCTTGGGCAACCATCAGATCTAGATATGGGTTCGTCTTGGAATGAATTTAATTCTCTCCCCTTATCAAACAATAAAATTGAGGTTTTGTCCCACTTGCTTTCTCAAAGGAAAGTACTCTTCAAAAAGGGAGTGAATAGGCTAATTTAGGCATCATCAGAGAATGGAAAATATAATGTTAAAGATGGAAATCATTGGATTTTTGGAGGTACAAACTTAGATAAGATTGAGATTCATATAGCTCTATGTAGGGATAAGCAATGTGTTCCCAAAGATGGAACCTTTTCTTGGGGAACTCTCCAAAGGAAAAAATTTCAGCATAAAGGTTTAAGAAAATTGGGTTTGAAGGGTCATCTTGGTGTGTTCTATGTAAAAAGGAAAAATAATCAATAGATCAAATCTTTATTTGGTTTCAATTCTCTAGGGAATGTTAGCAATGGATGTGTGTTAAAATGGGTTGGGTAATTACTTTACCAAAAGACATAGTAAGCCTATTCTAATGTTGGCCAGGAGATGTAAACTCATGCTCTCTAAAATCTCTCTAGAAGATATGCCCCTCGATGTTGATATGGGAAATTTGTAAAGAAAGAAATTGAAGGATCTTTGAGAACAAGGATATATCACTAGGATCTTTTCAAAATAAGGTGGAAGAAACTATAGTTAGGGTAGTAAATCACATATCATTTTTCATTTCACAAAATCACGTTGTCTTTACATATTGGGATGGTAGAATGAGGTTTTCATTGCTAGGTCTTTGTATCCCACCCTTTGATGAACTACAACTGATTGAATACCTGAATGACTTGAAGATCAGTGATTAGAGATCACCAAGTACTGAAATGATATGTAAGATAATTGAATTAGTCATTATGTTGTCATTGATGTCAACAAGTTTTGACAGTACTTATCATGTTGGTTGCAAACATCTAAACATCTGTAAAGAGGAGAGAAAAGATGAAAAACTGAGATATCTACATGGAGAAAGATGTACATGACAAATGAGGATAAGGAATACTTTGGGTAAATTATTGATGAGTCTATGACTTCATATTGTTGACTTGATTATGTTGCATTAATATATTATGAAGGAGGAAGCAAAAATGTACAAGGCAATGTGGTCGGTAAATGAAGCACTTCAGTATACACTGAGCTAGTGTAGTGTATACCAGGAAATAGTATTAACCAAGCTTATGTTCGCCGATGCATTTCTTTGTTAACCGAGTATGGATGAAAGTATTAAATGCTTAAGCTTAGGCGACAAAAATTGATGAGCTAGAAATTGTTATGATTTTGAGATTGAGGATAAAGTTTTTTATGAGATCCACGACTGACAAAATTCAAAGAAGATCTAAAGGATAGAATTGAAATGTGTTACTAACACAACCATCGAGGAAGGTTTAAGAGGCAAAATCAACGAAGGAGGATAAGCGACAAAATCTTATGGTTGATATGAAAATGGTTTATCTGTCTATATAAGAGACATGAGTTTCTTTATTGAAACATGTCAGAATAAAGAAGATTGCAGAGATTTCATGTGAACACAGTTTCATGCATGTCTGATCAGACTAGTTGAAGGAGAACCGAACTGTAGAACAGTACCAAGCGTCAGAGAGCTATTACTGAGTAAATGTAAGTTAAGGAAGTGAATTGATATATTGATCAGAGGCTTTGTATGGGCTTAGAATAGATTTGAACATCTGCAAATTGAGTTATATTGTAATCAGATCAACTACTATTTCAATTTAACCATTGATATAGAAATCCTCTTAACCGAGTGGACTTAACCATCTTATGTTATGCCCCTATGGCATTCAATGAATGAACATTATTATCCTATCGACCCCATAGTGAATGTTGGATGAATGATAACTATTAGTCTTAAATCCTCTAACAAGGTCACACCTAACAGTGTGTTTGTAACCTTTAACAAGGTTGGCTCTTCACTGAGCTCACTTCAGAAGAGTGAAAATTATTTTGGGTTACCGGTCCTAGGTGGGTTTTCCCTTAATAGGGTTTTCACGTTAAATCATTGTGTTATGAGTTTCTATGATGATTTCTTTATTGTCATACTTTTCATACTACATATTTGATTTGGTCGGTAATCACTATGAATTAATTGACTAGTAATCGGTAAAGGCACAAAGAAATTTAATAGTTTATGTTATCGAGCTATAGAATTTGTTGAAATTATTTAAAGTGTTATATTTTGTATTTGGGACTGTAAGATAACTGATCTAACTGATTCACCCCCCCTCTCAGTTATTCTAACAATTGGTATCAGAGCATCGGTTGCTTGGAACATAGTTTTAAGGACTTCAACATAAAGATCACAAAATGTATAAGAGGGAGGTGCTAAAGCTGAACAAGGACAACTTTACTATATGGCAAAGTCAAATGAAACTTCACATATCCGGAATCAGAGATTCTGCCTTACATCTACTTGAGAATGGCTACTTACAACCACCGACTAGACCTTTGACTCTTGATCAACTGAAAGATCGACATGAACACAACATGACTATGATAGAGATTGTTATTGCTCTATCTGATGTTGAATTTGAGGATGTCAAAGATTGCATTACTTCAAAGGAAATGTGGGAAAAACTTGCTCAAGTCTATGGTGGTGATGTTAATGTCAAGAGGGCCAGAGATGAAAGCCTAAGAGGTAGGTTTAATGATATGAAAATGAAGGAAGGAGAAAACATAGTACAATATTCAAACCGAATAAAGGAGGTAGTCAATGCTATCAAAGGATCTAGTGGTGTCATTGATGAAGACATAGTAGTAAGTAAAATTCTAAGAACCTTGCTGCCTTCTTATGCAATCCGAATATCTGCTATACATGAAATGAGGTCTGCACCTGGCAATAATCTTACTCTTGATAGTTTGATTGGTAAGATAATAACTTTTGAGTTGAACAATTTTGATAATAGTGTTGTACCGTCTGTTGAGTCTGCTTTCATGTCTTCTCTAAAGATCGGTAAGTCTAGCAGTAGACATAATGATAGTGACAGTAATATTGATGATGAGCTTGATGAACTTGAAGCTCTTATGGCTTGGAGATTACCTAAAGGTAAAGGTAGATATAAGGGCAAATTACCTTTAACATGTTTTACCTGTAAAGAAGTTGGCCATATTGCTACTAGATGCCCGAACTAGAAAGATGAAGATAGAAACAAAGATCGATTTTGTGAAGGAGGCTATGGAAGGAGAAACAACAGAAGTTACCAACACTACAAAAGAGACAACCAAGATCGCATAGATAAGGGAAAAAAGGTATGTTATTTTGCAGAAGAGAATGATACTGATACCGACACAGATGATGATGTTGAAGTAGTATTTATTGTGATGAAGGATGATTCTAAGGAAGAAGAAAGATATGTAGAGACAACACTCATTTCTAAAGTAAGTAAAAATGATACATGGATCATTGATAGTGGCTGTACACATCACTTGACTGGTGATGAAGAAAAGTTTGATCATCTAGACCATTGTAATGGAGTAAGAATGGGTAATGATACACCATGTATGGTTAGAGGAAAAGGATCTTTATTGATAAATGATAAAATCAAATGTGATAATGCTTATTGGGTAAAAGGATTGAATTAAAATTTGCTAAGTGTGGCACAACTTAACAACTCAGGTCACTGAGTAGCTTTTGAAATCAAGAAGGTAAAGATATTTGATGAAAGTGGAAATCTTGTCAGAACAGGAGGACAATCAAAAGGTAACTTATTTTATCTTGACAATGCTGAGACTTCTTCTTTAATGGTGAAAAATGAGGATGCATGGTTATGGCATAAAAGGTTATGTCATGTAAATTTTGATAACATGATTAAAATCAGTAGAAAGAAAAAGGTTAGAGGTCTTCCTAGCCTAACAAAGCCTGATCATGTTATGTGTCATGAATGTCAAAAGGGGAAAATGACAAAATCTAGTTTTAAGAGTAAAGACTATTCAACAAAAAAGAATCTTGGAGTTAGTTTACACCGACCTATGTGGTCCCATGAGAACTCAGAGCTACTATGGAGATAAATATTTTATTCTATTTGTTGATGATTACACTAGATTGATGACTGTCATGTTTCTAAAAGAGAAATCTAAGCCATTTAAAATGTTTAAATGGTACAAAGCAAAAGTAGAAAAAGTAGCCAGGAAAGAATTGAAATTCTTGAGGTCTGATAGAGGTGGTGAGTTTATTTCTGATGAATTCACTAACTATTGTAATGAGCATGGCATAAAAAGACATGTTTCTGCTCCTAGAACAACGCAGTAGAATGGGATTGCTGAAAGGAGAAACAGATCAATTTTTGATTATGCGATGATACTGATGATAGAAAAGAATGTTGCACAAGTATACTAGAGAGAGGCAGTTAGCACAGTTGTATATGTTATGAGCCAAGTATAATTGAAGAAAGACACAAAAAAAATACCCTACAAGTTATGGTTTGGTTACACACCGAGTGTAAGTTACTTCAAAATTTTTGGTAGCAAATGTTTTATTCTAAAAGATGATAAGAACGGGAAATTTGACTCTAAAGGGGATGAGGGAATATTTCTTGGATATTCTACCAAAAGTAAAGCTTACAAGTGTCTGAATAAATTTACTAATAAGATGATTGAAAGTGCTAATGTCAGAGTTGATGAATTTGATGATAAAAATGATGAAGAGAGCACTAAGGAGCCAAAAGACTATGGTAGATTCACTTATATTGAGCATTCAGAGTACCTACCGAAGCCGCAGGCTGATTCGACCGAGCATCAGGAAAATAACACCGAGGAACAACAAAGGGAAACTGAGGATCAGGAAAAAGCTACCGAGAAAGGAAATGAACCTAAACAAAATGAAGAACATAGAAGAGATCAAGTGCTGGCAAGATTTGTCAGAAGACATCATCCTAAGAACCAAATCATTAGAGACAAGAAAGCTAGCATGCTGACAAGAAGTAAGTTAAGACAAAACACATGCTTAGTTTGTGAGTTTGAACCAAAGAATGTTAAGGTTGCACTTGAGAATGATGAATGGATAAGTGTTATGAATGAAGATATAGAACAAATTCAAGAAAACAAGACATGGAATTTAGTACCTAGACCAAAAGATAAGAATGTTATCGGTATTATATGGATTTTCAAGAATAAGTTGAACGAAAATGGAGAGGTTACAAGGAACAAAGATAGACTAATTTGCAAGGGATATGCATAGGAAGATAGACTAGAAGGAGTTTGCATGTTACTTGCATATGTTGCACATAAGAAATTTAAAGTCTATCAAATGGATGTTAAGTCTTTTTTTCTGAATGGAATACTAGAAGAGGGGGTCTACATAGGACAACCATAAGGGTTTGTTGATCCGAATAAAAAAGACATGGTATGTAGACTACACAAAGCTTTATATGGTTTAAAGAAAGCACCAAGAGCCTGGTATGAAAGGCTACATACTTATCTTTTAAGTATTGGTTTTGTAAGAACTAGTGAAAACAACAATTTGTAGATGAAAGGAGGATCTGATGACACTATTTTGATTGTTGAAATATTTGTGGATGATATAATATTTGGAGGATAAGATCATATATGTAAATCATTTGCTAATGAGATGAGAAAATAATTTGAAATGTCTATGTTTGGAGAGATTAAATTCTTTCTAGGCTTGTAGGTTATTCAACAAAATGATGGAATTTTCATCACACAATCAAAGTACATAAAGGAAGTATTAAGAACATATGGCATGGAAGATGCTAAACTAGTTGGAACATCAATGGTCACAAGCTACAAACTAACTAAAGATGATAAATCTACAAAGGTAAACCAAACATAGTACCGATCTATGATTGGTAAATTGATGTATGTAGTACACAGTAGGCCAGACATTGCACATGCAATGGGGATTGTTGCTAGATTTTCTGCCAATCCAAAGGATTCACATATGGTTACAGTAAAGAGAATCTTGAGATACCTAAAGAAAATAGAGGATTATGGCTTATGGTATTCTAAGGAAGGCAAATTTGAGCTAAGAGTCTACACCGACGTAGATTGGGCTGGAAATATAGATCACAGAAAGAGCACAACTAGAGGAGCATTTTTCTTTGGTGAAAGACTTGTTACTTGGACAAGTAAGAAAGAACCTTGTATTTCTCAGTCTACTGCCAAAGCAGAGTATGTTGTTGCTGCTACAAACTGTTCAAACATTGTCTATATCAAACAAGTGTTGGAAGGGATGAATGAGGTAATTACTAAGCTAGTGATTATATATTATGACAACACTACTGCAATAAATATTTCTAAGAATCTTGTAATGCATTCGAAGACAAAGCATATTTATATTAAGTATCACTACTTAAGAGAACAAGTATAGGAGAAGCAAGTCAAACTAGAATATGTTACATCAAAGGAGCAACTTGATATTTTTACCAAGCCTCTACCAAACGACAGTTTTGATTACTTGAGGACTAGACTTGGGGTCTGTCCCCTGTCTACCGGTCACTAATGTGATCTGGAGGTTGCATCAACCTATTCTTATCAGAAGATCATTCATGTTGATGCAACATAGCTCACACTTTGGATTATGTCTAAGGTTGTGAAAGATTTGAGGAATAATTGGCATATATGTATACCGAGATACATTGTATGCACTGAACAACAGAGAGTTACTTAGCTATTGCAGAGCTGTATGTTTTATGTTTTTCTTTGGCATTGTTGTCAAAGGGAGAGATAAACAATATGAGAGATAAACAAAGAGATCATATCTATCTAAGGGAGAGATAATCTGAGAAAGTCAGGGAGAGTTTTGAAGATTTGTTGCGAAGAATAGAAGGAATCTGAGAGCTGAAAAGATCAAATTTGCAGAGGAAAGTCTGCACTTGTAATGCTATTATGCAACGTAGTGATTAAAAATATTAAATGTCAAGCTAGGGAGAGCTTACTGAGCTACAACATTTACTTACATAGTTGCAGAATACATGTTTGGTATGTGCATGGCATATTTAATATTGCTTGTGTTGCCATCAATGTCAAAGGGAGAGATTGATGAACTACAACTAATTGAATACCTGAATGACTTGAAGATCAGTGATTAGAGATCACCAAGTAGTGAAATGATATGTAAGATAATTGAATCAGTAATTATGTTTTCATTGATGTCAACTAGTTTTGACAGTACTTATCATGTTGGTTGCAAATATATAAACATTTGTAAAGAGGAGAGAAAAGATGAAGAACTGAGATATCTACATGGAGAAAGATGTACATGACAGATGAGGATAAAGAATACTTTGGGTAACTTATTGATGAGTCTATGACTTCATATTGTTGACTTGATTATGTTGCATTAATCTATTATGAAGGAGGAAGCAAAAATGTACAAGGCAATGTGGTCGGTAAATGAAGCACTTTAGTATACACCGAGCCAATGTAGTGTATACCAAGCAACAGTATTAACTAAGTTTGTGTTCGCCGATGCATTTCTTTGTTAATCGAGTATGGATGAAAGTATTAAATGCTTAAGCTTAGCCGACATAAATTGATGAGCTGGAAATTGTTATGATTTCAAGATTGAGGATAAAGTTTGTTATGAGATCCACAACTGACAAAATTTGAAGAAGATTTAAAGGATGGAATTGAAATGTGTTACTAACACAACTACTGAGGAAGGTTTAAGAGGCAAAATCAACGAAGGAGGATAAGCGGCAAAATCTGATGGTTGATATGAAAATAGTTTATTTGTCTATATAAGAGACATGAGTTTCTTTATTGAAATATGCCAGAAGAAAGAAGATTGTAGAATTTTGCATGAACACAGTTTCATTCATGCTTGATCAGACTTGTTGAAGGAGAACTGAACTGCAAAATAGTACCGAGTGTCAGAGAGCTATTACCGAGTAAAAGTAATTTAAGGAAGTGAATTGATATATTGATCAAAGGATTTTTATGGGCTTAGAATAGATCTAAACATCTACAAATTGAGTTGTATTGTAATCAGATCAACTATTGTTTCAATTTAACCATTGATATAGAAAAATCTCTTAATTGAGTGGACTTAACCATCTTAAATGTTATGCCCCTATGTCATTCAATGAATGAACCCCATAATGAATGCTGGTTGAACGATAACTATTAGTCTTAAATCCTCTAACAAGGTCACACCTAATAGTGTGTTTCTAACCTTTAACAGGGTTGGATCTTCACCGAGCTCGCTTCAAAAGACTAAAAATTATTTTGGATTACTGGTCCCAGGTGGTTTTTCCCTTAATAGGGTTTCCACATTAAATCATCATGTTATGAGTTTCTGTGATGATTTATTGTCATACTTTTCATACTACATATTTGATTTGGTTTGTAATCACTATGAATTAATTGACTAGTAATCGATAAAGGCACAGAGAAGTTTAATAGTTTATGTTACGGAGCTACAAAATTTGTTGAAATTGTTTAAACTATTACATTTTGTATTTGAGACTATAGGATAATTGATGTAACTGATTCACCCCCCCTCTCAGTTATTCTAACACCCTTTGTTGGGAATGGCTCCAAACCTTCAAATCCACTAAGGGATCAAGCGGTATGGATCCCCTCAAAACCTGGATGGTGTTAGCCCCTGTAAAAAAATTTCATGGCCTCTGGTCTTTTCCCCTATTCTCTGCAGTGTTTTTCCTGCTCCCTGGTCTAAACCTTAGGCAAAATGTTCAGGAACTAGCCGTTGGGAATTCAAAATTTAAATGTGACCTAGCTTTGTTTTATTAGCGCGTTACCTTTTCGCGGGTCACTTAAGCAACTTTTCCACATGTGCCTTTTAAAAAACCCCTTTTATTATGCGCGGTTAAGTTTTTCTATTTCGGCGGGTCCCTTCATTTTCCTAAGTCCGCAATCGCGCCCTGCAAGCTTTTTATTTCCTAAGTCTCCGGCCTTATATTTTCCTGGGCCCTGCCTCTAACATGATTTTAATTGAACAGCTGGCGTGTCTTCTCATGCAATCTATCAAACCCTTTAGATCATGAGACCACCATTGATCCATCCCTGTGACGTAGCTTTTGTTTGTAGGCGGGACCCTTTCCAGCTCAGCGCATGTGGCGGTATCTTATTGGCCAGATGAAGGAATGGTCCATGGGTGAGTGACTCAGCGTGTGTCAGTGGGACCTGAATTTCTGAAGGCTCAGTGGGCCCTGACGATGTTAGAAGATCCTACGGTGGGCGTAAGTTCGCAAGAGATTTGTCAGACCTTTGCGATCTTACGCTAGCCGTTGATGTTACTTTTCTCAGGCAGCAGTTCTTCGGTGGGTCCTATTTGCCAAGTGGTTTCTTATGTGCCATGTTGTTCTGTGTTGGCAGGTTTTCATTCATCCGCGTGTTGATGAGTTGGCTTGTGTCAGAGGCCCGCGTTGAAAGCTTTTAATCTAATGGTCGGTGTATGATCTCAAGGAATATTCCAAGCCTTTGAGATCATGCGCCATCCATCAGATTTTATTCCATCTTGCCAGGTTGTCTGTTGTTCTTAGTGGGTCTGATGTGACACGTTTGTGTAGTTGCTGTGTTTCTATTGGTCAACATGGATGTGCCCATAAGTGGGGCTGTTGTTAGAAGGGTCTGTGATGAGGATGAATCCTACGGTGGGCATAAGTTTGCATGGGATTTGTCAGAGCCATGAGATCTTACGCCAACTGTTCATTTCAAAGGTTTATGTAAGTGGGTCCTTTGTCAGTGTGACTGGGTGTGGATCGTGAATGGTTTAGTGACATATGGCACCAGGTGGGCCTAGGTGGGGTCTAAGGTTTGGCGGAGTTGATAAGATCTGGCGATGCCGACAAAATTTTAACGTGGTCGCTCGTTCGTAGAAAGAAAAGGCGATTTGCTAGTTTATCTAGCGACTGCGCGAACGGTAGTTGGGAAGTCGCTAAAATATTTAGCGAAAGGGTGAAATGTTCTACGAATTGGTGAAGGTTCTTTGTAGCCAATTTGCTAAGTCTGGTGGGGCCACTTTTAGAAGAAAGTCATAAGGTCGTGAAAGTAAATGGATTGGATGGCTACATTTTAAAGTTGATAGTGTACACACTAAAATATGCACTTCTATGAACCATTACATGCAAGGTTGCTCAAGAATGAGGCCTCACAAAGCGGCTCATAGCTCTCTATGCATGGAGTTGCAAGGTTGAAAATTGCTCTCAGCTAGAGCTACAAACTTGTGACCTTGCTAGTCAACCACACAATGAGAGATTCACAATGAAGACAAGGGCAACAATGCCAATATCTCCAAGAATCCAATATGTGATGCAATGCAATGCAACTAAAATGAAGATGTAAATGTGCAAACTATGCTATGAAAATGGAAGTACAAACTAAGCTATAAAAGGAAATAGCAATGGATTTCAATGCCTCCTATTTAAACTATGTGAGCTTATTTTATTGCATAAAAGGAAACTAAGCTAAGAATGCCATTATCATGCAACTATGAAAGCAAATATGCAACTACAATGAAATGCAACAAGTCTTCAATGTCTTCAAACTCCAAATGCACCTAAAACCTGTAGCATAACATTAGCATAAAACATGGATATGCAAATGGAGGAGAGAGCTCTCCTTTTATAAGAAATGAGGTGAAATGGACCATGGAGATTAAGAGGCAAAAAGTCTTAATCAGTGGTGGAGCTTGAAAGAGGAGCAATCCATGTGCACAAACATCCTCCAATGAGAGTGAAGTGTTGACTTTTGAGCCTCATGTGAGACAAAAAGTGCTTTTCTCCTTTTTATAAAATATGAATAATGTTTTATTTGTGCAACTTAGGATAAGAGGAAAAGTGAGGGCTTTTTATTTATTAAAAGGGGAGGAAATATTCCTTTTAATTAAATAAAGACTTAGGATAATGGTTAGCCCATAGGATAAAAATCCAATATATGATCGAAATTAAGATTTGATCAAGAGATTGATAATGTTGAAAATATTGATTAATGATCAAAATGATTCAGGATTGATAAATCAAATAAATGGGGCCCAATGTCTAGGCGACCATTTTTGGGTGCATACATTTGCCCCTCTTTGACTAATGTGTGATCAATTTGGGAACATATGTAGTCAAAGAATGAAGTTGAAATGTGAGATCGATATGGGATCACAAGACAACTCAGATATGAGGTCGATTCGGGATCACATCTGGACAAACATAAACAAAAGCTTAGACCAACACCGTCGCTGCTAGGTGCAAATCAAGCTTTAGACAAAACTATCACCATCGCTGCTAGGTAATAATCAATGTCTAAAAATGGGAGATAAGAATCTCAAATTTGAGCAACAGCTCACAAAAGATGTCTGAATCAGGAAAATCAAGGGAATCAAGGACGAGAATCCCATAGGTACTGCCCCCTCGGAATCGAAATCGAAATCAGGTAGAGAGGAGAACAGCGAATTGATAAGGTTGATCAAATCAGAATGAAATCATAATCGAAGGTAAATGATAACAGGATAACCATTAGGCAATACAACATGCCCCAGCCTGACTGAAAAGATGTAGTCAAATGTGAGAAATGAGGGAGTGGAATGAATATGAATGAAAGACTAGAAGTTTGGAAGACATGGAAATGAAAAAATGACGATGCCCTAACAAAGATCAAAAGGTTAGGCCTCAAAAGATCAGCCAACTGCACAAAAGGGGGGAAGATTTTGAAACATGATTTTGACTATCAAGATGACTTCGAATTTTGATTTCGAGTCCGAAAATGGATCCAGGACGTCGAAATTAGCTAGGGGTGCAATTTTCGCGCAATTCTGAAGTGTTTTGAAAATGAGGTCAAAAAGTCAAAAGACTATAAAGGGGTCAAAATGTCATTTTCAAAAATCATTTGTCTTTTAGCGATTTGAGAATTTCAGAGTTTTAGAGAGAGAAAATGGCCCAGCAAGCAGGAGTTCCCGTCCATAGGCATCGATTCGAGCGCGCCCGATTGCACAACCGGCCACCACACTATCCTGCCCCGGTATGTTTTCGAAAAACTCAAGCTTTTTGGTCATTTTTAGCACTTAATAGCTTTTTTAGCACATTTTTTCAAATTTTAAATTTCAAATTTTTTTTCTTAGGCGAAATATCGCGCGATACTTTAGAAGTATCGCGCGCTTTGGGGAGAAGTATAATGCGATACTTCGCGTGCCCCAAAAGTATCGCACGACCTTAGACACCAGTATCGCACGATACTGGGTGAAGTATCGCACGATACTGGGTGAAGTATCGCGCGATATAAGGTTTATCGCCCCACTATAGGGAGAAGTATCGCGCGATACTTCTCCAAAAAAAGAATATCGCCCAGCATAAAATATTGATTTTTAATGCATTTTTGAGCAAAAAATGACATGGTTCTAGACAATGTTACGTTTTTAAGGTGTTTTATACTGAGTTTTTGGACATCCATCATGATATGTGCTAACAACGAGCTTGGTTTTGGCTTGCAGGAGGTTTTTCTGGCACTCATCATCAGAGCGCCGAAGGTGACAGGATTACGGTGTGTCCGAGATCTGGATGATCCGGGCAATGCCGACCTCAGGGCGATGAGATTCTGGTATCTGTTGAGGTACCCATATATCCGAGCAGACCATGGGTTGTTGACTGCGCTGGCCGAGAGATGGCACAACGAGCACAACACCTTCCACCTTCCTACAGGTGAGGCATCCATCACACTGGAGGATGTCTATAGGATCCTCCGAGTTCCATGCCATGGAGAGCCTGTAAGTATAATCATGTTTTTGAGATAGTCATGTAAAATTTAATGTTTCCAAAGGATGAAAACTAACATGATTTATGTGTTGTCACAGGTATACTATGATCAGGATGCAACTGAGGGGCGTTGATTGATTCAAGAGATGTTTCAGGATGTGACTATCCTGGACAGGCATGTCAGCTGGGAGCGACTGCTTGATGATTTTGGCAGAGATTATCCGGTGCCATGCATTGTGGCCTCTATCATTTCACAGATCCTGATGACTGATCGCAGTCAGAAGGGATTCCCGCTTGGATGGGGTAGGTTATTGGTAGACTTGGTAGGCAGGCCTCGACGGATGGCATGGGGGCCTGCGATCTTGGCAGAGATGTATCATGAGCTGCACGAGATCATCTACAAGGACGGTCGGACATGGGCATGTGGTGCCATCCTGGCACAGGTATGGGCATGGGAGCACATTGCTGTGGTGCGCCCCAAAGTTCAGCCGAGGGAGAGGAGGTACCCCTACATTTATAGGTACATTGGGTTTATATCACATGCCCATTCTGGGGATGTGACCTATTACAGACGGATTCTGGACAAGATAGCCTCATTTACATGGAGGCTGTACAAGGAGGTTGAGGTTTGGGGAGATGCAATGGATGAGTTGAGCTACATGCTGTGCAGTCGGCCATTGGTAGGTCGATATGCAAAGATCGTAGAGAGATTCTGCATCACTCGGGTGTGGCGGCAGTTTGGGAGGTAGCAGCGAGTCTCGATAGAGACTACTACATATGCCAGGGCTAGGGATGAGGAGGGACATGGGTGGCTACCCATGCTGGATTATCAGCAGGCTGTCGTAGAGACAACAGCTATTAGGAGCGAGCCTTGGGATTATTTCGTAGATGTGGCAGACGCAGGGGCTGATGGAGCCTACAGAGCAGAGTGGTGGAGGGTACCATTTCCTCAGTTTAGAGTACCAGATGCACAGATGCCAGCGCCGGGAGGAGACGGAGGAGACGGAGGGGACGGAGGGGACGGAGGAGAGGAGGGAGGGGATGGAGGAGATGGCAGGAGGGGGAGAGGGAGGAGGATGGAGAGAGGAGAGGGGTCGAGATTAGGTGGCTGAAAATGGTCACGGGGACAGCGATCAGCGACACCTGAGGAGGAGGCGAGACCAGCTCGCCAGCAGGCAGAGGCACAACAGGAGCAGCCTGCGAAGGGAGAGGACCTAAGAGCCCAGATACAGGCTCAGGAGGCAGAGATACAATAGCTGCGGACCACTATAGCCGTGAGAGATCAGCAGCTCCTGGATCTGAGGGCAGAGCGGGATCAGCAGATAGCTGATCTCAGAGCAGAGATAGCACGCCGTGAGGCGATGGCACAGGTTGAGGCACTAGAGCTCCGACGAGAGTCAACGAGAGCTGCCTATTATCATGGGTTATATCTGCAGGCCGTCCCAGAGGGTGAGAGAGCACCATCATACTCTCAGCGGGCAGGGGTATCAGACGTGGTACTCGATAGGAGAGCTATGCCTCCTCCACCACCACGAGCTCCTCACGAGGGTGGTAGCGAGTCTTAGGGTTAGGTCTTAGATGTTTTAGACATATTTTGAGACTGTTGATCCAGATTTTGGGATCCCATATTGTATTGTATATCATGACATTGTATATGAGATTACTGGATGTTCGATGTATCATGTGTATTTGTCTCACTTGTGATGGATGTATCAGTTTATGTATATTGTCTTGTCATTTTGCTCAAAATGCTTATGTATGTGCTTATGTATGTTCTCTCTCATAGATGTATGTTTAATTCTCATATGTATGATATAGACTTATGTTTCTTAAAAAAAATGACAGTTCTTGATATAGATATGATGATGTGATTAACCCCTTGTGATGAACAAGAACAGGTTCGAGATGAAAAAGACAAGGAGCGAAAGACATGATCGAGAAGGAGAGAAGGTGAGCGCAGTCGACTGACAGGTCCACGTAGGATGAAAAGGAGAGCTCTTTCCATATGCAAAATGCAACACTAGACTAACATGAACCTAAAAATGCAAGCTACTATGAAAGTGGTTGACTTGCAAGGTCACAACGCTTATAGACATCTAATTATCATCATTGAGCGTTATTGGTAGCGTCCTAAGATCATACAATGCACACTAGCGTAACTATGTGGATATGAATATGATCTTTATTAGATAGGAATGTGGGAACCCCACCTAGGCATCAAAAGACATATAGGTCAAGATGACTAGTGCAGTGAGATCACCTAAATTTGATATAGCGAGATTATGCTTGTATCAAGACACATGAAAGTCAGGATAGCTAAAAGCATGCACTCGCAAAACAGTCAAGGATAATACCTTGTCAATCTATAGTGTCAAGTAGGACCAGCATAAATGCTCATGACAGTTAGGATCAACAAAATATACCCACAAGCAGATAAAGAAAGAAAACATGTTCTCATTCCCTCAGTCTTCTAGCAATGCATCATCGAAAACTTCTCAGGGAGAGACCACTCACCAAAGAAATCCTCATAGACAACACACAAAGAAAATAAAGTCATCATATCGTCAGCGAGTAAATTGTTTAAGTGCGTGTGTGTTGGTCATAGAGTCAAATTCTGAGTATCATATCTGCAAATGAGAAATATCGCGTCATACGAGACTGTTTGGGTAAGACACCTGATAAGTGTTAAGAAACACTCGACGCAAGGGTAGTGTTGAAAAACACTGTTTTGGGGTGGTGTTGAAAAACACCTATTTGTGAAATGCCCCGAGAGACAAACGTTTCTAAAAGACCAATGCTAACAGTCATGCCTCCTAGACAAAGACAAAGACCAATTCCAGACTAGACCAAATAAGGTCAAGGCATGATGAAAAGTGGTTAAGTGTCGAGGACGCATGCTAACAAATAAGGGTGCAAAGGCCTCAAGTAGTGCCTGTTGCCAGGTTTTCACCACTTGGATTCTTTTTTTATTTTTTCATTTTTTGAATTTTTTGCTACCAAGGCGCCTATTGCTAGGTTTTCACCAAGGCACTTTTTCTATTTTTTTGATTTTTTTTGAATATTTTGATTTTTTGTATTTTTTTTTTTTCAGGACTTTATACTTTTTTAAAGGATTTTTTCAGCATCATATATCAATTTTTTTGGAATTTTTTTTCAGGATCAATAAGATATGTACAAAGGATGCCCCCAGACAGAACGGGCATCAAGGATAGAACTTCTTGAGGTGCACAATGTTGATGGGATCAGGGAGCTGTTCTCCATCAGGATCTGTCAGTAAATACGCACCAGTACCAAAAGCAGCTGTGATGACATATGGTCCAAGCCAGTTAGGTTCAAACTTGCCCTTTTGCTCTCTGTTTTGTTGGTTCTTAGGGTTCTCTCGCAAAACAAGATCACCTATTTGAAATTCTCTAGGGCGAACCTTCTTGTTGAATGTCTTGGACATACGCTTCTGATACACTCTCATATGATCAAAGGAAGCCTTACGCTTCTCATCTAGAAGTTCTAATTCCTGTAACCTTATGGCGCGGTAATCCTCATCTGTAATCAAACCTTTGAGTGAGACTCTAAAGGATGGTATCTCGACTTCTAAAGGCAATATTGCTTCAGCGCCATAGGTGAGAGAGAAAGGAGTGGCTCCTCTAGGTGTGCGAATGCTTGTTCTGTAAGCCCATAGTGCTGGATTGATTTGTAAGTACCAATCCCTACCATTCTTGTGTACTGTTCTATGAAGAATCTTAAGAATGGTTTTGTTAGAAGCTTCTGCCTGTCCGTTTCCCTGTGGAAAATAGATGGAGGACCAATGTTGCTTGATTTTAAACTTTTTGCATAGGTGCTTTAGGTCCTTATTCTTAAATTGACCTCCATTGTCAGTAATGATTTCAGAAGGTACTCCAAATCGGCAAATGATATGATTCAAGATGAACAAAGAAATGGTCCTTCCTGAAGCAACAGAAAGTGGTACAGCCTCCACCCATTTTGTGAAGTAGTCAGTGGCAGTAATAATGAACTTGTGTCCACCTGATGAGTTGGGATGAATCTGCCCAACCAGATCAAAGGCCCAGCACTGAAATGGCCAATGAGAAATAGAAGGAATCAACTCCCTACCTGGAGCATGAATCAGGTTGCCGTGTTTCTGACATTTTTCACATGACTTAGCAAAGGTGACTGCGTCCATCTGTATTGTGGGCCAATAATATCCTGCCCTAAGCAACCTTCGGGCCATGGAAAGACCATTAGAATGTCCACCACAAATGCCCTCGTGGATGTCAGCTAATGCTTGGTTGGATTCCTCCTTTTCCAAGCACCTAAGGAGCGTCCCATCTAAACCCCTCTTATATAAATCACCAGAGATGAGGGTATGGTGAGAGGCGTTACGGATGAGGTTTTGGCTTTCGGAGCGGGTGAATGTGTCAGGGATGATGCCATCACGAAGATATGAATAGATAGCACCATATCGGGAAGACTTGTGTGTGATAATGGCACAAATGACATGGCTTTCAAACGAGTCAAAGATGGGATGGTGTAGATCTTCCACCAGGAATTCAAATCTGGATTCATGTGTCTCCAACTGAAGAAGTGAAGCTAATGTGGCCATGGCATCTGCAGCTTTGTTCTCTATCGTAGGGATTTGTTGAAACGTCACAAAGGTGAAATAGCGTCTCAAAGAATCAACCATCTTTTTATAGGGTATCAATTTGTCATCCTTGGTTTGATACTCTTCATTGACTTGGTTGATGATTAACTGGGAATCCCCAAAGACATGTAATTCTGTGATGTTCCATTCTATAGCCATTCTCAAGCCATTAGTTAAAGCTTCATATTCTACAATATTATTGGTACATGGGAATAATAGTTTGTAAGACTTCGGAATGTTGTACCCATGTGGAGAAACAAATAACACTCCAGCACCTGATCTATTTTGCATGCGGGAACCATCAAAGAACATTGTCCAAGTGCGAGTAGTTGTATACAAGATGTGTTCGTCTGGGAATTCCACTTGGACTGGCATACTATCCTGGATTGGAAAATCAGCTAATTGGTCGGCAATAGCTTGCCCTTTTATTGCCTTTCTTTCAACATACTCTATGTCAAATTCAGTGAGGACCATCATCCATTTAGCAAGTCTACCCGTCAGGGCAGCCTTACTAAGCAAGTATTTAAGGGGATCAGTTTTGGCAACCAAATGTATGGTATGAGCAAGCATGTAGTGGCGCAACTTTTGAGAAGCAAACACCACTGCGAGACAAGACTTCTCAATATTATTGTAATTGATCTCATAAGAGACTAGAGTACGACTGATATAGTAGATGGCCCGTTCTTTCCCAGTATCATCTGTTTGAGCCAATAATGCCCCCAGGGAAGTGTCTGTAGCTGAAATATATAGGATCAATGGTTTTCCTGGAATAGGAGGCATTAGGATCGGAGGATTGGCCAAGTATTGTTTGATCTGATCTAGGCTCTTTTGACAATCCTCGTTCCAAACACAAGAAGCACCCTTATGCAATGTCTTGTTGAAGGGTTGCGCTCTATCTGCAAGCTGAGAAATAAACCTCCTAATTGATTGAAGACGTCCCTAAAGACTTCTCATTTGGCTGATATTTCAAGGAGGTGGCATATCTAGGATTGCTTGGACCTTTTCGGGGTCAACCTCGATACCTTTTGCTAATATTATGAATCCTAAAAGTTTGCCTGAGGTGACGCCAAATGCGCACTTCTTTGGATTCAATCTGAGTTGAAATTCTTCCATACGATCTAGAATTACTTCCAGATCATTGAGGTGTGTGTCCCTTTTTCTTGATTTTTCCAGGGTAACATCCACATAATCTTCCATATTTTTGTGCATCATATCATGAAAGATAGTCGTCATAGCTCTTTGGTAGGTTGCTCCTGCATTCTTTAACCCGAATGGCATGACGTTCCAGTAGTAGGTTCCCCATGCACATGTGAATGCTATTTTCTCTTGGTCTTCAGGAGCTATTTTGATTTGATTATACCCCGAGAAACCATCCATTAGGGAATATATGTCATAGCCCGCCATCATGTCCACTATCATGTCAATGTTTGGAAGTGGAAAATCGTCCTTTGGGCAGGCTTTGTTTAGATCTCTAAAATCTGTGCAGACACGAATGGACCCATCATGTTTGGAGACTGGTACTATGTTTGAGATCCATTCTGCATAATCGATGGCTCTAATAAATCCAGCTCTCAAAAGTTTTTCAAATTCTCCTTTGACAAGTAGAGCTACATGTGGATGCATTTTTCTTAATCTCTGTTTTACTAGCTTGACTCCTGGAGCTATAGATAAGTGATGCATTATGAGATTCGTGTCAAGCCCTGGCATGTCTGAGTAGGTCCATGCAAAATTAATTTTCTTTTTCTGTAAAAATTGTACATATGCCTTGGTCTCTTCCTCTGATAAAGACTAAGCAAGATGGACTATCTGAGGATTTTCTTCTGTGTTTAAATTGACCGGTTTTGTTGGTTCAATCAATATTGATGATCTATCCTAGAAATAACTCGGCAAGTTATTAAGTACCCCATCCTTAGGTGCCTCAAAGAGGTTTTCACCTTTGGATGCGTCATTTCTTTTTACTATTTTTGGTTCTGACACCGCCACAAAGTGGTTTTCGCCATCAGACCTATTTTTCTTTTTCTCTTTTGTTTTGAGACTGAGGTATTTAATATCAGGCTCTGTCATGCTGGTTGTTGGTTCACTGGTGGAAGAAGCCACGGGTTCGAGAGCATTCAGATAGCAAGCAATTTCGTAATCGATGTGAAATGTGAGGAATGTGGGCTCTTGGTGGTGCTGAGACCAGTCAATCAGGTCAAAGCGGACAAGGGGTAAGTCAATGGTGGGTTCGATGTTGTTAATGCGAAAGGTGTCATCTCTGGTGACCATATAATCGGAGTTCATCAAGTCTTCTCCTAAGATACCCAAATCAGGGCTCATTCTATCAAATGAAGCGTCGTCTACTAAGGCGATTTGAGGAGGGCAATCCTCTAGTCTGACACTAGGATCGTTAGTCGCATCGGGTTGGGTACTATAGGCATGGATAGTATCCACGTCTAGATCAATTGTTGCATCTGAAAGTGAATCCCATTCATATTCATGGGAGTCTATCTCTGAGTCATCATTTAGGCCTCGTGATGTAGAAGCCTCAAGGTTAGGAAGGGTTTCCCCCTCTCTAGTGCTAGTATTGGTACTATCCATCGCAGCTAGGACAGTAACACTTTCCTTTGTCGATCTAGAAGTCACACAATCACTATCCGTCGCAGCTGGGATAGTAGGACTATTAAGCATCAAATCTGTGGAATCTCCCCAAAGGAGATTCGTTGAAGGCACCCAATCATCAGACACATCTTGTTGGTTGGAAAGATCAGGCGTATAATCTGCATCACTGTCACTGTCCGTCGCAGCTGGGACAGGGACACCTTTCTTCTTCTTATTCTCAAAACCTAAGCCAATCGTGGACTTGTTCTTTCATCCAAAAAGAGCATGATCAAGAGGCTCAGCTTTAGCGTCCAGCCTATGACTAAGGGGACCAAATCCCGGATATCCCATATTTTTAACCAGTGTATACCCTTTCCCATAAGTTTCAGGTGAAGGAGCAAAATTCTCATTATGTTTTTATTTCTCCTCGTGATATATCCAGGCCCTTACAACAACTTCCTCTTTCTCTTCTTGAATGGGGACCGAAGACTCAACAAATTTCCCAAATAACGTCATTGCTGATGACGAAGGCTTCACATTTAGAGATGGTCTCCCATAAGACCTAGGAGAGATTGGCATTTTTGTAAAAGAATCAATCTTATAATCTCCCATCCCAAGGTCCATGGTCTTGAATTTCTGCTTGCATTGTTCAAGTGAATTGCTAGGATTGTCAGCTTCTCTATTCAAAGGTACATGTAATCCCGCAGAAATGTTATTAACTGATAGAGCACTGTCTCCAGGGATGCAAATTTCTACACCGTTATGGGGAAACTTAACACACTGGTGATATGTTGATGGGACTGCCTGCATTTCATGAATCCATGGCCTACCTAGCAAAATGTTGTAGGCTAGAGGTCCAACATCAACAATTTGGAATAATATATCTTTTTCTACGGGACCAATGCGAATAGGCAAAACAGCCAATCCCTTAGAACTTCGTTCTGCCTCGTCATATGCTTTGATTGTGATCCTTTTCTTTGTGTCAATGACGTTCTCGGAATACCCTAGAGCTAGCAGCAAACTCAGGGTACAAATATTGAGCCCCGCACCCCCATCTATTAGTACACGCCTAACACGGGTTTTATGAATCATGACCTCGATGTGTAAGGCCAAATTATGTGGGTGACTAATGGATTTGTCATCTTCTTCTGAGAAGGTGAGGTAGTGAGGGCTAGCCAAATGGTTGACCATGTTTTGGAATTGGTCAATATCTAAGTTATTAGGGACATTGGCTGCTCGCAAAGCATCCTCGAGGACGCGCTTGTGCTTAGGAGATAATTCTAAAAGCTCAAAAATGGATATCTGAGTGGGTGTACGTTGTAGCTGGTCAATGAGATTATAATTGGAATCAGGACCAATGATAGATTTGGGAGGAGCACCTCTGGACACGGGCTGTTTAGACTTGCTAGTGCTAGGACCTTTGATGATAATGGGTGCTTGGGCCTGACCCCTAGTGAAAGCATTGAGGGACTGGGGCATTCCTTGTGAGTGAGGACCTCTTATCACCACAGCGGGTCTTTCATTAGTCATAGGAGTTGAGTCCACATTATGTCCATAAGGATCTTTCTTTCTCACCATGTTGATGTTATCGTCAGCCACTTCAAGCATGTTAATCACATTGTCAGCATGTGTGTATGTATAATTAATAGCCGCCTTGCCATTCTTACTGCTAGAATTCTCTCCTTTTTCATATTTAGGCAAGGGCTCTTTAAAGGCTTTATGGTCTGCATTAGTGGTTAACCCATCCACTTGCAATTGTCCTTTCTCAATAAGGTCTTGGACAAGATGCTTGAGTTTAAAACAATTTTCTATGTCGTGTCCAATCCCATTATGGAAAATGCAAAAAGCCTTAGCATCCCACCAATGAGCTAAAGGATCCGGTATTCGATGTTTTGTAGGATCCTGTGGGTGCGCCAAATTATGAGCAACTAGTGTCTTGAAAACATCTGCATAAGATTCTCCCAATTTAGTAAATTGTCTTTTCTCCGTTTTAGATCTCTTTTGATACTTAGGTTTGTCTTGTGGCGTTGAAGATGTTTGTAACTTCATAGCTTGAACTGCATGAGAGAGGTTAAGAACTCCTTCATTTTTGACCTGAGATGAATCAACAACTCCGTCATTGACCACTTGCTTGTTTTTGTTTCAATAGGAGTTCTTTTTGTCCTTGTTACCATTAGTATTGTTATTTTGGCTATTGTTGTTATTTGTTGGTTTAGCCAAAATTCCTTGTTCTTTTAGGACATCCTCAATGCGACATGCCACCTCTACCATAGTATCAAAGGAATTAAATGGGATTTTCTTGACTTCATATTTGAGTTCTGGTATTAGATTGTTCATAATGATATCAATTCTCTTTTCTTCAGGGATTGTCCTTGGGTATTTCGAACACAAGCGCCTCCATCGTTGTAAAAAGGTGACAAAAGATTCCCCTTGATTTTGTTTAAGTTTACACAAATCAAGCATGGTGACCGACCTAGATAAATTGTAAGCGAAATGTTGAACAAATCTTTGGACAAGTTCTTTAAATGTCTTTACTGGAGGGGAAAGGTTGGTGAACCACTCCATGGCTTGACCTTTTAAACTCCTTGGGAATAATCTTAGCAAGTAGGAGTCTTCATGGTGAAAGGAAAAGCTCATTATGTAGAATTGTCAAACATGGTCGTGAGGGTCACCAGTGCCATCATATTTGTCATATGTTGGGAATTCAACTTTCTTAGGAAATTCTACCATCACCACACTTTTGTCAATGGGGTTAGGACATATGGAGTCCAAATGAAATGTGCTCTTAGGAGCCTTCATCCTGTCTATATCCTTTTGCATTTGTAAGATCACCTCATCAGTTGAAGGATTCTGTTTCTTGATCTTTTGGTGAACATCAAAATTATATGGAACTTTAGCACCTTTGTTGATAAGACTTTCTAAGAATTGGTCTTTGTTTTGTTCCACATATTGCTCCACATAGGCTTGAAAGGATGGTTCTTGTTGCATAGTCATGAAGTCCATATGATCAAATTTAGCATAACTACCTCCATGTTGTGAGCCATGATGTGCTTGTTGGGAGGGTTGCTTTGAATGTCTATGAGACGACTGTCTCCTATGATGGTCATATCTTGAAGTCCTTCTTCCTCTAGGACTTGGGGATCGTGAGGGTGTCTTTGATCTTCTTCGAGGGCTAGGGGAAGGGGTAGATGGGGGCGAGTTGATCCCACTATTGGCTCCCCTCCCGTTAAATTGGATTTGGAGTTGTTGTGCATATAGTCTATCTTCTTCTTCTTGGGCGACTCTTTTCTGTATATCCAACAATGCACGTTCCTCTTCCTCTAGTTGTCAGAATTTTTCCTTTTTAGCAGCCTGTTCATCTAAGTAGGCTTGCTTCTCTCTCTCAATGCTTCTCAATCTTGTATTTGCATATCGAGAGGTGTCTTTAAGTGGGGAGGTTTGTCTTGAATGCCTTATTGCATTAGCCGCGTTGATATGGTGATCACTAGATTCGTTGTTCTGGTCTTCGTGTTATGACCTTGAATCTGAGTGAGCTTGCTTATGCTATCTTTCGGCTCGTTGATGAGCATCAAAATACCTCACGTTGTTAGGAGGTGACCTGGGTGGACTAGCATGAGAAGAACCACCATACTCTCTTCTGTGTCGTTGAAAGATATCCTTGAGAGTTTGATTCATGGCTTCTCTTTGTTGTCGGGTGAAAGTGTAACTCATGTCCATACTTGATGAAAGTGGTATAAAAGAGGTGCTCGCTTCACTAGGATTAGCTCCCGGATTAAAACAAACCTCGGATTCACTTTTAGGAGATTGGTCAAAAAGGGGTCCTTTTCCCTTAGGTTGTCGACGAGTCTTGATAGGTGGTAACTGGCTAAAGGTAACAGGGGGTCGCTTCCCTTGATTAACTTGGTACCTTGTCGTAACTGACATGAAAGAGAGATATTCTCAATGATAAGGTGACCTTTCAAAGTGTCAACACCAAACTAGGATAATCGAAGTCCTCTATTGTCCAAAGAGAAATGAAAAAGAAAAAAAGAGGGCTTTACCAACACTGTCAAAGAGGTGCTTCAAATCAAAGGGTGACTACCCTTGCACTTTTGAATCAGGAGGTTGGACTAGGCCAGAAGATAATTGAAATTGAGATGAAAATGAAAGCGATTTGGACAATAAGAGAACTAAAATTTTCCCAGAATATAGCTAACAATTTTAAAGATGAACCTTGGCACCAAGAATGGCTTTCTAACTTGACAATTATTCCAAAGTGACTTTGTAAATCAAATGATGCTATCTCGGAGGACTAAAAACCAGAAATTTGGAGTCAAGATAGATCTCAAACGTCAGGGTGAGAAGCCTGCTCTAAGACCTAGCCTAATTGACAGCAACTGAAACTGACCAAAATTTAAGCATGGAAAAAATAAACCAGGCGATATACTCCAGGCTACTGGGGCGATAAACCTATACCCGTGTGATACTTCACCCTAAGCCAGGCGATACTTCTTAATACTGGCGGGCGATATACTCCAGGCAGGTCGGGCGATAGTCCGTCAGGGGTGAACTATCGCACGATATTTCTCTTCAAAGGGGGCGATATTTCTAGCATGCGCAAAGTATCGCGCGATACTTCACCTTACAGGGCGCGATACTGTTGCAGAATTATTTAACTCTTGACCAGAATTGTGTGAAATTTGCATTTTTGGGTCTGTTTGGTCAAAATTTTCAGTCTGAGGGTTGATGTTTTTGATTTCAGTCACAGTATCAGCATAATTTCGGTAGGTTTGCAAACAGCAAGGGATCAAAACATGGTCTCAAACACTTGAAACAAGGGCAAAAGCAACCTTGCCAAGACAAACACTTGTGATATCAAAATTGAAACAACACCCTATGAATGCTACCGATTGTTTGTATGTAAGAACGTTTGCACTGGTATCACACAATCGAAAACACTTCAAGCAAATCTATCCTAGAAAGTCAAGGCTCAATACTTACCAACTTAGCCCACAACTTGATGCCCCCTCGCCTCACACCAAGTGGTTACCCACAAGAGATGTTGGCTTTGTCATGGAAATGTCAAATGACACAACCAAAGGGACACATATGGTGAGTATCTTAAGGTGATCCGGGTAAACCACTTGGATCAATCCTTGCACTAAGAAGATAAGCGGCTAAAAGAGGGTGGTTTCTATCTAATGGTTCTTAATAAGGATTTCCGTTCACAACACCCCTCTTGCTCCTCATAAAGGACTAGGACCTTGCGGCCTCAAGAGTACCTTAAGCATTCTTGTTCAATGTTTTCCCCATGGTCGCAATCCCATGAGCTACTCACATCAAACGAAGACAAGTGTTATGTCTATCAAAGTTTTTGGTGTCCTTGATAGCCTTGAGATTATAGTGAGTTGGAATCACTTGCCACCAAGGAAAATGATGACAAGGTTGTCCCCACTTGAGTCGTTCCTCTTGATTGCTCAAGAGCAGGCCCACTAAAGGATTCCTAAACTAAATAAAAAATGGATCAAATCTTGAGGTTCAAGGTTTTTGATTCACCACAAGGGTGAAGAGCATACTCCCCTATCTCAAGAATCTCTCCCAAACACACCAAACAAAGGGATTCAATTACTCCCTTGCTTCCAAAACCTTAAGATGGGTCAAGATTTTCTGATTCACCTAAAGGTGAAGAGCATACTTCTCCTACCACCTCAAGATCCCTTTCACAAGGTATTAAGATTCCTAATACAATTAGTGAATGCCACAAATGAAAGGAAAGTAAATAACAAGCAAGAAATTTTTATTTTTTTGTTTTTATGCTTGGGCAGCCCTGCAAAAACTGTTAGTAGCCCTCTTTGACATGCATTTTTAGCAATTTTCAAACAAAGGAGAGCACCTACAAACACAACTTGTTAGACCCACAATGTTAGTAAAATCAAAATCCAAATGTAAATGTGCAATAATCTGATAGATTTAGGCTAAAAGATGCAGGTTAGACCTATCTAGAAAAAATAGCAAGCTAAAATAATCAAATTCGGACAAGAAAACTGAAAACGCAAGTCTCTGCCAGACCAGGCGATATTTTTCAGACTTCAACAGTATCGCGCGATACAATTTCCTATAGTTGGGCGATACTTCTCAGTCGCGCGATATTTCTCATTCGCGCGATACTTCGCACAATGCCAGGTGATACTTCGCCCGATGCCAGGCGACAGAAGTCAATATAGTAGTGCGATACTTTTTCCGCGTGAACTATCGTGCCAAGACAGAAAGTATATCGCGCGATACTTCTAAGAAGTGTCGCGCGATAATCTGAGACAGAAAACTAGAGAACGCAGATTTTTCTGCAAATTAATTTGAAAATGATAAAAAATGCATCAAATGAAAGGACAAAGCTATCTACTCTGCCCCACGGTGGGTGCCAAAGATGTACACACTAAAATATGCACTTCTATGAACCATTACATGCAAGGTTGCTCAAGAATGAGGCCTCACAAAGTGGCTCATAGCTCTCTATGCATGGAGTTGCAAGGTTGAAAATTGCTCTCAGCTAGAGCTACAAACTTGTGACCTTGCTAGTCAACCACACAATGAGAGATTCACAATGAAGACAAGGGCAACAATGCCAATATCTCTAAGAATCCAATATGTGATGCAATGCAATGCAACTAAAATGAAGATGTAAATGTGCAAACTATGCTATGAAAATGGAAGTACAAACTAAGCTATAAAAGGAAATAGCAATGGATTTCAATGCCTCCTATTTAAACTATGTGAGCTTATTTTATTGCATAAAAGGAAACTAAGCTAAGAATGCCATTATCATGCAACTATGAAAGCAAATATGCAACTACAATGAAATGCAACAAGTCTTCAATGTCTTCAAACTCCAAATGCACCTAAAACCTGCAGCATAACATTAGCATAAAACATGGATATGCAAATGGAGGAGAGAGCTCTCCTTTTATAAGAAATGAGGTGAAATGGACCATGGAGATTAAGAGGCAAAAAGTTTTAATCAGCGGTGGAGCTTGAAAGAGGAGCAATCCATGTGCACAAACATCCTCCAATGAGAGTGAAGTGTTGACTTTTGAGCCTCATGTGAGACAAAAAGTGCTTTTCTCCTTTTTATAAAATATGAATAATGTTTTATTTGTGCAACTTAGGATAAGAGGAAAAGTGAGGGCTTTTTATGTATTAAAAGGGGAGGAAATATTCCTTTTAATTAAATAAAGACTTAGGATAAATGGTTAGCCCATAGGATAAAAATCCAATATATGATCGAAATTAAGATTTGATCAAGAGATTGATAATGTTGAAAATATTGATTAATGATCAAAATGATTCAGGATTGATAAATCAAATAAATGGGGCCCAAAGTCTAGGCGACCATTTTTGGGTGCATATAGATAGATGTTTGAACGTGGGCCGTCATTTCTCTACAGGTGCCGAAGAGGTAACCGTTAGGATTCAAATTCAAACTCTGCAGAGGGTTTCAAGCCAGGAAATACCAGAAAATCAATTTTTGAGTGGCCAGAGTGGGTGGAAGTGATTGCTAAGTGTTACAATGTGGTCCAGGCTTCCATGGTAGTTGCAGAGGAATGTCTTGCCACGAGAACATAAATGAAACAGTACCTTGAATTGTTGCAAGGGTCAATTTGGCCGGATTCCTTAGGGGTTTGATGATGATTTGGTACTTGGACCAGTATAGGGCTAGTTGACTGTTATTTTTCGACTGTTTGAGCTTACATGCTGTGGTTCAGTCCCTGTCTTGTCTGTGTTTACTCCTTGAGGGGGTTAGGCGGATTTTGAATTTCAAATGATCATTATGCTTGTATTGTAACCCTGGTATAAAGGGATTTTCATGATCCTTTGGTAGCATTGGGAGTTTGGTATTCAAGCTTTTTCGGTTGTGAGTCCTCTGCCTAGTCTGAATTGTAATGATTTGACTTATTTTTTGTTGGCAATTGAATGAAATTTGTAGGACTAAGCTGTAGTTTGCAAGCTTGTTATGCTTGAATCAATTGTATGCACTTAAGGATTCTTCATACTTAATGCAAATATATGATCCTTATCTCTCCTTTGTGTCATTGTAGATAGATTTTGAACTTTCTAGTTCACTGCATACTTGTTTGTGTATGTGTCTTCATTATTCAGTTCTAATCAAGGATTAGATTAAATTATGCTTTAGATGAGACATAGGTCTATCTCTTGTCTACGTGAGGATTTCATATAAGTAGTAAAGGAGATTATAGATGTGTTTATGGCTTTGAATCTCAGATATAATTCTGGTGTGTGTATGTGATCTATTTAAGAAAACTTGCCCAATGGATGAGGCACTGGCCTAGATGAGTATTTCCTTGTTGACATATCCTGACTTAGATTGTTATGATTGAAACATATAAGATTAAGAACCATCCTTTAGATTTTCAGTATTTGGTTGTATAAGGTCCTACCCCATAGTAAAGAGGAGTCAATGAATGTGTGGTTATCATTTAGTACTCTCTTACTATCCATTCATCTATTATATGAACCCAGTCCTTGGTCTGTGAAGTATATTTTATACTGGGTTAGGTGCACCCGCCTTGGTTTTGTAGAGCCAGAAGCAGAAGAGGGTAGTCTTGTCCCTATAGTTGGTCCAATTACCCTAAGACCTCATAACAATTTTAGAGCTAACCATTCCTAAAATCCATCTCAGGGTATATTGGCAGCCTTTTGAGCATAAGTGTCATTTTGGACACCAATAGATGGTTCAAATTGAACTTTGACAGGGCCTCAAGGGGAAACCTAGGACCCTTTAGGAAAGGATGCATCATTAAAAATTGGGATAGAACAATTGTAGGTTAGAGGATAATTTCATTAGGAATCAACACTGACTATTATGAAGAATTTAATGCTTTGGTTTTTGGGTTCCTTCTATGCAAAGAAATGAATCTGAAGAAAGTATATGTGGAAGGGGATTCAACCATTGTGGTGAATGTAGCTAGGCTTGGAAGGACACCCAGTTGCAAGCTCAATGCCATGTTGGAAACATTATTGGATATCCTCAATCATTTCAAAAAATAAAAAATAAACCATGTGTATAGACAGGCTAATTAAGATACAAATCAACTGGTCAATGTGGCTCTTGAAGGGTAGGATGTCAAGAATGTCTCAAGTCTGGGACCTTTTTAGGTGGTGATTTAGGGATAAGGTGAGGTATTACCTATTTTAAAATTTATATTTTGACCATTTTATTTGGTGGGATACTTTCACTAAGGAGAGTTGATAAAGCTTAGTGGCTCAACAAAATTCCACTTGAAGCATCAAAAATATATTTCTAGTTAGCCTAAGTGGAGGACAAGTCAATACCTCATCAAAGTGACATGGCATGATGATGTGGCATGTAGACGTCACCTAAAGGAAAATCTAGAGATCTCTGACAAAATGATGAGATTATCATTATTTCAAAAGTATGTTCTCTTCCAGCTTTGTGAAGTGACCCCTACCATAATTCAAAACTAGTGGATTTGCCTCCTTTAACAATGTTAATAAATAAGAAAGTTAAATCCCTTCTTTACATTGGAGTGATTTGAATTTAGAAAATAAGGCAGGCCTATCTTTCCATTATTTCAAGGTATTATAAGGGTAGAATTTGGTGTCTGATAATGGAGTATGATATTTGATTGAAGCCAAAGAAGGATAATCTACAAATGGCCTTGATAGGGGAGGCAACACATGAAAGGTAGAGCAGAATTATAAATGATATGGATGAGTTGGTCATTCATAAAGTTCAATAAATCATGGGGGAGGAATTTAGGGTCACTGATCATCGAGCTAGAGTCAATTGTGATATCCTGACCATAGTTGTAGCCATCCACTTGGTAATGGGTCTACAAAAATTTAATGGCCTATAACTATGTCATAGGATTTTAAAAAAAGAGTTACTAGGGAATTTGAAAGTTGTCATCCATAATGTGGATCAAAACCTTATGATTTCGTACCCCATAGAATACCAATATCCCATTGGGCCAAGAGATGAATGGATTCCTAATAAGGAGGTGAAATGTCCAATTCTCTCAATGTGTGATGCCAAAGCATTTGAGGCTTGGAAGTCTACAATTACTAGAAACATTGAATTTCTTTAGAAATGGTTACATATGAAGGTGGCTCATGACAAGGATTGGTAGAAGGAATATATAATTTTAGAATGATATGAACCCTTCTCAGCTACCTCAATGGCCTCAAATGCGGAGTTACAAAAAAGAAAAGTTCTCTCATCGGTGGTGATAAGGGAGAAGACAAGGGGCAGACCTAGGAAGGATGCCAAGGCTACTAAGGGTGCTCCTAGCTTGGCACAAGATGAGGTCGGGCCTTCATCTTCAATAGGTTCTTGATTTCACCCTCACGGTGATTGCATCTATGTGGATCACAATTTTGGAATGTAATGCGAAATGACAAATATAAGCTTGGATGGGCTATAATCTCTGGTTTCTCAATCTATAGTACTAATGTTGGTTCTATGATGTGCTATATATATATTAAGTCTTTATATGCATGGAATTTTGTACTATCTCATCTTCCATATAATTATAAAAGTCAAGGCATGTAGGGTATGTTGCTAGAAATATTTGGGACTGGTTATGTATGGTTGTTGTATTTATACATTATGGGACTTTTGGATATGTGATGCCTAGATTTTGTATGTAGTAGGTGAAGGGTTGTAGTGTATTTTAGTGTTGGAAAGATGACTCCTTGTTTATTCTTCTATAGTACAAGGCATCTATTGGTACTTTCTATAATCCTTTTTTATTATGAACATATCGACTATGTCTATAAACTAAATAAAAATTCTATTATAAATATATTGATTTTTTTTAAAAGGTCTATACGTCAACTATCAATTTTTATCCCTTCCTATTCAAACCTATTATATATATATATATATATATATATATATATATATATATATATATATATATATATATATATATATATATATATATATATATATATATATATATATATATATATATATATATATATATATATATATATATATATATATATATATATATATATATATATATATATATATATATATATAACCTTCTACAAACCTAACTCACCATCCCTACACTATACTAACCTTTATACCACCTGATTGTAAATATTTATAAAAACACAAAATGTCATTATAATGGCCATCCCACTTCAGACTGCATAGCCCAAGGCTAACAGATAATAGTATTGAAATTCAATTATAAAAAAATAAAAATAAAAATCAAAGAAGGGCATTCAACCTTGGGAAATAACTTTATTTTCTTTCTTCTCCATCTTTGTCACCCATAGAGGGTCATTCAACCAAAAGCCACTAGGCTTGAAAGTTGTCTCCTTCCCTCCAAACTTGTTTGCCTTTGCCTCCACTTAGCTCAAAACCTCCCACTTGTACAAGAACTATAGGAGGGACTCCCATCCCACTTGAGCTTCTACGTGACACTCCTCCTTTGAACCCTTCACACTCCATACTATAAAGGGTCAAAATTTTCCTTGTACATCACATAAATCTCTCCAATCTCCTTCTTCATCCTTGATTCCCTTCTCCTAGATAGTCGAAGCTAACATTTCTTTTAATCCAAACACCCATTTTTCATCCACACACTCTCACATCACCTACTCCATTTATACCTTAGTTCCTCATTCCAATCTCCAAGAAAATAACAATGAAACAATGTCGACATTTACTCAGCAATGATGCTCCATCTTTTTAAATTCCTCACCAAGTAGGAGATCCAAAATCTATGGAAAAATGAAGCCATAATTTTGAAAATTCCTTTTAGCCTTTTCTCTAAGATGTGGCACAAGAAGGCTAGTTGTTATTTCACCATTAATACTGTGAATTTTTTCCATCACGCTTCTACCCACACTCTCTTCATTCTACACTCACACTTCAAGAATATGTGTTGTTTCCAATTTAAAATTATTCATCTCGAGGATATATTTCCCATGTTCATGTTTTCTACCCTAGTTGTCACATCGATCTTTGAAAAACTCCCCAAAATGATGGGTGGCTCACATTGGTAGCGTACTTTAAATGGTTTCACTTCACCTGAATCTTCATACTTCACCATAAAATCTACATTAATATCATCATCAAAAGACACCACCAGCTTGGACAGGATATCTACCACTTCATTCTTCAGCCAATATATGTGTGATATTTTAAAATCTTGAAAGGTATTTAATAAATTATATGTAGATATAATAAATTTATTTATATTCCATGCAAGTGTCTTTCCTTGTGCTATTGTATTTATAATTATTGAGTCTCCTTCTAGGTGAATTTTATTCACTTCAAACTTCTTCACCAATAGTACTGCTTTGAATGATACATATGTCGCTGCAAGATTATTAGTACCTTGGTGTAACTTTTTAGCTCATATAGTGATAATGTTTTCCTTGAAATATCTTTCCAAAAAATTGGCACCACATGGTCCTAGGTTCCCTCTAGACACCCCATCAAAATTCACCTTAACCCAATCTTCTTCTAGACACTCTGGCATTACCTTTTTTTATCACTTAAACTAGATTAACCTAGTTAGGTTAATTAGCAGGCCATTATTAGTAGTGTGACATACTTTGGGGAGTCATGTCCAAGTTCTAGTAAAAAAAATGAAAGATCTCTAGGTGAAAACCAAGAGGTGCCTCTAGATCATAAAAGAGTAAAAATAAAAGATGTATCTTCTAGTGAAAACCTCCCTAAGGTATGAGAGGATGGATGGTTGGACACACTTACCATCAATTAAGAAAGATCACCACTAGTGGTAGAGCAGTCACAAGAGATAAACCTTGGCACTGAAGAAACAAAGAGGACCATTGACCTTGCATTCTCATTGTCTCTTGAGGAAAGGGATCAATTCATTCAATTTCTCAAAGACACATAGGTCAAATTTGTATGGTCTTATGCTGATATGCTAGGGATAGATCCAAAATTAGTCCTCCATCATTTACCACTCAATCCAAGAGTCAAACCTGTCAAATAAAAACTCTAGAAAATGCATTCAAAGGTTTCCTTACTAGTCAAGGTTGAGTTTAAGAAATTGTTAGATGTTAGTTTTATCCGACCTATAGACTATGCAAAGTGGATATCAAATTTGGTACTAGTCACCAAACCATCTTGAGGCATCAAAATTTGCATAGATTCAGAAACCTCAACAAGGCATGCCCCAAATATGAATTTCCATTACCCAACATTAATATGATTGTGGACTTAATGATGGGCTATGAAATGATATCATTAATGGATGTATTCCCATGCTATAATCAGATTCACATTATACTAGAAAACCAACCTAAGACAATGTTTACTTGTGCATGGGGAGCGTATTGCTAAAATGTTATGCCATTTGGTCTAAAGAATGCATGCACAACCTACCAAAGAGAAATGACTACTATCTTTCATTATCTCATGCATTACATCATGGAAGATTACGTGGATGATATATTGTCAAAATAAATCACCAAGGATCTTCACATAAGCATTTTAACAGTCATCTTTGATAGATTGAAATCTTACAAAGTCAAGATAAATCCTAAGAAGTGTGTCTTCGAGGTTACATTAGGAAAGCTTTTTGGTTTCATTGTCTTGCATCATGGAATAGAGTTAGATCTAGAAAAAGGTCAAAGCAATCATTGAGATTATTCCTCCCATGAATATTAGTCAGTTAAGGAGTCTCCAAGGGAGGCTATAGTTAGTAAGGAGATTTCTAGCACAATTGGAAGACAAGTTTCATCCCTTAGATAGTATCTACTTCTTAAAGATGTTCCTTTCAGATGGGTAGAACAATGTGAAGGATAATTTTAGACTCTCATGCACTATTTTATATTAGATTTTGTATTAATGCCACCACAATTGGGAAGGCCTCTATTCCTTTACATATCAACAACTACAAAAAATATAGGTGTCCTTCTAGCACAACATGACTCTGAAGCCAGAGAGATGGCTATCTACTAGATTAGTAGAACACTTGTTGGATATGATTTAAATTATTATGCTATAGAAAGAGCATTCCCAACAATAGTGTTTGCTTCTAAAAAACTTAGACATTATATGCTTATTCATAAGATATTACTCATAGTTAAGATGGACCCACTCAAATATCTTCTAAGTAAAGCAACATTGATAAGAAGGCAGGCCAAATGGGTTATGAACCTTAGAAAACTTGATATAGAGTATGTTTCTAGAAGATAAATCAAAGGGAAAGTAATAGAAAATTAGTTGGTTGATTCTCCTATACCAACAAATCATCCCATCTTGTCATATTTTACAGATGAGGCCATAGTCCTAATTGATACACCTACACACTGGCACTTATACTTTGATGGGTCCTACACATAGAAGGGGTTCAAGGATAGCATATTGTTTATCACACCTCAAGGTGACTCAATCCCTCAATCTTACAGACTCACCTTTAAATGCACTAATAACATGGCATAATATGAGGCTCTTCTCACAGGTCTTAAGGTCCAATAGTCCAATGACAAATTAAATGTTTGTATGCCTATGGAGATTCACAATTGACAATTAACCAGGTTAACAATGATTACACAACTAAAAATGAAAAGCTCATACCATACAAGACAATGGTCGATAATTTCAAGCAATATTTTAATCATCTTGTCTTTGAGTGGATTCCTACAATACAAAACAAAGTAGCCAATGCAATGGAAATAGTAGGATCTTCACTTGATATTTAAAGTGATGTAATGCCCTACGAGTTCTTAGTAGGGAAACTTATGGTCCCCACCTTTGAAGTCCTTTTATCTGAGTTTGGGTGTAAAATTAGTGGACCTAGTTCACAATGGTATCATGATATTCATACCTATCCCCATGATCAATACATACTACTCAACTTATCTTGTAAACAATGCAAAACCCTTATCTAACAAGCTTCTCGATATGATATCATTACTAACACCCTATATAGGAATAGTTTAGAGAGAACCCTCCTCAAATGTCTCGATGTTGATGAATCACATACAACCCTAAGTGTGGTAAATGAAGGTATTTTTGGGGATCATTCTAGTGGCCCTACTTTAGAAAAGAATCTCCTAAGGATTGGGTATTATTAGCCTACCATGGAAAAGAATGCCCACAAGTTTATTTAGAAATGCCAAAAATGTCAAATCCATAGGGATCTCATACATGCGCTAGCACAAGATTTGTAGCGAATCATATCTCCATGTTTTCTTTCATAGTACAGACTCAACCTCATTGGAAAAATACATCCCTCTTCCTCCAATGGTCATAAGTACATAATCATTGCTACTGATTATTTTATGAAGCAGATAGTCTAAGCTATTCTTAATACCTATATTACTGATAAAAAAATACCTATGTTCATACCGAATTACCTTATTTTCTAGTATGGAGTTCCACATTCCATAGTCATAGATAATGACATCCCATTCAAGAATCAAGATGTTCATGACCTATGTGCCAAGTTTCATATCAAACATCACTTTGCCTCACACTACTATTCACAAAGTAAAAGTCAAGTTGAGGCGTCAAATAAGACTAAAGTAAGAATCCTCAAGAAGACTATTGATGATGTTGGTCGCGATTGGCACATCCAACTCAATCTTGAACTTTGGGCCTACCATACGAGCATATGCACTCCTATTGGAGCCATGCCATATTCCTTGGTAGAATGGATCATAAGCTATTTTTCCAATTGAGGTTAAGTTACCTTCCTTACGAGTCTCATTGCAGAGCATCATCACATATGAAGACTATCAAATATCTAGGTTGCAAGAGCTTGAACTCATTGATGAGAAACATTAGAATTCTTTAACCATTTATAATATTATTAGAATCATCTCCAAAGAAGCTACAATAAGAAGGTTAATGTTAGAATCTTTGAGATCAGAGACCTAGTCTTAATAGAAAATTAGAGGAACTTGGTTGATAAGGTGAAGCTAGGGAAATTTAAACCAAACTGGCTTGGGCCATATATATCACATCAAAATTTGGTTCTAATGCTTATCATTTATCTACACCAAAGGGAGATCCATTGGACGATCATGTCAACAACTTGCATTTGCGTCAATTTTATACATAACTCTCAGATAGTCCTTTTCAAAATGTCATGAGAAAAGTTTTTTAAAAATTAAGAAAATAAAAAAAATTGCCACATAGGTGAAAAATTGGGAACAAGCACCTTGAGTGACACCAAAAAATAGAAATAAAAGGAAAATAAATTTTCCTATGGAGAAAACCACTTCGGTGGTGCCTTGGGAAACTACCATGGTGAAAATCTGGTAATAGACGCCATGTGTCAAGTTTTGCTCCATGGTCTATTTTAACTCTATCTATGTCAACTAACATGTCATTTGTCATACATCCATCCATCTCACTCACTTCATAACAAATCCTTTCATACTATCTGTGGCCTATACATTGGTCTTTGAAGTCATCCCATTAATCCACAAGTCAGTCCATCATTCCATTCACAAGTCATTCCATTGCGCCCATTTCCATAATAATATGTCTCATGTCTATACTAGAGCACACACATGTCACGATTATCTAAATGTCCTAAAAAATCCCTAAAAATCAGAAAACATAAAAAATCCAAAAAAATCACAAAAAGTCCCTAAAAATTTAAAAAAACATAAAAAATCCAAAAGAAATCTTGGCTTTCTTGTTATCAACAAAAGAATCCTTTTGTTATGACAGTCATTAAACAAACATCAAACATAGCAAGATTGAGCTTTACAAATCACACATCAATTGACAAACTTATCAACTAGTCCTCAATCAAACTGATCACATTGTCTTATCTATTGGTCAAATCTTATCAATCATTTTGTCATATGGTCATCATGTCTTATACATACGATGGATACACTTGAAACTAGACAGGTCATTCTAAAGTGGATTACCTCATTCTTGAAAACTAGATGTCATCATCATCAATGTCATTATCAAATCAAACACATAACAAAAATAAAGCACAATATGGTTATTGACTTGGTGTCTAACTAAGTCTTATCTTATTATGATTTATCTTGAGTCATGTTCTTATGCTTCTTTAGGATATCCACAAGTGAATAGAGAATCTAGGATGGTTCATGGTTCTATTTTTCTTTCTCTATTGTTTGTGGGATGTTGTTTTTTATGAAGTCTAAGAAGACTATTTTGGGTGTCTATGATTAGGCATGTTCACATATGAGAAAGTATCTAATATAAAAAATATTACAATGGATAAACAATGCTCATTATTGTCGTCGCACATACCTCAACCTTTACTACTCATATCCTTAGATGGATTGATTAAACATTCCTTGTGTGTTACATGTGCCTGTCAAAATGCAAAGGGACAATCCTACCTAGATTTTCAATATTGATGGGGGAATACCCATTTTTCAAAATAAAAGTGGCTCAATGATGAAAATACTCACATCTAGATATGAAGATTCAAAAGAAAAAAGTAGTTTCTAAAATACATAGTCTAGATTTCAATGGAAAGTATGTTATTTTTAACTTATTTGAAGGTTTGTCAACCTAGAAATCTCATTAAATCATAATTTGTCTTATACAAGATATGTCTTTCCTAAAACCAAATATCATCATTTGTTTTATACAAGATGTATCTTTCCTCAAACTAGACGTTGTTGTTTGTCTTATACATGGTATGTCTTCCCCGAAACCAGACATTGTCGCTAGTCTTATAAAAGAGGGGTCCTTCATAAAACCAGACATGATTCTTATCAACAATATATGTGTCTAATGTTGATCAAATTGTCATTATAACCTACTAATATTCTTCTTTCAAGAGATCATTCATGACATTATTGCACAATCTCTTGAGGGGGCACCATATTACTCAAACACTACAATGATCTTGTTGGGGCACACTGGGGCATAATTTCACTAAATATTCTTTGAAGCAAAGCCTAAAAATGCGTTGTCTCAAAGAGGGGCAAAATGTAGACACCTAAAATCATCCCATTTCCTTTACATGATGATAACACTAATTTTGTCTCAATTAATTAAATAATCTTAATCATTTAATTGATTTGTGTCATTCTTCTAATTAAATGTTAAATTCGTCAATTCCCTCCAAAATCAATGATTGAATGATTATAATTAATTATTAATTTCCACTTCATTAATCATTCGATTCTCATCTAATTTCGTCTAATTATTCCTCTAAATATTAATTAAATAATTTTATTATTTAATTAATATATTTTTACCAATTTTAATTGAATAATTCTTATTATTTTATTAAACTAACTTTTCTCATTCTTGATATCACAACTATATAATTAATTTAATTATTTAATTAAACTAAGTATTCTAAAATTGAATAAATCACCAATTTATTTAATTTTTAATTTCCCCAAAGTGAACTAACTTTTCTATGATTGATTAAAATAATTGCTTTATTTAATTAGTCCACTTCCACAATGTCAACTAAATCTTCTTAAAATATTCCCAATCATGCAAAATTAAATAAATTTTAAATTATTTAAATTGATTTTTCTACTTCCACCTCTTCTAACTGTCAATAACTAACAATTGAACCATCCAATCAATTCTCTTAACTAGTCAATCTAATCAGTCATGTGTCCATTCTATTTTTATCAATTCAATGGTTAACTGCCAATTGCTCTAAGTTTTCAATTCAATCAAGTCAAGTCTATATTAGTCTTAACTATTAATAACAATCAATCAAATCTATCTATTGAAATCTAGAAACTATATAATGAAGGTGATTTTTCATATTCACGACCACTATTTTTGAATTCTCATGTTATCATAATTGAAACAAATTTGAGAGCTCACAATTGCTATGAGAAGGAGAAAAGACAAGGAAGGATTTATTATTTTGATGCTTGTTTATTCATTGATTTGTTTTATTGTATGCATTGAATTATGACATTATTTCTTGAATAGGAGTATTTTGTGTAGCAATCTACGTGTTGTAGTTGGATCTAACATTGGTTGTTGCAGATATACATATCATTTAGTATTTTACCCCTATTACAATATAATTAATATAAAAATATTATTTAGATATAATTATATTATTACGTTTTAATATTTTTTTTTATCAAATTATATTTATATATATGTAATATTTAAATAATTTATATTTTCAAATTTTATACCAATTATTTATTTTTTGTTTGGTATTTTATTTTAATTTATATATTTATATTTGATACGATGTATGAATAGATTTAATTATTTAAAAGTTACTTAATCTATAGATGATTACATTTATTTTTATAATTATATTTTTGAAAAATAAAGGAATCTTTTGAGATATATAAATATAATTTATCTTTTTTTTCTTTAATTTATTTCTTTTTGGCAGGTTATGATTAGTGCATTTCAGTGATTGAATATTAACTATAATATTTTTTATATTATTTATTTAAAATTTAAAAAACTTGGTTATTATTACACCGAGAGGCATAAACCTATAATGGCATCAATCCCCTCTATAAGAGGTCATCTAAAAAAATAGTGTAAGAAAAAAGAAACATTTGATATTCCAATGCCAACTCACAATTCTGAAAATATAGCCATCACATTCTTTGAAAAAAATAAATCTTGTCTACGGTATCACTATTGCATGTCAAAAAGCTGGAAAAAGCATTAGCTAATATGAGCGATGATTGGAAGATGGAAGATGAAACAATGTCCATTGCATGTAGATACCATTTGAATTTAGATAAATACAGGCAATAGTAGAAAGATGAATTGATGTCCGATTCAACCATTCTCAAACCTTAATTTGAATTTTTGCATATGGAGTTTCTAATTTTACAGAAGATTTGCATATAAAGATCAAGAAAGTCAATGATGTAGTGATGAATCTGTGGAGTCCTGCATATATGAATGAAGTTGTTTTTTGATTATCCAAATCATGGGATTTTTCAAGCAGGTTATGTTCGTCGACTGGTTGACCTTGGTTAGCCTCTTCCTCACAGCATAAAGCTTCAACTTGCCCTCCTCTATTTTCTTATTCCTGTTTCTGTAGATTCTGGTTTCAGTTCAGAAAATGATGATTTGTCTAAGGAAGAAATGTTCCACAAGTTGAAATCAAGTATTGTTTCATCGAATATTATTTGGCGTGTGAGAATGGATTGACTATGCATCTCACGATTAGACTGAGCAAAAAAGAGGTCGCTTCTCTTCTGGGAAAGAGGTCATCAAGAAGCTTGGGAAATATTTCATTGTACTTTGAATCACATGATTTTTTGACCATCTGAGGCTCGCACCCAAACCGATCATTATTGCTCACCATAAAATTCCTAAGGCCGCTTTCATATAGCTCTTTCACAACGTAGATTATCCGGCTTACTGTGTGCAACATGATTTTCCCTCGTCCGTATGCATAAAATCAGTTAATCTAATTCAATATTTTAACTTGCATGTTCTAAGATCAAGCATGCTTTTAATTATGGTAGACATTTAAAGAAATCAAGAGAAATATTGATATTTCGATAGAAAGTTTCTTCAATAGATAGATACTAGCACTTGCACCAACGAGGTGCAATGTTTACGCCGATAGCATCATATGTTGTAGGGTATTTGAGAGGTACTAAAATCTAAATCTCTTTACATATTGAAAAATAATATTATACTTGAAATTTAAAAGAATCAAGTATTAATGTCCAAGATAAATTCAATAACATATCATCTATTCTCTTGAAATAATTAGGCCTATAGCATTGTTATCTAGGAACATAATAGATAATCCATTACTTGATACTGTGCTAAGGGCATTTGTGTCAACCCTTGGAGTTCTTCAAATTGGCATCGATATAAATTATTTAATGTACTAGGAGGTTGAAGGGAGGGGAAAGAAATCATTTTTTCCTTCTCCTTGTACTCTTGTTTTTTCTTCTTCTCCTTCTTTTGTTGCTTCTTCCCCTCCTCCATTGTCTTCTCTTTCTCTTTTCTCATTTTTCTACAAGTCTTGTTTTGTGTCTTCTTCTTCTTCTTCTACTCTTCCCTCCTCCTCCTCCTTTTACGTAGTTTTTCCCTTCTTCTTGGTCTCCTCCTCCTCAGCCTCAACGACCTCCTCCTTCTTCTTCTCCTCCCCCTCCTCCTTCTTCCTTTTCTTCTTCTTCTCCTCCTCCTCCTCCTCCTCCCTCTACCTCTCCTCCTCCTCCTCCTCCCCCCCTCCCCCTTCTTCCTCCTCTTTCTCCCATCCTCCTCTTCTAGTATAAAAAAATAAACATATCATTGTTCTTGGAAAATTTATAAACTTATTAGATATTTTAAAAATATATTATTATTTGAAGTATTAAATTTGTATAAATAATATATGTCATATTTTTGGAAGGGTTTTTTGAGATTTAAAAATATACATAAGAATTATACATGCACTATACAAAACTCAAACAATACATAAAACTTATGTGGGGTAAATAAGTCTTGCAACATTTTTTAATGAACCCCATTGTCTACACATTTCCAAATTTCTAATATATTAGTCTCTATTTTTTTTAAAAAAAAACTTTTGAAATAACTGCAACAAAAATCTTTTAAAAAATAGTCTTAATAAATATGGCCCTTGCAATTATGACTAATCAATCTTCTGTTAATTTTTTTTATCTTTCTTTCAATAATTTACCATAAATTCATATGGGTTGATTTTGTAAGAATGATTGGTTGCATCGAATTTCAGCTCATCATTGACATGTTTCCATTCCAGCACAATTCAAAATTTCATATCCTTAACACATGCTTACAACTCTAATAGATGTTGTATTTCAATTTCATTTTATGAATTATTTTATTATACCACTCCATATAATATATGTGAATTGTCAATATAATACAAAGGGACCAGGAAGTAATACAATATTTTTTTTTACTCTTCTTACTACGTTGGGATGGGCAAATAAATTGGTATTTATTTTAACTTCGAAAAGTAAAAACTGCCATCATAGTTTTTCTTATTTTTCATTCACCAACTAAGGTAGAAAATGATATTAAGTCCCTCTGCATATACTTGTTCTCAGGCTTTCAAATTAGGATGAAAATATCAGAATAGAAATTTCAGTGAGTAAATTGAATTTCAGTGAGTAAATTGAATCATCATAACAAAATTACGAGCCAGCAATGATTGACATCATGAAAAATATTTCACCAATTTCTGTTTGCTTTTCCTTTCATCACGTTTAATCTTTTGAGTTGAGCTCGAATTTGCTAATTGAAAAAATGACAACTATCTAATTTGTTTTTTTATATTTATTCTTACATATTAAAAAATAATTTATTGATAGTCAGCCCCCAACAATAGCATTGTGGGCTCGTATTAATAACGGTTTATTGTGCTTCAGTGGAAAATGCTCTTGTAGTTGTAACTATTTTCATTTTCTAATAAGAAAGATGATTTTTCCATCCAAATAAAAAACTGATAAATAATTAGAAGATATAATAGTATCTTTGAAATATTTATCAAAACATTGAATCCATGTCCAATATTGCACTTACTTTAATGACTCTTTGGATCTCACACATTGCATTATAAACCAAAAACTATGTAAAATATAAAGCTAATTAGCTTATGCCACAACATCTAGATCTAAATTGCTACAATTTCTCTTTTATTTTAGATTTGCCAAGCCAGAATACTCCTCCATGCTGCACACAGTATATAATACTATGAAAATAAATGAGTTTCAATGCATTAGTAAAAAATAGACCTAAAACTATTAATTTTTAAACAGAATATCAAAATATAAGTGTATTTTTACAATGTAAAGTTTAATATTAAAAGTAAAAGTTACATGACTATTTACAATTGATATTGTAACTTAAAATTAATTAATAATTAAGCTTTACAAGTATATATGAATATGTATATAAATTTTTTAAATTTTTTTACCATTAAATATAAAAGTCAAACATACATCATATAATAAAATGTAAGAATTCTACAAATGTTCCTCAGTAAAATATAGAAATTTTGATCCACATAGACAAATCATAAAACCAAGCATTTCGTCATGTGCTCCTACCGTAACATTGAGTTACTTCTTAGCAGAATGGTCAATATCTCTAATGCTCTTAGAAAAACTGAGTCAAGCACATCATCAATGACTTGTAACTTTGCAAAAACATGGAAAATGAACTATAGAAAATCTTCACATAAACTTGAGATATTAAAAAAAAAAATTCTTAATGTTTTATGTATTCATTGTACCCTATGTATCAACTTATTTGGGACTCCTGTGAAAATACATTGAATTTTTGCTGAATGAGTTTCTCATATAAAACTCCCTAGTTTATACAACTCATCTCAACAGGAACTTGAGCTGAATATGAAGCAAATGTTTCCTAGTTTTTGTCTTGTCCTTTGAGCATGGACTAGTAAAAAGAAAATGCTATTTAGACAAAATGGATATTTGTAATAATTGCCACATATCGAAACTATAGCCTACAATGAATGGCTAAAACTAAATTTCAAAATAAAAGTAATAAAGTGATAAATGAGTTAAGAAGAGTTTTCTTTGTACAAAGAAGTGGAATACTGTATAAAAAATTTATCTTTTAGAAAGGTTATTAACCCCACACAATGCATATCATGTTGTTTCAGCAATGACGAGCACAAATGCAAACTGGTTAAAAAGAAAATTTCTCTCTGAGCACTATATAATTTTTTTTTAATCTTTTAGAAAAAAATTTAACCCTACACAATGCATATCATGTTGTTTCAGCATGGATGAGCACAAATGCAAATCGGTAAAAATAAAAAGCTATTTAGATGAAACAGATATTTGATATAACCATCACATATAAAAACTATAGCCTGCAATGGATGGCTAAAACAAACTAAATTCCAATGAAGTGATAAATGAGTTGAGAAGATCTTTCTTTGTACAAAGTTGATCACAACATTAAAAAACTCTTCTTGAACACTACATGCAAACCTGAACCATCTGTTATTCTACACCATTTGCAGGAAGAAAGAGTCTCACCGAGTTGGTACTGTACACTATTAAAACTTACGTATTTTGCACTCACCATTCGTAGTTCGTGTTTTACAGATGAGAGAAGGAAAAGGGAAAAAGATTAATGTGATAGTCCAACTGAAATCAGTTATACTTCTTAACATTTTCAATTGAAAGTTTCTTTAGCCTTTTCAAGCAACCTATTTTTTACAATGTTCTAAAGAATTGCAGTGTCTTTAAAAGATGTGTCTTGACGGTTCAAGCAATCCGTTATTTTTTCAAATCATGCAATCACAAACCATTTGTTTAATTGGTTGAAACCATCATTGATTCCATTTTTGTTGAAACCGTTGTTGGATGAAACACACTTTACCAACAAATGGGAAACGATTGTGCCCCCTTAATGTGCTGAAGTTGTTTTAGCCTACCGTCAGGGTGGAGATGAAAATTTCGGTATTAGACATTTTCGGTTAGTTGACATTTTTCCCTCAGCTGACACTTTTCAGTCAATAGGCTATGCCTATAAAAAAGCCTATTGGCTTAAATATATAATAGGCATAATAATGACAACATTTCTATAATTGATTGAAAATTTGTGTTTATAGAATAGATTTTTTGTTCATGTATTTAGAAAACTATAGAAATCTTTAATTTCTATCTAAATCTTAGTTTTGATTTTTTACTAAAAAAAATTGATTAATAACTAGAAATTATTTTAAACTATGAAACTATTCCTATGCAAAATGAAAAATAGAATAGAATAGAAGATCTAGAAAAAAATTAGAAAGATCCTATATACATTTAGATTTGAGTTATAGATTTATTCTAAAATTAAGTGTTGATATATTTAAAAATTATAAATTGTTTTAATTTTAAAATATGAAATTATTCATATGCTAAATGAAAAAGAGAATAGAATAGGAATGTTTCATATATATTTAGATTTTAGTTTAAGATTTATTATGAAGTTAAGTGTTGATGCATTTAAATTTTTAAAAATAACGGTTTAATTCAATTTTATAATTTAAACAATTTACATGAAAACAATTATAGATTAGAAGTGTTGCTTATTTATAGATTAATTTCTATTTTTTTCATTTTCTATTATGTCTAAATAATATAAGTTCAACTTTTAATTAAGAATATATTTAATTTCAGTAAGTATAATTAAAAAATAGAAATGTCAATAATGCTCATTTATTATTATTTATCTAATATATTTACTATCAAATATAATAGATGTTAAAATTAATGTTTAATTAACTTTCACTAAATGAATTGTAAGAAAAAATAAAATACCAAATTAACATTATAAGTTGAGATAAAGTAGTGGTATGTAATATTGGACAAATTGCAAATTAATTAACAAATAGGTATAGATTCTTTGATCAAATTCGAGTCAATATTATAGATATAAATATGATCATCAAACACTAAGTTATAATGTATGATTATTAAATTTTTTATTTATTTTTCTAAATAGTAATCTTGAACCAAACCCTAACACTGTTGTAACCAATGGCTAATCCAAAGCCTACAAATATATTTCTAACCTTAAATAGTAATTCTAACCCCAAACTTAACCAAAACCAAAAGGATAATTATAATTATAATTATAGCTCAAAATCAACCCTAACTCTAATACTAACCCTACCTCAAATCCTATATTTCTAACCCTGATAATAATCTTGAAACCTAATCCTAACAATAATTGAGTTTTCAACACCTTCCAAAATCTACTCCCACATAGGAGAAAAAATTAGGATCACTTGATAAATGATATATATATATACCTTAGCCTACATGATATTATCAAATTTAAGATATGTGTGTGTGCGTACATACATATACATATACATATAATAGGTGTATGGTAACCAAACTACGAGCTCTATTAGCTGATTATTTTTGTCTAATTGTATGCTTGTTTCATTTAATACATGATATTATTTAATATGTTTCTCCCTTTATGTAGATTAACATAATTGTGTTTTGATTAAACTCTAAAAGTAAAATTGAAAAATTAGTTATGAAAGTCTCTCAATATTTTCAATTTAGTAACTTGATTAAATGGAATGAATTTTCCAATTTATGAGGGAGGAGAATATTTGTTTCATGTTTATCCATAGCTGCTTCACTATGTGAAAGACAACTACAACAAGAGAGGCAAAGCATCAAAGTTCCTGCTAATAAAGAATTTAGAGGAGTGAGAAAGAGAGGGCTAAATCCTAAAAGTCTTAAATTTATTTCAACCCTCAATCAAGTCAATGCCTACCAAATTGATCCCCATGCTTATGGATTGAATTTGGTACACAAAAATAACTTTGATTATATAGTGTACTTGTGACCTACACACATTATTTCAAACATATAAATAGGTTACTCGAAATGGAGGAAAAGAGTGAATGTTATTACAAAGTGCATTTACAAATTTTGCATGTATTGCACCATGTTCTCCATAGTACAATTAAACATGATCCTAATCCATAAATTTTTTGAAAATTAAAAGGTTTAAATTACATGCCATACTTTGTGCTTCACCTCTGCTACTAAAGTCATTGATGCAGGAGCATCTCAGGCTTTGAGCAATCTTGCATCAACCAAAAACATTTCCTATTTTTTGTTGTTTTCTTTGTAATCATTTCATTCATTGATTCATGTTGTGAAAAGCTTAAATTATTTTTATGGTCTATTTTGGAACCTTCCCCTAAGATCTCATAAGGATTGGATGGACTGTTTCAAAGTTACAGCTGTTTTACTTGCCGTCGGAACAATATTTTCCTGCAGTTTTGGAGCTGATTGCGGGATGTGGCACCGATGATCCTTAATGATTCAGCCTTTTCTCCCTTAGGGCCTTAAAGAGGACCTAAATTAATATCATTTCCTAATGGCGCAACTCCTAATTCTTTATGAGTAAAAATTTATGACCATTTTTCTCGGGAACCTATTTTCTGCCAGTGTTCCCGCCGGAGCCGTTCTTGCAGTTTTGGTGCTGATTGCGCGTCATGGCGATGTTGATCCTTAATGAATCAGAATTTTCTATCTTAAGGAATTTAAGAGGTCCTAAGGTACTATCATTTCCCTAAGGTGAAAGTCCTAATTCATTATGAGTCAAAAGTTATGGCCATTTTTCCCCAGGACCTATTTTCTGGCATTTTTCATGCGAAACATGGAGTGTTTCTTCTTGCGTGGTTTCGTGTGATTAGATGGGGCCTTGAAAAGTTAGAGGCATGTTATTGGGTCATGTGAGGACCTAAATCCAAAGGAACATCAAGTGGTGGTCACTCTTTCATTAGTTTTGGTTTAAATCTTCCAGACTAGACCTATATTGTAATTAAATGCCTGACTGGCCGACTTGTGGCTTAGCTGGCTATATATTGAGAGCTTGGGTAGATGTTTAGTAGTATGATGGTAGATTGGTAGTATTATGAGAGTAGAAGCATAATTTGATCCTTGAGATCTTTTAGATCAGATGTTTTCTCTGATATTGTAACAATAGAGCTAGTGGTTTGCATACTTGTAGACAAGGAGATTGCTTGGAGGCTTGCGATCTCAAGTTTAGATCTACCTTAGTGTTTCCATCAGTTGCTGATGTGTTTCAGAGCTCGACTAGCCAGAAGATTTCTGAGATAATTTTTTATTTCATTGTAATAGGCCAAAACTCCGAAGGCCTTATAATCGGGCATGTTGAATGAAATTCTATTTTGAATCATTATCTTGTTGTATTCTGTTGCAATTGTTATTGTTATAATTGGCAGTTGTAGGTTTGGACCATCCATTATTGGATCCTCCATCACTGCCCATCGTTAAGTGGTATCAGAGCTTGAAGATCTTGAGTATGTGGATAGATCACCAAGGTTGAGGGAGTCTACACCAGGACCTTGTATTGAAGATGCCTCCAAGAAGAGCTTGTGAGATGTCAGAGGAAGAACCTACTGGAGAATTTAGTCTTGATGATTTTAGGGCTTTGCAGAAACAAGTGCAAGATCAAAAAGAGGAATTGAAAAAGAAGAAGAAGCCTACCTTGAAAGAGGATAGTGATGATGAATCTGAGGAAGATCAATTTGAAGAAGCCATAGAAGAAGTCAGAGATCCTGAAGAAAGTAGAATCCTGAAAGCTATGTCTAAAATTGGAAAGAGACCTAAGATTGAAGTTTCTACATTTGCTGGAAGCCTTAGGCCAGAGGAGTTGATTGATTGGATTAATGAGATGGATGAATACTTTGATTATGAGGAAACAAAAGATCTCGATAGAGTTCGATTTGCAAAGACTAAGTTGGAAGGTCATGCAAATATTTGGTGGAGAGAAGTTCAATTGGAAAGAAGTAGAAGAGGAAAAGAAAAGATCACTAGATGGAACCGAATGGTTGACAAGCTGAAGAAGAAATTCATTCCGGTGGATTATGAATTCGAGATGTTTAAAAAGATGCAAGCTTTGAAGCAAACAAACAAATCAGTGCAAGAGTATACTGAAGAGTTTTACAGACTCTTGATTAGGATTGGTCATTCTGAAGTTGATAAAGAGAAGGTTGCTAGGTATGTTTATGGCTTGAGACCTAGTATTCAAGAAGAGTTACTTACTGTTTGGATGAAAAATATAGGAGATGCTTATTAGATGGCATTGAAGATTGAGAAGAAGTTGAACAAGAGGTTTGAAGGAAGACAAAATAGGAACAAAGGTGGAAAGACTGATGAAATAGTTGCTAGAGGAAATCCTAAGAAGACTGATGAAGGATCTGGCAGTGGTCAAGATGCTAATAACTACAATGTTGGACAGAGAGGGAGAAGGAGAAATGAGTTCACTTTTACTTGTTATAATTGTGGTGAACAAGGTCATATAAGTTTTGAATGTCCTAAGAAAAGAGTTGCATTAACTGTTGAAGAAAACATTGAGAATGCTGTAGAACAAGGTGAATTTATTCTCACTAGGAGGTTGGCTACATGTGTCCAGGAACCAGTACAAAGAAGAAATTTGTTCAGAACTAGATGTAAGTGCAAGGATAAGGTATGTAATATTATAGTTGATGGTGGTAGTTCTGAAAACTTTGTTTCAAAAGAGATGGTTAGTAAGTTGAATTTGGAAAGAAGGAAACATCCTAATCCTTATCAGATTAGTTGGATACAAGATGTGTCTAAGGTTAGGATTGAAGAACAATGCTTGGTTAATTTTCAGATTGGATCTTATCATGATGAAATATTGTGTGATATATTGCCTATGGATGCTTGTCATCTATTACTTGGGAGACCTTGGCAATTTGATAGACATGTTATGTTTGATGGTCATGCAAATACATATGTGGTAATGCATGGTGGATCCAGGCATAAGTTATTACCTTTGGAGGAATTTGGAGCTAAGGGATGTGGAGTTATCAGGTGTTGTCCTTATGACAAACATCAGGAGAAAAAAGTTGATGAACCTATTCATGTGAATGAAATGAAGCTGAATTTGAAAGGAAAAGAGAATGATATAGTTGAGGAATTTATAGAGATTAAGAGGCAGATGGACTTTCTGAAAAAGATAGTGCGGCAAATGATGGCACTAGTGATAGAGAGGACTATAGATGATTTTGAGATGATTAGTAAGTCTAGAGAAGATGTGATTCACCAAAGTGCTGGTGTAATCAATAGAGGAAAAGATGGTCAGAATCAGTTTCAGTCAGTAGTAGAAAGGAAAGCTGAGAAAGGTGTAGGACAAGCTGATTTGCTGAGTGTGACAGTGGATAAAGTAAAGACAACATGGAATGAAGGACATGCAGAGATATGGGTTAAGAATAGATATGGCATACCTATTATAATTCCCTTCAAAAGTTCATGAGAACTTTCTTTTATTTACCTAGGGTGTCTGATGTAGGAGCATCTCAGGCTTTGAGCAATCTTGCATCAACCAAAAACATTTCCTATTTTTTGTTGTTTTATTTGTAATCATTTCATTCATTGATTTCATGTTGTGAAAATATTACATTATTTTGAGGACCTATTTTGGAACCTTCCCCTAAGATCTCATAAGGATTGGATGGACTGTTTCAAAGTTACAACTATTTTACTTACGATCGGAACAATATTTTCCTGCAGTTTTGGAGTTGATTGCGGGATGTGGCGCCGATGATCCTTAATGATTCAAACTTTTCACCCTTAGGGCCTTAAATAGGACCTAAATTAATATCATTTCCCAAGGGTGAAAATCCTAATTCTTTATGAGTAAAAAGTTATGACCATTTTTCTCAGGGACCTATTTTCTGCCAGTGTTCCCGCAGGAGCCGTTCCTGCAGTTTTGGTGCTGATTGCGCATCGTGGTGACATTGATCCTTAATGAATCAAAATTTGAAATATTAATAAGAGGACCTAAGGTAATATCATTTCCCTAAGGCACAAGTCCTAATTCATTATGAGTCAAAAGTTATGGCCATTTTTCCCCAGGACCTATTTTCTGGCAGTTTTCACGCGAAACATGGAGTGTTTCTTCTTGCATGGTTCCATGTGATGAGATGGGGTCTTGCAAAGTTAGAGGCATGTTCTTGGGTCATGTGAAGACCTAAATCCAAAGGATCATGAAGCGGTGATCACTCTTTCATTAGTTTTGGTTTAAATCTTCCAGACTGGACCTATATTGTAATTAAATGCCTGATTGGCTGACTTGTGGCTTAGCTAGCTATATATTGAGAGCTTGGGTAGATGTTTAGTAGTATGATGGTATATTGGTAGTAGTATGAGAGTAGAAGCATAATTGGATCCTTGAGATCTTGTAGATAAGATGTTTTCTCTGATATTGTAACAATAGAGCTAGTGGTTTGCATACTTGTAGACAAGGAGATTGCTTGGAGGCTTGCGATCTCAAGTTTAGATCTACCTTAGTGTTTCCATCAGTTGCTAATTTGTTTTAGAGCTAGACTAGCCAAAAGATTTCTGAGATACTTTGTTATTTCATTGTAATAGGCTGAAACCCAGAAGGCCTTACAGCTGGGCATGTTGAATGAAATTATGTTTTGAATCATTATCTTGTTGTATTCCACTGCAATTGTTATTGTTATAATTGGTAGTTGTAGTTTTGAACCATCCATTATTGGATCCTCCATCACTGCCCTGCGTTAGTCATATAGCTGTAAGAAAGAGAAAGCCAAGTGTGATAAATTATTTTGTAAACAATGAATATTGTAAAATTAAATTATTTGTTATTCAATTCGAGCCAAATTGGCAATACTATCTGATATAGCACAAGTTAATTATGTAGAAATGATTTAAATTAAAAAATTTAACACATTAATAATGCAAACCATCATGAGATAAATAGTGAAATCAATTTGTACAATATTGCTAATTCACAATTATTATTATTGCATTAAGATCACTTATCAACTATTTTTTCATTTAAAAAAATCAGATGGTATTATGTAAATGAATTATTTATTTATCTATCTTCTTATCTTTTTTTCTTATTTTTCTAAAATATTTTTATAAAATATGAATTTTTCATTATATTTTCTACTAAATTACATTCTAATAAGACTTCTTAAGAGTTTGAGATAGTAAAATTAGAAAATTTTTATTCTATATTTTATAAAACAAAAAATTATAATATGAATAAGATTCTAGTTATCACTTGCTGACATTTTATAGAATATACTAGAATAAACTTTCTTTTCTTATAAAATAGAAATCCCATTCTATCATTTTATAGAATATACTAGAATAAACTTTCTTTTCTTATAAAATAGAAATCCCATTCTATCATAGAAATTACTATTTAGACATTTGTTTAGTATTTTATATAATTATCACTTTCTAAATATTTAAATTAATAGAAACTTTCTTCCTAATTAATATTATTTGAGTTTAAAAGAAAAGAAATCAAAATCTCTATAAAAGAAATTGCTATTATAATATTTTTCTTTTCTTTTAAACAAATTGGCTCATTATTATCATTATTATTAGTAGTAGTAGTAGTATATTGCACAAAATAAGTCACAAAGTGTCCTTGTTTTATATTTACTAAGGAAAATACATCTACTCACAAGATCTTAGTTTTGCTAGCATCTTATATTTTAGTGCATTTTATTTTACATTTTAAGAAAATATTGATTGTCAAATTTTATAATTTATGAATAATTTAATAAATTATTTTAAATTTAAATATTTTATCAATATAATTTTTCTTTTTCTAAATCAAAAGTGGGTGAACCACTAAATTAATATATTTATTTAATTAAATAAATTTATCAATATAATTTTTAATACATATATTAAATATAATAAATATTTTATTCTTAATAAAGTAATGCAAACAATCTTATTACTATTTTAAAATATATAATATTATATATAATTATAATTTTAAAAAAAGTCACTCAAAATAAAATATATAATAATCTAATGTACAAGAAAAAATATTTTATTTTAATCATTTGAAATTAGGATGCAAAACATAAAATAATAAAAATAAATAATATCAAAGTCAAGAACTCTTCTTGACTTTGTGTTTCATATATTCAAAAATCTCAAATTAACTACAACATGTTTTTATTTGTGATAAAAAATTATAAAATTAAAAAATAATTATAAATTTGTAATATATACAAAAATGTTAAATTAACTAGACAAAAGTTTCTAAGTTTATATATTTAATTATAAAAAATTTAAATTAATAAAATATAAGCAAGTTTTAAAATCATACAGGTTTCTAAAATTTATATATTTTGTCTTATAAAGATTCTAGATTAATATTAATATATAAAAATAAAACAAAACATAATATTCTATTTTTAAAAGATTCTAAATTAGTATTATAGTATATAATAATAAAATAGAAACATATGTACTATAAAATATCTTATATTTATCATATATATATATATATATATATATGTCATACATAAAAAAGTATATTATCTATAACATATTTTGACGATTTATTAATAAATTTAAGTGTTAAACTTATGGTTTTACAAAAAATTAGCCTCTCAATTTGTAGAGAAAGAAGGAACAATTTAATTAAAAATTTAGGGTTCCGCATACAGAAACAATATAAAAGTTGTGTGTGATTTAAGATAGTTGAAACTTGACTACACTTCATTCTTAATCATTCATATTTTACTAATTTGGTTCTTATTTGAATATTTACCCCAATTTACTTGAGTATGGATTTATATTTATTTAGTTTAAAATAATTAACAAAAATATTGAAAGGGACTGATTTTCATAGCCTTGCCCAATCTCCTCTCTCCTCTTTGGGAATGTTGAGATTTCTTGTAAATTATAAATTAATTTGTAGTAGCGATGTCTAAAATCAAGGCACAAACAAAGAATAACACACCAAAGAATAAGGCAAAAATATGGTGGTGCTGATTACACTTGGACTAATAGAAGATCTGGTCAAGATCTAATTCAAGTCTGTTTGGATAGAGCTTTGATTTCTAATGACTGGTATGTCCACTATTGTTGTTCTTTGTCTACTTATGCTAGAGTTGGTTATATCACTACCCTATAGTTTTCTTGGCTGATTCTATTAAGAGAAAAAGATGTTTTCTTTTTAGATTAGAGAAGATGTGGACTATGCATCCTGATCTGGAAAATAAAATAAAAGATTGGTGGCAGATTCAGGTGGAGGGGAATGCTATGTTTAGAGTGGTGAAGAAACTTAAAAATGTCAAAGACTATATTAGGAAATGGAATAAGGATTTTTTTGGTGATATTTTCTCCTCCAAAGCCTCCATACAAGAGGATTTAAAAAGCATTCAAGATCAAATTCAAGTTGATGGTTACAATACTATCTCTATTTCAGATGAAAATGAAATTCTTAAAAGATATCATGATATTATTGCTAAGGAAGAGACCTTATGGAAACAAAGACCTAGATCTCTTTGGTTGACAGAAGGGGATATAAACACTAGATATTTCCACATGACCACCATGAAACACAAAGCTACTAATAGAATATCTAGACTTAAGGTGAATAATGGTATTATTGAAGAGGAGGACAAAATCGAACATAAGGCTAAAAATTATTTTGTTGATCTCCTTACTCAAGACCCCAATCTTAATCAGGCCACCTAAGTGGAATTGCTTCATTATATTCCTACTATTGTCAATGAAGATCGGAACTTTGCTATTGGAACAATTCCCATGAAGGAGGAAGTTAAGAAAGTTATCTTTTCCTTTGAAGGAAATAAGGCTCCAGGCCCAGATGGTTTCCCAATGTTTTTCTTTTAGATGTAGTGGTCTATTTTGGGGAAAGTTGTTAGTTGCATTTTTAAAGAGTTCTTTAGAGCTAGGAGGATCTTAAAGGAGATCAATTGTACCTTCTTGGCCCTCATTCCTAAAGTCATAGGTTTTGATTCTCTGGATCGGGTACGTCCTATCAGTCTTTGCAATTCTTTTTATAAAATAGTTCTAAGATCCTTACCACTAGGATTTTATCTTTCCTTCCCTCCCTTATATCTGCTCAACAAAATGGTTTTGTGTTGGGTAGACAAATCCTTGACTCCATCATTACTCTCCATGAGAATATCCACTCCTTAACAATGGCAAAAAAATAGGGATTTATTCTCAAGCTGGATCTCTCTAAGGCTTATGGTAGAGTTGACTGGACCTTTCTGTAGAAGATTTTAAAGGCTTTTGGCTTTAATGAGAAAAGTGTGCAATTGGTTTCTACGGCTACTTTCTCTATTTTGATCAATGGTTCCCCTTCTCCTTTCTTCAAATCCTCTAGAGGATTAAGACAAGGGGATCCATTGTCTCCTATTCTATTTGTGATCTGGGCTGAATGTATGGGAAGATACATCTCTCATTTGGTGGATATTGGTTCTTTCAAAGGGATTCATCCTTCATCATCATCCCAAGTTTTCTCTCATCAACAATGTGTTGATGATTTGATCATCATGGGGGAGGCAACTATTAAGGTAGCTAAGATTCTTAAGGAAACTCTCAACAAGTATGGGTTAGCCACATGACAAAAGATCAATTGGGCCAAAAGTAGTGTTTACTTTATTAATACTCTTGATATTAGACAAATGAGAATCAATAATATTTTGGGATGTCAAATTGCTTCTCTTCCTTCTATGTATTTGGGCCTTCCTCTATGTACCAACCCACCCAATTCATTATGGAGCTCTTTAGTGGACAAGTTCAATAAAAAGTGAGCTGGCTAGAAAATGATCCCTCCTTAGTCAAGCTAGGAAAGTTCAACTTCTCAAAATCCTCTAAATGCAAAGTCTTCTTGTCTATGCTCTAAGTCTCTTTAAGATCCCATGAAAGTATGGAGATGATATTGAAAAAATACAAAGAAAATTTATGTGGATGGGAGTTGAGGATAAAAAAATAATATCACTTATTTTCTAGGACAAAGTTTGTAGGCCTAAGAATATAGGAGATTTGGGTCTTAGGAGGATTAGAGTGATGAACACTTCTTTACTCTCAAAACAAATATGGAGAATTTATCACTCAACTGGTGAATGGAATCACATATGGTCAGACAAATACACAAGAAACTTTCTAACTATAGATAGCTTTATTTACTCTGATGCTATCCCCAATGGATCACACATATGGAAGAATATTGCATCAAATAGATTTCTTATGGTAAAGGGAACTCAATAGAAGGTGGGGAATGGTAAGAAAGTTAGATTTTGGGAAGACTCTTGGCTTAATGATGACCTCTCATTTTCTATCCTGATTGGGGTCCTCATGCCTTGAATTGAAAAACTAAGTTTGGTCATTATGTTGCTGACTATTGGATAAGGACAAGTGGAAGGATATATAAATCATTAATCTAGATTTGATTTAGCTTAAAAGGTTTTTGTTTTCCATGATTCTTAATAAAGAATAATATATTTTGATATGGAAGATGAACTCTAAAGGATGTTTCACTACTTACTCTATGATCAATATGATCTCTTTTACTCAGGAAGATCCTCCTTGGTGGTCTAATGCTTGGATGAAGGGTCTGACCCCTAAGATCAACATGTTCTTTTGGATCTTATTGCATAATAAGATTCTTACCATTGATAACCTAAAAAGAAGAGGCTTCAGTATGCCTAACCTTTGCACTCTTTGTTGTCAGGAGGAAGAGACGGTGGAACACATTTTCATCCACTACCCTTTTGTTGTCTCTCTGTGGTCTACTCTACTGGATATGTTTAAAATTGAGTGGGTCTTCCTTAAGGAAATACAAACCTTATATTCTTCATGGAAAAATTCTTCAAAAATCTCTTCTATAAGATCTCTATGGAAAATATCTATGCCTCATATGTTATGGTGAATATGGAAGGAGAGGAATGACAAATTTTTTAGAGATAAGTGTACCCCTGTGCATATCACTTTTCGAAAGATTCTGAGAGCTAATTTTGAGAATATGAATGCCATGGGAGATATGAGCATGCCTTCTAGAAAACTGGATGAGGAAATTTTAGAAAAAATGGAAATTTTGGGGAAGATATATGAAGGATAGTATCACTAACAAAAGGGAAGAAGCCCTATGGAAAACTCCCCTAAAAGGATGGATGAAAATCAACTTTGAAGGAACCTCTAAAGGTAATCCAGGTCTTGTTGGGTGTGGTGCTATTCTAAGGGATGACGAAGGTAAGTGCATTTAGATTGTGGCAGTTCCCCTAGCGACTCAAACTAACAATAAGGCAGAAGCCATGGCTTCTTATCAAGATCTTCTCCTAGCTAAAAAATGGAATTGTAAAAACCTATGGTTTGAAGGGGACTCGAGCAATATTGTTAAATGTATAACAAAAAAATGTGAACCCCCATGGATAATTACCAATATTATTAAGGCTTCTTGGGATATAATTACTAATTTTGATAAGTGTATTATCACCCATGGTTATAGAGAGATAAATGGTGTGGCTGATTGAGCTGCCAATGTGGTGGTTAAAAATAATTATGTCAAGTGATGGATTAGAGAGGAGGATTTGTTGCATGAGGTGAAATCACTAATATTTAGTGACAAACTCTGTAGCACGCAAAGTGTCAACATCAACTCCAAGAAATGAATTATGAAATGATAAGGATTATTAAAGATCATTATCTTTTAAATAGGGACCGTAGTCTGAAGTGCAATGCCATTATTTATCAGCACATATTGTGGGTTGTTTGGGTTTTTTCTCTATTTTTAGGCTTTTTATGGCATTACCTTGCCACAAAGCTTTCTAAGAGATTAAGTGATTGCTTTAATCCTGAATGCAATTATTCTGAGAGTGAAATGGGAGGCAACAAAAAAAGAATGGAGCTGATTTATTGCAAATATTGGAGGAAAAAGGAAGATGTATGGGACATCCTTAAAGAGGGTGGTCTCACTATGTATATGGAGAGGCTGCATGGTAAAGATTCTACCATTACCAATATTTCCTCAAAAATTGGAAGAAGGGAAGATTGACTATGGGGAACCAAACTGTTATTGTTGATGAAGCTCTCATCAATGAGATTAATGGCATGCCTCATGATGGTAGAAAATTCTACAAAGACAAAAAGATGATGAAGGAAGTTGTGACTCACTTCCAGATACTAAAAAGGAGAAAAGAAAACTAGTAAAATATGATAGTACCTATTATTCTCCTCTAAAAATCAAGAATCCTTGGCACTCTGTTATTTATGCTATTATCAACTACATCACTCTGGATGAAAGGTATTCTAGGGTTTATGGTTATCATCTGGTTCTTCTTAACCACTTCCTTCATAGAGATAAAGTCTCTTTTCCCTATTATTTACTTTGTTTTATGAACGCCACAATGAAAGACAGTAAGGAAAAACCTCATGGGGATCATGCTATGCACTAGGGTTTTATGGTGCTCATTTGTGATCACCTTAAGGCAAAATAGATTGATCATCCCCTGTCTCAGAATTTTGACTTGGAGGAAGATTAGACTGATGATGATTTCTCTGTGGGGAGGTTTTAAAGAGTGATTCTGATTCAGAATCCTCTTCTGATGATATTAAAGGGAAACAAAAAAAGTGTCATAAGAATCTGACCAAGGCTTCTATCTCTAAGAAAATCCCTAAGTCAAGGAAGAAAAAATCCTACATGGTGACAAACTCCTCTTTTGATGAGGAGGAGGAAGATGTTTCTGAGTCGAAAGAGGAGGAGCAGATGGTTCAACCGAGGAAGAAAACTTGTGCCTCTAGGAACATTACCTTTGAAGATGATGCTTAGGGGGATAGTGTTCAAGATATAGGGGAGGAAGATATGAGTGGAAAAAATTCTATGCATCAGAAAGAGGGCAGTGCGAAAGATAAAGAGGATTTTTTGAAGGATAATACGAATCATGACACTTCTTTCATCTCAACTGGTAAACTGAGTGTGAGGAGTTTTAGTAATATAATTGATTGTACTATTGATGATGATGAGAAATTGAAGGAGGATGTTAAGGACTTTTAGAAATGTCTTCAAATTATTGAGGCTATGGATTTTGGAAAAGACAAATCCTTCCTAGAGTGTATGGAGGAGATGACTCAAGCTATTGGGTGCACTAAAGATTTGATGGATTCCTTTGACTCTAGACTCCAAAATATTGAGAACAAGGTCACCCAGGTTGAGAATAAGGTAACATAGCTGGACAACTGGAAGGATAGTAAAATGGAACAGAGGATCGTGGCTATGGAGATCAAGATGACCAAAGTGGAGGGCAGTTTGAAAAAGATTGGAGATCATAGCTATAAAATCCTGAAATCTTCTGTGGAGAATGTCAAAATCCTAGTTGGTGAGATGGAGGAGGAAAAGGGTTCTTAGGCTATTGAGGTGGACACAGATGACGTGGATGACACTCCTGGACCAGGAAAGAGAACATGCACTAGCACCAAGAAGAAAAGCGTCAAGATCAATAAGGATCTTGAAGAGATGAAGACCACTGTTGTTAACATGGACCTAATGGTGATTGAAGCAACTGAGGTTCTCAAAGATGTATAGTGGTCTTTTGTTTTTGTCTGGTATTATTTGTTTGTTGTCAGGTTGTTGGTGCTTGGTTTGCTAGATTTTTGTTTAGGTTGCCAACTTATTTATTTTTTCTCTTCCTTTCTATTGTTTTTCTCTATTGTCTGATATGATGTAAAGGTTTTGAGTCCTTTAAAAAATACTTTTCTATTAATCAAAACACAACTATATATAATGAAATCTTTGCAACTAGATTCACTTCATAACCATTTTCATCCTTAATTAACACACACCTAGTTATTGTGCCAAAGGGAACTTTAAAAATAGGGGGGAAAGATGATGTATTTATACAACTAGCATCATATGCTATAGAAAAATTCACCAAAAACATGGTTTGAGAATCTTTAACACAAGCTTCAATTAGTAGTATGGACGTCTACATGTCATTTGGGAAACTTTCAACTTGACTAGATAGAGAGAAACAATTGTAGAATTTTGGTCTCAGAAATTGTCTTCAGTTTCCTTTGAGTTGTGACCTGTTCATAATCATATTTATAGGTTTTTTTTATTTGGATTGGACATCAATTTTTCTATCTCCAATTTTTTTTTATTTAGTGTGTGCATATCGTAAAATTCACACAATTATAAATTTTAGCAAATGCTTGACAAGCACGAAGAAAGGCGAGTACTGTGTGTGCCAAAATGGAGTTTTAAATAAGGGAATGTAGAGTCAGCTTATTTCTGAAATAGGAATTATTTATAGTAAGATATAACTTGCAATTTTTGAACTTACACTAACAAACATACAAATAATTTGTCAAAGATACCCACAAACTGTTCAACTGTGCTTTTACCGAGTCCATTATTTATTTAATGTGCGTTAAATTGAAGGTAAATAAAGTTCACTAAATAAAGTTTTATTTTCTTGCAATTCCTTCTGTAATTTTAAATCTTGACTGGGTAATCAACGAGTTATATATGAGACTTGTATATGTGCCTTCAATGCATCAACCAATTTTCCATCCATACTCCCTTCTCTTGCATGTTTTTGCATGGTAAATGTACATTGTAGATTCTTGACATAGTTGGACTCTTCTTTCCAACAAGGGACACACAACATATATCCATGATAGGTCCTACATACTAGTTTTGTCTTTATTTTCTTTTGCAATCATCATGGGATAATTTAAAACTCAAATTATAATAAAAAAAATATTTGGGAATTTGCGTGTGTTGTTATTCTTGACATCTCTTGATTGCTCTAACTTTTGTAAGTGTATTATGTGTTTAGTCATATCTCTAGCAAGGGTGATTCAAATGCAAGCCTTTCAAAATGGAAGATGATGACATTAAGATGAGAACACAATGTTAGATCCAGAAAGTAGAAATTATTTTCCAGATAACATTTCCATTAGTTTCTTGTGCTTGCTAAGGTTGCCTCGCAATTTCTATTAAGAAGGACATGCTTCACACTCAAAAGAAACAACAAATAAAGAGTTGCAAAATACACACATGCTTGTTAATTCAATGGGAAATACATGATAAGGGCACATGTGAATGATATGATATTTCCATAAATAAGGGCATGGGTGAATGATCTAATGTTTCTGGGAATCAAAACAAGTTGTGACTATACAAGGGTTGTTGTGGTACAATTTTTTTGCATTGCTAGATCTTTATTCTCCTTTGCAAGAAAGAAACTAATCCTTTGGATTATTCCTGGATATTTAACAAATTAGAGCTCAAGGAAAATACCCAATTATTAATTGTATTTAAGGAACCATCAAATTATATTTATTTTCTATTTTCTTATAGATTATTAGTGATGGTAAAATTATTAGCCAAGTTATATCTTCACAAGTAGGTTGAATACCTTTGATCTTTGCATTCTGACTTTCCCGATAACATATTCTAATTGTTAGCTCCATTTTTCTGTTCTCTATCTTTAGAACTTTTCTCAATTCAATGGTTTGGTTTTAATGAAACATGGAGCATATTTATTTAGTTAAAACACAACTTTTTCTTCGCATTGTTAGATCATAGCACAAGATGTTCATGTCTTTTGTTAGCATTATCTTCTCTTGCAGGGTAGGGTGATTTTGACTTATTTAAAATACGCCGAGATGTATTGAGGCGTTGAATTTTTTCAACTTTAATTTTTATTAAAGGTGAATGATGAAAAAATTAAACGCCTCGATACATCTCGACGTATTTTAAATATAGAGTATATATTAGCTAGTAGCAGTGGCATCACACATAACTCATTGAATAAATTAATAAATCATTATATAATATTTTTTATTAAATATAATTTAACATAATATTATTTTAATATAATTACTTTCTCTAACCCTAATTATATTATGCACTGATTATTAACTCTAAGATATATTAGGGTTAAAGTTAGGGTTATACTTTACATCATTGTTAAGGTTAAGGTTTAGGTTATGGATAGAGTTAGAGTTAGGATTATTGTTAGGGTTAGAGTTTAGATTTAAGGTTAGGATTATGGTTACTATCAAGGTTTACATCATAATTAGGCCTGGGGTTTGAGGTTACAATTTAAATAGTGGTTAGGGTTTGTTTTAGTTATATAGTTAGGTTTAGCTTCACTCTTAGGTCAAAAAAAAATTAGGATTAGTTTTAGACTTAGTTTTAGGGTTAGAGTTAGGTTTTAGTTCTAGTTAAGGTTTAGAGATAGAATTATGGTTTGGATTAGGGTTTAGGGTAATGGTTAGCATTATGTCCATTATTAGGGTTTACATAATATTTGGGGTTAGGGTTAAAGGATTTGGATAATGGTTTAGTTTATGTTAGAGTTTGAATTATGGTTAGAGTTAATGTTTTGGATTAGTTAAATGGGATTATGGTTAGGGTTAGGGTTTACATATAGTTTAGGAATAGGGTTTAGGATACAGTTAGGGTTATAGGTTAGAATTAATGTTATATTAGGGTTTAGGTTAGAATTTTCTAAGGTTAGGTTTAGGGTTATAATTATGATTAAGGTCAGTGTTTAGATTAGGTGTTAGTTAGGGTTTGAATTAGGGTGTGTTAATGGTTAAGGTCAGGGTGAGGGTTAGGATAAAGTTTACAGGGTTTAGGGTTGAGGTTAAGGTTTTTATCTTCATTGGGGTTAGGGATAGGTTTCAGGTTAATGATACATTTAGTTTTATGATTTGGGGTATGGCTAGGGTGAATGTTAGGATTAGGGTTAGTGTTTAGAGATGGGATTAGCATTTGCATTTTGGTTAGGGTTTGGATTAGGTTTTGGGTTAGTGATATAGTTAGGTTTAGCATCACTCTCAATTTAGATAAATTGTTAAGATTAGGGTTAGGGTTAGGGTTAAGTTTTAGATTATAGTTTTGGTTAGGGTTAAGAATATGGTTATATTTAGGATTAAATTATGGTTATTATTGAAATGGGGATAGATTTATAGTTCAAATAGTTTTATAGTTGAAGATCAATTAGGGTTGGAATTAAGGTTAGATAAATGTTGGGTTTCAATAAGAGGGAAATATTTTAGTTATGATTAGGGTTGAACTTAATTATTGTTAGGGTTTATTTATAGATATATTTTGATGATTGTGAGAATTTAGTTATACATAGGGTTATGACTATAGTTCCATTAGGGTTATGAATTAATTATATGAGTATTAGCATTTCATTATGATTAATCTTTAATTAGGGTTACATTTTTACCTAGGATTCAAATAGGATTATGGTTGAATGAGAATAAGCATTAAGTGTAGAGTTACGTTCAATTATAATTAGATTAGGTTTTGAATTTTAGGTAGGGTTTAATTAGGGCTAGGCTTAATTTTAGAGTTAGATTTCAAGATGGTTTAGATTAGGGTTAGGATTATAATTCATATACATATAAATATACATATACATATACATATACATATACATATACATATACATATACATATACATATACATATACATATACATATACATATACATATACACACACACACACACACACACACACACACACACACACACACACATATATATATATGCATATACATATACATATACACATATACATATACATATACATATTGGCGCAAGGCAGGGAAGCAGAGGGGCCAAAGGATGGCACACCCCGATGATCCAAGCCTACTCAACACACGCAGAAGCCAACAAACACAACAGTGAGAGAGAGAATGTAGAAACTTTCATATATTATCATCAATTGAATCATACATGCCAGGCTGTAAGGCCTTCCCGATTATGGCCTGATATTACAATAAATCTCAGAAGTCCTCAAACATGTGAGGATCTGTTACCAATCTCCAATCTAATGTCTACTATCTTCTATAAAAAATTAACCTCCAAAACTACAACCAAACATCTACATTTATACAAGAAGATACCGAACTGAGTCGGCCTTCAGATCCATGATTAACATAAGTAACAGTTAGATCTAGGACCACACGCTTCCCAATGATGGACTCCAACATTAAATCTATGATCCAATATAAATGCATAAGTCGGCCACAACAAGAAACCAAACTAAACCCATCAGTAAGAAAGATAACCGAGCAACAGACAGGCAATGTCGAGCGCCAGTGAAATAACCGACCACCCAGGAGATAACCAACCACACTTGGTAACCAAAGGAAATTGACCAACTACCGACCAAATCGGTCAAAGCAGAAACAGAGCAACACAAACAAACTCCAAAATGTTTTTGGTGACACAGGATTGCCAAGGACCCGAGATGCTCCTGCATCAAACACCTGGGGTTATTTTGAAATGATTCTCCAAATCATTTGGTAGGTTTGGTTTGAGCTACATCCAACTCAGACTGTGAAATCCATGAACTGTCTTCCATCAGTCTACTCTTCCACTTAACCAGATATTCCATATATTGTTTACCTCTTGTACTCTTGCCAAATCTTTCCTTCAAAATCTGTTCAATCTCATCATTCTGCTTCTTAGGATATTCTGTCGGTACTGTCACTTCTTCATCAGGTTCATGATACTCATAAAAATCAGCAATGTTGAAAATAGGTGATATGTCCATGTCATCAGGCAACTCAATTTCATATGAATTTCCACTGTCAAATTTCTTCAAAATCTTGCAAGGTCCAAACTTCTTCATCTTCGACTTCCCATATGTTCCAACAAGAAATTGACCTTTCTTCAAATGAACCATCACTTCATTACCAACATCAAAAGTCTTATGTCTCCTTGATTTATTAGCTCTGTCTTTGTATTTTTGATTACTATCTTCCAACTTCAACTTCACATCTTCATGCAATGTCTTCATATACTCAGCAAACTTTACTCCTTCAACACTTTTCTCATTTTCATCAACAATGTCTCTCAAATCAGATATTCCTCTCGATTGTGTGCCATTCACAATCTCAAATGGTGTCTTTCCAATACTCCTATTCATTGAATTATTGTATGCAAACTCTGCTTATGCCAACACAGAATCCCAATTACTCGGTGTGTCTCCGACTAAACATCTCAAAAGATTTCCCAAACTTCTATTCACAACTTCAGTCTGTCCATCGGTTTGTGGGTGAAATGTAGAACTATATTTCAACTCAGTGCCAAATTTCTTCCAAAGTGTTTTCCAAAAGTATTCAACAAATTTACTGTCTCGGTCAGAGATAATACTCCTTGGTAATCCATGCAATCTGACAATTTTCTTAAAGAAAAGATCTGCTATATGTACTGCATTTGATGTCTTTCTACATGGTATAAAATGTGCCATCTTAGAAAATCTATCCACAACGATAAATATTGAATCATTACCTCTTACTATCTTCCGTAAGCCAAGAAAAAAGTCCATACTGATGTCAATCCAAGGTTTCTTAGGAACAACAATCGGTGTATACAATCCAGTATTCTGACTTACTCCTTTTGCAACTTGACAAATACCACAACTTTTCACAAATTTCTGAACATCTATATACAACTGCAGCCAATAGTATTTCTCCTTAAGCAAATTCCATGTTTTATCAATGCCAAAATGTCTAGCCAAACCACTACTATGTTTCTCCTTTATCAAATTAGATCTCATTACTCCTCTCGGTATACACAACTGAATACCGTTAAACAACATACCTTCCTGAATAAAATATTCATCCCATTTAGTATCTTGTTGATCTTGAATAGGTGCTCCGCACTTTCTCCATGGCTCAGAAAAATCAGGGTCATTTTCATACAAACCTTTCATCTCATCAAAACCAAGAACTTCAATCTTCATCTCGGTCATCAAAGATCTTCTTCTACTCAATGCATCAACAACTCAGTTAGTGACTCCACTCTTATGCTTTATCACAAATGTATAACTCTGCAAATACTCAACCCATTTCATATATCTCTGATTCAACTTATTCTGACTACACAAATATTGTAAAGCCTTATGATCAATATACAACACAAATTCACTCAGTATCAAATAATGTCTCCATTTCTTCAGTGCTTGAACAATAGCATAGAATTATTGATCATACATAGAATATTTCCTTCTAGCATCATTCAACTTTTCACTAAAGAAAGCAACAGGTTTACCTTCTTGACTCAACACAGCTCTAATTGCACTTCCACTTGCATCACATTCTAGTTGAAATACCTTACTGAAATTAGGTAATTCAACAACCTTCTACTTTAGAGTCTCAAAAATTATGTCAGCTCGATGTGTCCACTTGAATTCTCTTTTGTCTCCTCTCATAGTCTTAGTCATAGCATTACAAATTGAACTGAAATTCCTTATGAACTTCCGGTAAAGACTTTCCAAACCATGAAATGATCTTACTTCACTAGCATTCACAAGTGTAGGCCAATTCAAAATAGCTTCAACCTTTTCAGGATCCATCTTCAAACCATCAAATGAAATAACAAATCCCAAATACACAATCTCCTCTTTCATGAATGAACACTTTTTTAGATTTATCAGTAACTTTTCCTCTTTCAACCTCTGAAAAACTTGTCTAACATGCAACAAATGTTTTTCTCTAGTCTTACTAAATATCATAATATTATCAAGATATACAATCACAAACTTACCTAAGAATTTCTTCAAAACCTCATTCATCAACCTCATAAAAGTACTCGGTGCATTAGTTAAACCAAAAGGCATAACCAACCACTCATACAAACCTTCTTTTGTTTTAAAAGCAATCTTCCATTCATCACCTTCTCTGATTCTGATATAATGATATCCACTTTTCAAATCAATCTTTGTGAAATACTTTTCTCCAGTCAAGCTGTCCATTATGTCATCCATTCTCGGTATAGGAAACCTATACTTTACTGTTATCTTATTGATTGCTCTGGAATCACTACACATTCTCCATTCTCCATTCTTTTTTAGTGCCAATACAATAGGTACTGTACAAGGGCTCAAACTTTCTCTGATCAAACCTTTCTCTAGCAACTCTTGAATCTATCAATTCAATTCCTGATTCTCGGTAGGTGTCAACCGATGAGGTGCTTTATTCGGTAAGCTAGCTCCAGAGATTAGATCCATACAATGATCAATGGTTATTTTCGGTGGCAAACCATTAGGTACATTATCAGAAATGATATCACTATACTCGGTGAGCAACTTATCAATCTCCTCAGGGACATTATCCTCTATTTTCTTACTCTTCTTATTAGGAATCACAACAAAACATACATCATCCTTCTTCAAAGAGTTAACAAACTTTCTTCCTTCCATCAAACAAATTTTCATAGATGTGCAAACATTACTAACAGGTTCTTCCATAAATGTTAACAAGATTTGTTTCTTTCCATCAGCCACAATCGTATACTTATGCAATCTCCCATCATATATAGCATGTCTACCATATTGCCAAGGTCTACCCAACAAAATATGACAACAATCCATAGGCATGATATCACATAATACCTTATCATAGTACTTTCCAATCTTCAAATTCACATAACATTGTTCACTTACCAGGAGTGTATGCTCATCTTTGATCCATGAAATCTGATAGGGCTTCATATGTACCAAGCTTTCCAATTGCAATTTTGTGACCATCTCTTCGGATGCTAGATTCTCTGAGCTACCACTATCAATAATTACCTTCCAAACTTTGTCAGAAACTCTACATCTGGTCTTGAACAAACTTTTCCTTACCGAATCTTCCTTTTTTCTTTCAATCCACAGTGCTCTCCTTACCATCAAGTTATTTTCTTTCTCAGGTTCATTTGGTGACTCTTCTTGCACCAAAGAATTTCTACTGCTACCAGCCTTCTTACTTGCTTGTGTAAATTCAAAAGATCTATGTCCTTCTTCTCCATAATTATAACAAGTTCCTCAGAAACTTCCTCTACTATAACCACCTCGGTAGTTACTGCCTCTACCTCTAGAACTTTCACCTTTCCACTCGGTCTTGCCTTTGTCCAAATTTGTCTTTTCTGGTTCAGATCTACCATTCTCACCATTAGATCTACCTCTTCCTCTAGGGAATCTACCACCTTGACCTCTTTGTCTCTATTCATGTCTTTTGTTCAATTTCTCCTCAGCCTTCAAAGAAAATTGATAAGCCTCTTCAATGTTTTCCAACTTGACCATACTAATTTCCTCTTGGATGGAAACTCTCAAACCATTCAGGTATCTACCGATTCTTTCCACATCATCTTCATCAATTCTAGATCTGATATCCAATCTATAGAATTCCTCAGTATACTCCTTTATCGAGCTGTCTTTCTATCTCAAACTTTGCATTCGCCAAACTAGGTTAATCTGATAATCATAGGGTAAGAGCTTTCTTTTCAATTTATTCACCATTTTACTCCATACCTTGATTTTGTCTTTTCATTTCCTCTTTCAATCCAATTGCAGATGTTCCCACCATAAGGATGCATGACTTTTCAACTTTGTGCTTGCAATCTTTACCTTCTTATCCTCAGGAATGTTTTCATATTCAAAATACTTTTCCATCTTGGTGATCCAGTCCACCAATTCATCAGAATCTAGCTTTCCACCATACTCAAGAGGATTGAAATGTGGTGTTGACTTCAGACTTGTCAAAGCCTTCAAAAATCTTTCTTCACCTTGATCCATAACAGGTGCAAGTTCTGCATTCATTTGTTCTTCTTCAATTTCATCATCACTAACATCTTCAAGATGTTTTCCTCTTGTTTGGGTTGTTCCAATAGCTTCTAACCTAGCAGCAATCTGCGTTAGCATATCTGCCAATCCTATATCTGCATCTCACCTCCCATGAACCATCTTGACAACCCTCTACAATTGTAGGTCAGCGCAATCTGCTACCCCACAACAATTCAACTAGGGCTTCAAGAGGAACCTACAAACCTAGATCCGCAGAACTAGATCAAGATCTCACCTCGCTCTGATACCACCTGGCACAAGGTAGGGAAGCAGAGGGGCCAAAGGATGGCACACCCTGATGATCCAAGCCTGCTCAACACACACAAAAGCCAACAAACACAATAGTGAGAGAGAGAATGCAGAAACTTTCATATATTATCATCAATTAAATCATACATGTCGGGCTGTAAGGCCTTCCCAATTATAGCCTGATATTACAATAAATCTCAGAAGTCCTCAAACATGTGAGGATCTATTACCAATCTCGAATCTAATGTCTACTATCTTCTATAAAAAAATGACCCCGAAAACTACAACCAAACATCTACATTTATACAAGAACCTACCGAACTGAGTTGACCTTCAGATCCATAATTAACAGAAGTAATGGTAAGATCTAGGACCACATGTTTCCCAATGATGGACTCCAACATTAAATTTGCGATCCAATATAAATGCACAAGTCAACCACAACAGGAAACCAAACTAAAACTGTCGGTAAGCAAGATAACCGAGTAGCAGACAGGCAATGCCGAGCGCTAGTGAAATAACTGACCGCCTAGGAGATAACCGACCACACTTGGTAACCAAAGGAAACTGACCAACTACCAACCAACTCGGTCAAAATAGAAACCAAACAATACAGACAAACTCCAAAATATTTTTGGTGACACAGGATTGCCAAGGACCCGAGATGCTCCTTCATCACATATACATATATACATATATGTATACGTATATGTATATGAACGTATATATACATATACATATACATATATACATATATGTATATGTATGTATATACATATACATATACATATACATATTGTATATGTATGTATGTATATACATATACATATACATATATACATATACATATACATATATACATATATGTATATGTATATGAATGTATAATACATATACACATATATGTATATATGTATATGTATATGAATGCATATGTATATGTATATATGTGTGTGTGTGTGTATATGTATATACATATACATATACATATACATTCATATACATATACATATACGTATATGTATGTATATACATATACGTATATGTATGTATATACATATACATATACATATATACATATACGTATATGTATGTATATACATATACATATACATATATACATATACGTATATGTATGTGTGTGTGTATATATATATATATATATATATATATATATATATATATATATATATATATATATATATATATATATATATATATATATATATATATATGTATGTATGTATGTATGTATGTATGTATGTATGTATGTATGTATGTATGTATGTATGTATGTATGTATGTATGTATATATATGTATATGTGTATATATATGTGTATATGTATATGTATATGTGTGTGTGTGTGTGTGTGTGTGTGTGTGTGCGTATATATATAGACACACACACACACACACACACACACACACATCTTAAATTTGATAATATCATGTAGGCTAAGGTACATATATAACATTTATCAAGCGATCCTAATTTTTATCCTATGTGGGAGTAGATTTTGGAAGGTGTTGAAATCTCAATTATTGTTAGGATTAGGTTTCAAGATTATTATCAGGGTTAGAAATATAGGATTTGAGGTAGGATTAGTATTAGAGTTAGGGTTGATTTTGAGCTATAATTATAATTATCCTTTTGGTTTTGGTTAAGTTTGGGGTTATAATTACTATTTAAGGTTAGAAATATATTTGTAGGCTTTGGATTAGCCATTGGTTACAACAGTGTTAGGGTTTGGTTCAAGATTACTATTTAGAAGATTTTATTTTATTTTAATAATCATACATTATAACTTAGTGTTTGATGATCATATTTATATCTATAATATCAAGACTCCAGTTTGATCAAAAACTCTATACCTATTTGTTATTTAATTTGCAATTTGTCCAATATTACATATCACTACTTTATTTCAACTTATAATGTTGATTTGGTATTTTATTTTTTCTTACAATTCATTTAGTGAAAGTTAATCAAACATTAATTTTAACATCTATTATATTTGATAGTAAATATATTAGATAAATAATAAAAAATGAGCATTATTGACATTTCTATTTTTTAATTATACTTACTGAAATTAAATATATTATTAATATATTCTTAATTAAAAGTTGAACTTATATTATTTAGACATAATAGAAAATGAAAAAAAAAGAAATTAATCTATAAATAATCAACACTTCTAATCTATAATTTTTTTTCATGTAAATTGTTTAAATTATAAAATTGAATTAAACTGTCATTTTTAAAAATTTAAATGCATCAACACTTAACTTCATAATAAATCTTAAACTAAAATCTAAATATATATGAAACATTCCTATTCTATTCTCTTTTTCATTTAGCATATGAATAATTTCATATTTTATTTAATTAAAACAATTTCTAATTTTTAAATATATCAACACTTAATTTTAGAATAAATCTATAACTCAAATCTAAATGTATATAGGACCTTTCTAATTTTTTTCTAGATCTTCTATTCTATTCTATTTTTCATTTTGCATAGGAATAGTTTCATAGTTTAAAATAATCTCTAGTTATCAATCAATTTTAGAAAAAAATCAAAACTAAGATTTAGATAGAAATTAAAGATTTCTATAGTTTTCTAAATACATGAACAAAAAATCTATTCTATAAACACAAATTTTCAATCAATTATAGAAATGTTGTCATTATTATACCTATTATATATTATCTATTTATTGAAGAAACTTTTCATCAAAATATCAATATTTCTCTTAATTTCTTTAAATGTCTACCATAATTATAAGCATGCTAAGTTTATTGGCTTGATCTTAGAACATGCAAGTTAAAATATTGAATTAGATTAACCTATTTTATGCATACGGACGAGGGAAAATCATGTTGCACACAATAAGCTAGATAATCGACGCTGTGAAAGAGCTATATGAAAGCGGCCTTAGGAATTTCATGTCGAGCAATAATGATCAGTTTGGGTGCGAGCCTCAGATCGGTGAAAAATCATGCGATTCAAAGTACAATGAAATATTTCCCAAGCTTCTTGATGACCTCTTTCCCATCAACACCCAGAAGAGAAGCAACCTCTTTTTTGCTCAGTCTAATCGTGAGATGCACAGTCGATCCATTCTCACATGCCAAACAATATTCGATGAAACAATACTTGATTTCAACTTGTTGAACATTTCTTCCACAGATTCATCACTGCATCATTGACTTTCTTGATCTTTATATGCAAATCTTCTGTAAAATTAGAAACTCCGTATGCAAAAATTCAAATTAAGGTTTGAGAATGGTTGAATCGGACATCGATTCATCTTTCTACTATTGCATGTATTTATCTAACTTCAAATGGTATCTACATGTAATGGACATCATTTCATCTTCCATCTTCCAATCATCGCCCATATTAGCTAATGCTTTTTCCAGCTTTTTGACATGCAATGGTGATACCGTTGACAAGATTTTTTCCTTTTTTTCTTGTTTTTTTCAAAGAATGTGATGGCTATATTTTCGGAATTGTGAGTTGGCATTGGAATATCAAATGTTTCTTTTTTCTTACACCATTTTTTAGATGACCTCCTATAGAGGGGATTGATGCCATTATCTTCTCTTGCAAGGTAGGGTGATTTTGACTTAGAACACAATAAACCCACAAGTATATGATGAAAGCCAAATATATCTCTTCTAAGCACCAACCAAACAAATAGATATAAGGTTTTACCTCGAGAGGAGAATAAAAGATGAAAGTGAAATTTGGTCGCAAACATGATATGGGTTTAAATGAAATGGCACTCATTTATATGACTAACCATATTTTCAATATTGCTTGCAACACTAGAAGTGCTTTCATTAAAAATAATTGTCACATAAGCTATCAAATCTGAAGAAAGACCAGAATTAGCAAACCAACTTTTTCCACAATCATAAAATGCCATTACTAGTCGTCACCCATCTCAGTCTCTCAACATTATGTTGAAGAAGGCTCTCCACACTCTATTTTCTACTCACAAGCCCCCTGAAGATTCCAACACTTACATTTGATTCTTTTGAATACATATTCTCAAGCGCATGCTTTTACGAGGAAATAGTCCACTCTTTCATTGCTCAAAGACAGTTTTTGTTTTCTACACACAACATTCATTTTCTACACACTTGTTTTCTCATAGGTGGTTTGTACATGCATGATTGTAGATGTGTGAAAAATTGGAAGTACAGATAGGACACGTGGATTGTCTCACAAAATGCCTCAAAGAAATGTGGACTTCGAGAATCCCACAACATGAATTGCCCTTTGTTCCTCTTTTAAGGTTTAAAAACAATTGTAAAAAAATAAAACATATGGAGGCTGTCAAATTTTTAAATACTTTTATTTTTAAACAAAGGCTTTAGCTATAAAATTATGAATACATTATGTGCTTGATTTCAATCATGTAGAAGAGTAGTCATTACTACTATAAATTACTGTGTGTTTAAAATTTATGGCTTCCGTAGGAAGACTTTTTTACAATATTTCTAATTAATTTTTTGTTGCTTTTAATATGGCATTTCAAATGAGCTAGGATAGATGCAACTGACTCAACATGCCAGGTTAATATCACCAAGCATAATTGTTCACAAATATCATGCAAATACATGTATAATTTTGCCTACAATTACTATTTAGGTAGGCAATACTTGTGACTCCAAATTTCTATATATTGTTAAACGATAATAGCACCCATAAAGGGAATGCTAATATAATAGTCAATTTTCTTGTGTTGTGTAACCCTATTTTTCATCATGCAAATTAATAGACAAATAGGAAAAGGGTGCATTAAGGTACTCTCATTTAACAGTGTCTTTCACGTGATGTCAATCAACATTTTGTTATTGCATTCATATCAAATTTTTAATCGTACTCTAAGTATTGATCACATGTTAAAATTTCAAATTTATAATTGATCATTACATTGTGCATTCATACTGAATGTAATTTATAAATGTTCTTTCATACTTCATATTCCTTATCAATAAACAGAGTACAAAGTGCAGAATAGAAAGAAGTGATAGGAATATGAGTAGGTCCTTTGCATTGCCTTGAAGTCATCTGCATATCAGGAGCTGGCTGTCATGTCTGGTCTTAGTCCTCCGGTTTATCTGAGTCTGCATTTGTCGAGTTCTAAGTCTTTAGGGGTTGTCCAACATCATGGTTAAAAGAGTTTGTTAGATCCAACTGGATCTAAGCAATGCAAAAAATGAGAACATCATACAATATCAAATTCTTTCATAGCTGCATATATTTATGGTATTCAATGTAATAACAAAATGTGCATATACATAAAGAGAAAAGGAGTGTTAAAGGACAACAGTATCGCATTAGGTTAGTGAGCACATCAGTGGTCTGATGGATTCACAAAATTGACCACTGGGTCATGTTCACTAACCTAAGGCGTTAGTTTTGATGTTTTTTAAGCTGAACATAGAGATGCATTGCTTAAAAAAATTGTGTTATAGTTAAAAGATGATGATGGTGCTGAAATACTACAAGAATGAAGTAAAAAAAGTCTGTTTATGGGTGTCACGAGCCTGTGCTCGAACTTCATAAATAGATTTCATTACTGGATATATCTAATTCAAAGTGTTGTGTCATATTTGAATCATGAATCTAACAAAATATCAAATGATTTGCAACTTTTCATTATGGTGCTCACTGTCAAAGCATAAAAATGATACACTTGAAGCATGCAGCCAGGTATATAAGACAACCATGTTGTGTTTTGAGAAGATTATACAACTGAAGGTAATCATAATGGAATTATGTAGCATGCTGACTGTTACCAGTCAAGATTATTTCAGTTTTGTGCCATCAAGGAAAGATAACTAAGCACTGGTACTATGTAGATCCAGACATGAAAAATGAGCAGATTATTAGTATGGACAATGAATCTATGCTAGTCGGCAGCATGCAATAGAAAGAAAGTCCTAAATTGTTTGCAACAGAAGGATAGTATTTTTAGCTTCAACAAAAGTTAATATCAAACAAAAGCTCTAAAATTTACAGTGAGCATTGCAAAGTCACAGTACAATACAAGAACCAAGCATTATTGTGTACTCAAGCATTCACAACCAAGCTGAATATACAGATCACAGCTGAATGTCATAAAAGTTCAAGTCACAGTGTGACAAGTGGAACTCAGGATTTAACAGTCAAGTAAGGCTCAAAATTTATATTAAACTCAGAGAGCTTCAATAACAAAGAGTTGAAGTTGCTCAATCACAGCAAACATGGCTATGCCCAAACTTAACATAAGGAAAATTTTTCAAATAGCTAGCAAACAAAGTCTTAAAATTTATGCAATGAAAGATGGATTTCAAATAGCAAGTCACAACAAGGTGAAGAGAGTTACACTTATCTCAACAGGCCGAGAGCAAGCACCAGTTAGAACCCATGTTTCATCCAAGCCATTTCTGTAGTCAATGCCGTGAAGTCCCAGATTAAGGCCCGATATATCTCATTCGCAGCTCAACTGATATTAATAAACTTAAGATCTGCCGGTACTAAGTTGTATCTGCATAGCTCATGCTAAAAAAACCAGAGATTTATCATAAGAGATAAGTCTTTTCAAACACCCAAGCCTTTAGAACTTGATGGGGAACAAGCCAAGTTACAACCCATGAACTCCTAGTGGAAACACGTGAGCTTTTAGAGGCTTGTTGAAGTCATAGCTCATGATTAAAAGGGAGCCAACAGTCACCCAAATCAGGGCCTGAGTTTTTAGTTGAAGATCGAGTAATACTTCCAAATAATGACTGAGCCCCAACTAAATAAACTCTCTAGTCACATGCCCAGTGAAAGCTCAAGTTACAACCAAGTGCAAAGTAGGAAGGAGAAAGAACTCAAAGTTCTACCTTAAAGGCCAGGTCTCGTGTATGGCACACTTCAGTTTTCTCAAGCTTGTAAGCTCTCAACAAAATCAACAATCATAATGTGATTTTAATAGACACTACCAGAATTCCAAGGATAAAACACAGAGACAAATCAAATACAAAGGGAGTAATCTGCAGGATGTTGCCATTAACTAGGCTTTCAACCCTCAATTTGTTCTCACAAAATTACACAATGCATTGCAAAAATTGAGTATATGCCCAGTTTGATAAAACTCTGAAGTCCACAACAAAGGAAATAAATGCCATTAATTGCAGTGTACGTGGACAGCTAGCTCAAGAATTACAAAGTTCCAACTTGCATGTGCCTTCAAAAGACATTTCAATTTCAAGTTGTGAATGGCATTGGATAGTCATGTCTTGGCTTCATGATTTGTAATGATATAGGCTTAGGTTTGATTTTTATTTTTGGGGATGGGGCTGAGTTTATCTCAATAATATTGAGTTTATCTCAATTATTTGATTATATAAATATTGGTAATATCTTTTTAAAGATATATTATAAATTACCAATATTAGGGCTTGATTAGTGGCATGATTTGGAGTCAAATTAGAAAGCTATTTTTTAGCTAAAGTTGAGCTTTTTTAGGAGTGATTCTAGGAGTCTTGGATTTCCAGATTGAGGCTTTAAGGGCTTCTTAAGGAAGGCTTGTAATCAATTTTAGGGGTTCAAATTTGTGGAAAAGGAGGGTTGAGTGAGCATGTTCATTCCTCAGTGCCTTTTTTGCAGTTTGTAACCATTTTACAGGTTTTTGAAGGATAATAGAGTAGGCTTTTCTGATTGCATCAATTTTTGAGTATTGGATCCACTCCTATTCTTCTTTTCTGCATCAAGTGTTGCGTATTTTATGTGATCTGGTAAAGTGAATTGTTTTCGATTCCTTTCCTATGTTATAAAAAATCAGGCCTTTTTGCAGAATATGTAAGTTTGTTGTCAATTTTTTACTATTTGTGGTATGAACCCTAATAGTGGATTCTAGTCAACCTTTATGTTGAGTAGAGAAGTGATAAATGTGATCTCAATGGTCTTGTGGTTGTGAATGTCGGTTTAAAGGTCCTGATAGATCTGGAGCAAGTTTTTTGTGTATCACCCCGTTTCCCATTCGGTTTTAATCCTTTCTCCCTTTTCCCAATTCAATTTTCAATCAGGAGGTGATATTCTAAATCAAATAGGAACCGACCTAGAATCTAGAGATTCCTTCTCAATCAGAGTCCACCCACAACTCGAGGAGGTTTCCATTGTTAGGATAGAGTATTTGCGCACCCCTAATGCCTGATTTAGGGTGACAATTCTAAGCCTTAACATGTTAAAGGTTGAATTAAAGAAGGAAACCAAAAGTTCCTTCCTACAAACTTGAGTCTATACAAGAATTCTCAAAAGTAGAATTTTTCAATATAAAAAAAATGAATTGTTTTGTTGGCAATGTGCTAGAAATCTCCGATGATAGAGTATTAGTAGACTCTTCAAGAAATGAACAAGACATTGGTTTTAAACTAAGTTTTGTAAAATGGGTATGTCATGATAATTTATATGGATTGTATTGACAATCTGGATAATGCCAAAATAATATTTGAATAATGAAGTTAGATGGTTGGGAACATAAAAATGAGCATGAAATGTTTTATTTTCTAATAGTTGCAATGTGACAAGATTGTACTATTATAGAATTCAGTTGCAAATAAACCAAATATTTCAAAATTAGGACTAGTATTAGTTGTTAGTGTAATCACCTAAAATTGGTCTAGTAGAACTTGAGCCCCCTATTTCGATTAAATTGCCTCAAATAAAATCCTAAATCTCAAAGGCATATTTACTAGACATAATTGTGCAGAGTAACCTTAAAATCCCCTTTACATAATTAAATAAAAAAATAAAAAATCTTATATCAAGCTTATACTATGGTCTAATTTCTAGAGCTTGCATATTTATTTAAGTGCTATAATTTTTATTTAATATAAAGTTTCTACACTTTCATTAAAAGAACACATTCACATTTGTGCACATACTTAATCTTGATTAATTAGCAATTAAAAGGGATTTGTGCTTTCAAAATTGTTATTTTGTCTTATTCTACCTAACTTTTGCCTCTTAATCCTAACCACTCATTTCTACCTAACCTTGCATCTCCTTCACCCTCCTTTTGCCTCCTCATCTCAATCACACATTCTTTTGCCTCTTAATCTTCACCCTTCATTCTTGAGGTAATTCCTTTAAAAGGAAGCTCTTCCTTGGCTCAAGGGTCCCAATCTTGATCATTTTACATCTTAGTTTTTGGTGAATTAGCTTTCTTGCATTCTTGCATTCTTTCATTCTTAAGAGTAATCTTGTTATTTTGAATTATTAGCTTCTAGTTTCTTTCATTATATGCTCATAGATTCTTGCATTCTCATTCTAGAACACTAGTTGTTTGCATTCATTCTAGCTTAATCTCTCATTCTAGCTTAAATATTCCATTCTAGTTCATTTCTAATTTTACATTTTCATATTGAATCTTCCATTTTGCAGTAGTCAAGCCACTAATCCTTCATGCCAATTTGATAAGTGTCGTGAGAAGGATTAAACTCACTTCAACTAGGAAGCTATAAGTCGCTTCTTGAGACTTCCTCTTCATGGATTCGCTCAAGTGCAATGATTTAGAGAAGTGTGTCATATTTTGATCACACATCTTTGGCGCCCATCGTGGGGCCAAATTTTTTCATTTGGCTCCATTTCTTGCATTTCTTGCATTTTCATCACCTTGCTATCGCAGGTTTGTAACTTTGTTTTGTAGGCCAAAAAATTGTACGACATTCCAGAGTGTACTGGGATGATACTTCATCATACTGCCAGATGAACTTTCTCCTTTTTTGGAATATTGTTTCACTGTTTTGGGGTATATCATTTGCCTTTTGGCAGAACATCACCCTACTTTATAGTCTATCGTACCATTCTAGAATATCTTCTGGCTTCTACAAGTGTATTGTACAATTTTCTTGGCAGATTGTGAAGTGTTGCCCAGATCAAATTTATTGCATAGTCCAAGTTTTTAGCCTAGTTACTTGCATTTTCTTGCATAAAACTTGTTTCCTAACAGAACTTAAGAAGTTGTTTTGCAGGGTTATTGCGTTCATTTGCATAATTTTGTGCCCTAACTTTTGGTTTTGTAGGATTCGCTTTCCTTGAAGAGATCAAACATTTTCATGACTACTAATGCTTTGTGATGTAGGATGCTTGTCAAAGACTCAATCTTGAAACTACTAATTCTATTTGTCTTTTAGGTTGCCTTGGAGATACAAATCAACATTGTGCTTTCTTACATTTGATTTTCTAGGCACCTAGCTTAATTAGAGGGCTTCTTTTCTTGTGGTTAGTTGGGTAGTAGGAGAGTATGCTCTTTCCTCTTTAAGGGGAAATAAGATCTTGACCTACTTAGTTGATCACTTGCAAAGAGTCCTAGGTAAATAAACATGTTCTTGATGTGTTTGGGAGACACTATGGAGTAGGAGAGTATGCTCTTTTCCTTTTGGAAAATCTGAAATCTAGACCTCCACTAGCTATCCATTTGCTTTCTTGCATTTACCTTTAGATGGCCTAGCAAGAGAATAATATTTTGGGAACGACCCAAGTGGGAAACAAGTGAACCCAACTTACTCCATCCCACTATAATCAATAATCAAAAGCTTCCTTCAATCTAAAGAGAGGGAAGATTGACTATTTTCTACTTCTAACGCTTCTTCATGTGTAGGGCCTAGTTGCCTCAATCTTGCTAAGCAAGACTACACTTGATTAGTCGCTTGTAGGGGCCTCTTGGTCTTATATCAATTGTCTCTTTTGAAAGTGTCAATCCTTGTGATTTATGTATAGTCAATGCCAATGCCAATCTCAACGGCAATTGAAGTGTCTGCCTCGTTGTATTGTTGTTATGGGAATTATTTTTGGATGATGATCTTCAAATGGTAGTCTCGAATGATTATCAAACTCAACCATCACATATGTGAGAGGTTCATGCAGAGCACTACCTTGTTTGTAGACAACCTTTCAAATATATCCCAGAGCTTTGTTTACAAGACTTGCTTGTATCCAAAGATTTGAAGTCAACATGACCCTTGAATCCTTACAGATTAACAACTCCAGATCAAGTTTATAATTTGAACAATCTTCTACTGCATCAACATTTCTTTCTTTTGTTGCAACACTACATGTAACATGATGCTTCAATGAAAATAACATTTTTTTTATTATGACTATGAACATTTTCATTTGTTGAGAACAAATGGACAACATTTTCAAACTCAGAATTTGTTGCAACATCTATGTTGGTAGGGGTTCTCATCATTAACAACCTCCAATCATCAATTTGTGGGTTTGCATCTCTTAGATTTGTCAAAAGTTGACAAAACCTTTGTTGCTCGATGTTTTCCCCATCCTGTCTGAATATTTTATCTAAAGTAACAATAGTCTGGAATTCCTCCCATAGCAACTTTGCCTGTTTATTGTTGTCATATGTCGATCTATCATTGGCTAGAGGCAAATGGCCCAAATCTCCTTCCAAAATCACAGATACACCTGATATATAATTGACAACTAATTCTGATATATAATCGACAACTAGTGTTTTCTCCCTTTCTCCATTTGTGAGAGATTATTTGCATGATTAGTTATACATGGGTACATAATATAACCTAGTTGTTGAGACCCATTATTATATCATTTTGCATAATAATAGTTTTCTTAAAAAGATGTTAGAATACATATTATATACTATATTTTAAATTTCACTTGGATATATTATTGTCATTTATATTTTCATATTAGTTGTCATATATATTTTCTAGGTTACATTGTTATCTCTTTTACACACCTATATTGATGCTCTTTGGCACCCAAGTTCACATTTAAACAAGAAAACAATTTCTATATTTTCATATTAGTTGTCATTTATATTTTCTAGGTTGCGTTGTATCTCTTTAGCACATCCATATTGATGCTCTTTGGCACCCAAGTTCACATTTAAACAAGCAAACAATTTTGAACTTAAACAAGCAAACAATTTCTATATTTTCATATTAGTTGTCATTTATATTTTCTAGGTTGCGTTGTATCTCTTTTACACACCTATATTGATGCTCTTTGGCACCCAAGTTCACATTTAAACAAGAAAACAATTTCTATATTTTCATATTAGTTGTCATTTATATTTTCTAAGTTGCGCTGTATCTCTTTAGCACATCCATATTGATGCTCTTTGGCACCCAAGTTCACATTTAAACAAGCAAACAATTTTGAACTTAAACAAGCAAACAATTTCTAAGGACTAAGGATAATCCACATTTAAAAGAGGACTAGGGTTAGTCCACATTTAAAGAGGCAAACAATTTTAAAAACAATTTTAAACTTAAACAAGCAAACAATTTCTAAAGACTAAGGATAATCCACATTTAAAAGAGGACTAGGGTTAGTCCACATTTAAAGAGGCAAACAATTTTAAGGACTCTGAGACAATTGAAGTTTCAAATGTAAAGATTAAACTACTAAACAATTTTAAGAACTCAAAGACAATTCACATTAAGTTCAAAGTTTCAAATGTAAAGATTAAAGTTTCAAATGTGATAACCTTATCTTGAAGTGATAACCTTATCTTGCTTAACCCCTTCGTCAAGAATGAATTAAAGTTTCAAATGTAAAGATTAAAGTTGCCCATATGAGCTTGAACCTTGCACGAAATGGTTTTAAATGTGATTACTAAATGGTTTTAAGATAGATCACATTTAAAGAAGCATCTCAATTTATCTAATCTTAATTTATTACTAAATGGCTAGTAAAGAAATTCAATTTATCTAATCTTAATTTATTACTAAATGGCTACCAAAGAAATTCAATTTATCTAATCTCACTTTCTCAATTTATTACAAAATAAATTGGAATAATTCAATCGATAAAGATTTATCTCAATCCATTACTTAAAGGGGTGTGATTAAATATCCTCAATTTTATTACTATAGGAGTGTCAATTTTATTACTATATAGTGGTGTATATAGTAATAAAATTGTAAAGATTTAATAATCCCAATCTAAATTTATTAGAAAATTGGGGTAATTCAATTGATAAAGATTTATCTAATCTCAATCTATTACTAAGGGAGTGTGATTCAAGGTGTGTTTCAAAATGTAAAGATTTTTTTAAAAAAAGGTGTAAAAAGGGGCGTAATTCAATTGATAAAGATATGATACATCCCTTGATTGCACTATTCGCCAAAATTAAATCCCTCAATCCCTCTCTGAAATCTGATTGGACAAAGCTTGAACCCTAGATGACTTTTACAAATATATGTTGATATCCATATAATGGAATTGTCAAAAATAAATAAATAGAAACCTCAAGCTTATTTATTTAGATTCTTATTAGCGTGATGATCATGTGTATCAACCTACGTTTTTACCCACTTAGCAAATAACATGAATGGTTGCCTGCACAATAAGCTTCCTCAATTACATAGAAGTTCAGTATAAGACTGAATAATTGCAGGTGTGAACCAGTTACTAGAATATGTTTGCCATGCTGTCAATCACAGTGATCACCATAGAGCAAGCAACGGGGGATACAAATTTGAACAAACTATGGTTAATCAGAAATTCCAATCAATCCATGCATGAGTTTTACAATTTGGCTGAAAGACAACTTTGAAGGGTACATCCAACAAATTCAGCTGCATAGGATTCTACCCAAAAATAATTAGACAAATCAGAAACCTTTTTCATGTTACTTGTTACAGGTTAGAATAAAAAAGTGTAAATATGGCATAAACACTTCCAAGCCCTTAGAACATTACACATGGTGACACAAAGATCTATTTCAAACTAACCCACCACACAAATGGCAAAGAAGTCCTTACACTGTCAAAATCTGTTAATTTTGAATCTTAAATTCATAAATTAATCCTGTATTGGTTATAAGCATACTTTAGTCCATTGCTGGTCCATCTTGGACTGCACATAGAGATGTGTTGACAACTATGTGTCTTTCAGGATGTGAAACATCTGTACGACCTGCATGCTGCACAAACTCTGCAGGGGACAAGAATGTGCCATGGCATACACATACAATACTGACTTCGCCTCCTCTGTAACTGTACAGGAATCCATTGATTGTTTTCCCATCCTCACCAGTGGTTGACACACAGGGCATATTGGCAAACAAGGACTGACCTTGATGATGGGCCTCATCATTCTTGCATGTTTTAGAGGGTGATGAGGGCTTTGTGGAAGTTTTTGTATTGTCAGTGCTTTTAACTTGTGGAGTTGAAGAGCATCCCTGTTGTGAAGCCTTGGAAGATGATGAGCCCTCTGTAATTTGATTATCAACCATGGTAGTTGCGGTTGAAGATTGAACATTGGAAGGAAATTTCTCCTCTGCCACTACCTCTGGGCAACTTGGAGGTTCTACTTGGCTGGCAGTACTGACTTCTGATGATGCCACAGTTTGATCTTGCGTTTTGTTGTCAGAAGAAACTCTCTGCAATGTTTCCATGGCGGAAGAAGCACTTGATTGACTCTTTGAGTCATTACTACACGCCTCTGCAAAAATATCAAAACAGTGTCAGCCAAGATGCTAGAACGGAAAACTTCACATATACTCAGTCAAGTGAATCAATATGCTAGCCTCTGGATGTTATAAACTCAAGCTCATAAAGCATGTTCACACATGCATTCACATAATAGATAAAAAAATCTTGTAAAGTCTCACCAATAAATTTCCAAAACATAGGCACACAATATAGCAGGAAGGAATAAGGATTAAGGAGCACAAAAGCAGATTTAGAGGAATATCATTGCTATATCTCAACTTTTCATGGCGATAAGCAAAAATGACAGTGTAACATACAAAAGCTAACAGAACATGCAGAAATGGCTAGGCTGACCAATAAAATACATATATAAATTTGGTTATGCAGATTCTATGGCACAACAATTACCAAAAAACAAAAGCAATTTTTTTTTAAAGAATGATAGATTTCATTACCTATCCTGAAAACAACAAAGCATACATTCAGCCAAGAAGAGAAGGGTTAAGTTGGACAGGGCAAACCTGAATTGCTTGGTATGAGATAAGTCTGTGATTTGGCGAACCACTGGGAAAGGAGATTGGCTTCTGCTCTGTGAACTGTGATTTTGAAGGACAACCAGTGCATAAGCACACAATAAGGGTGGCGAACTCTAGGAGTCCAAGTGGTTGAGGTATTTATCCAGACAAGATGAGATGTACGTGTCTGAGCCCTGAGCTTCATCAGCTCAAAAACATAGATAAAAAAGCCAAAAGAAATCTGTTTACAACTGATTAAAAGCCATCTAACCTTCTAGGAGATGATAAATGTAGTACTGATTAAGCTATCTAATCTTATAATGAGTATAGTGTAGAACATGAACCATGACTTTCACTTATAAACAATGTCAAGAGACGTTGAGCATTTTTTTTTTTTCAGGGGAATCACAACACTTTTGCAACCTAGTTTGAGTCCTAACTGTTGAAAGACTAACACGAATCTTCAAATAAACTGATGATTAATGAGGTTTCCATCAGACTTTTTGAACATAAGAAAGAATCTAGATACCTCAATGAATAAAACAGTCTCAAACTTCTCCTAGTAAAATCATGAAACCAAACATGAAGGTGCCAATATATGAGAAAAATACCTCGAGAAGACCTGAGCTCATTCTCTGAAACTGCCGATGAGCTCCTTCCAGAGGATGCTCCTGATGCATGAGAAGAATGTGTAGGCCCTGTTCCCGTACATTTTTGTGGCTCTGCAAACCAACTTGTTTGTGAGGTCCCTGAAACGGGCATTTGGAAGGGAGGAAATGCACGGGTAGGAACAGGCTGCAAAACATTAGGAAGCAATGGAGGACTGGAAATAGCAATTTTTGAGGATTCAGGAGCACCGGTTGAGCCAGCAGGCCAGAAGGGCATTATGTAAGGAAAAGTATAGCCCAGGTGCATAGGCATGCAGTGGGCATTTCCTGCAAGCATTGGGAATGAATAAGACAAGGGCATAACAGGGTAAGCTGCTTGTGAAGCCGGTAAACTTCTCTCTGGACCTGAGACTTCATTCTTGCTAGGGGGTTCTCCTCCGCCATTGGAGCTGGACACCATGTTATCAGTTTCATGAGATGTCCTTGAACCCTTGTCCTCAATTAAATGGTCCCCTTGATCAGATGTCTTAGAAATCTTCTCTTTTCTGTCAGATCTAGAAGAATGATCATTCTCCTTACCCGCCCTGTGTTTTTCCCTGATAGAAGACATTTGGGCTCCAAGCAACTTCTTGTCTTCCTCACTAGAAATACTTCCACCTCTAGTCATGGCACTGAAAACAGGGCTGCCTCCTCTCAGAACATAGGATGGAGCCAAGGGAACAAACCCATTTTCATTTTTCCCCGCCTTGTTTGGCTGAATGGGCCTAATCCCTCCTCCTGCTTCTCTCCTGGCCTTGAGCAACTGCTTTTCCTCTCTCTTCTTCCTGGCCTCCTGCCTCCTCAATGCATGAATCTCTCTTTTCCTCTGCTGTTCCACCATATCCTGCTGCTGCTGTGACCTAAACATCTCTGATGTGGGTCTCGGAGGATCATGGATCCCAGGCTTCATCTTTTCCTCCTTCAATCCGAAACGAAATCCATCATCCATATCAGGTCTCTGCGACCCAAGATCACCATGACCAAAACCCTCTCTCCCCAACCCTACACCAGCCTCACAATTCAAATCCTTCGTGTGCAGATCAAGGTGCAAATTTACAGACACCGCCTTCTCCTTCTTATCTTTTCCATGGCATCCTCCTAACGACAACCCCAAATTCAATTCCACCTCATCCCCACTCTCCTCCTCCTTCTCCATCATCAACCTCTGCAACAAATCTTTAGAAAAAGCAAGAGAAGTTGCAGCCTCTGCCTCTGCATCACCCTGATAAAAACTACTCCTATTCTCCGAATCCACCCTCTGAGCCATCATCAAAACCTGGTCCCTGCACTCCCACATTACTCCCCCAAATCAACACAACTCCACGCTTTAACACAACCCCATCCCCACCATTTCAATCTCCATAACGCCACATTCAAACCATATGATTGAACCCAAACAAACTTCGATCCAAATGGCACCAAAACAAAAGGCAATCCTACCTGAATTTAAACAGAGGTCCTCAACTCACAGGGATTCAACCACGAGGAACAAGGAGAATCAATTTGGCGACACGAGGCCTCTGCTTCACCATCTAGACCAATTCATTGCCCAAAATTATCCCCACCTTTCCTCACGAGTCACGCCCAACCAAATTGTTATCTACGTGCCAGATCCATATCATCTAGTAATTAGCGGCGCAGTAAAAATTGAACACCCAAAAATTCCAGCTAAATCTGGCTACAAATGTGAAGAAGATTCAAGTCAAAGCAAAGCAGATCTCCCAGCGTCTGCATGCCCACATCAAATCCTCCTAGCGCCACGTTCCCCACACCCCATAATTCCGACACGTGGCGCCATCACTTTAGTGCTGCGCGTCCATCTCTCCACACGTGTCATCTGAAAAGCACCACAACCGTTTTTCAAATTTTTTTGCTTTGTTGCTTTGCTGTTGAAGAAGTTTCTGCGGAAGGTTTCCTTTCTCCCCAGATAGCAATGTGTCTGATGCATCCGCCACGTGGGCTCTTCTGGCGTGCCCACGCGGCACAATATTTGTCGCTGTTAGCCGCACAATACGCCGAGAAAAAGGTTTTCTGTTGGAATGCCAAGTGGCACAGTTCCTAGTGTCGAGGTTCTATTTCTACGTTAACAATGGCTCTGCCTCAGACCGACTGACACGTGGCAGATGTCTTGCAGGCCGGACAACTATCCACCATCATCCACATGCGCCTTTCATGTGGCGGCTAACACCTGGATGCCTATTTTCATAAAGTTCCTCCACTATGTGGTCAGGGAATTCATTATGGGCTTGTCAGAATTTTTTTTATTTTTTTAAATTCCTTATATTCTATATGGAATACCTACCTGGTACCATTAACAACCTTTTATTAATTGAATAGATGTCAGTCTTCAAGATATCATTTGTTTATGTATGGTGGATTATTAAAAATATAAAAATTATATATGTAATAGGAATAATGGCATAAAATTGAATGTGGGCTTGTTATAAAATTTTAAGTTTTTTTATATAATTTCTTATATTCTATGTGGAATACCTACCTAGTACCATTAACAACCTTTTGTCTAATTGAATAGATGTCATTCTTCAAGATCTCAATTGTTTGTGAGGTGCATTATGATGAAGGAAATAAATAAAATTTATATAATAATGTGAAATCATTAACAACTTTTTATTCAATTGAATTGATGTCAATAAACACTTATTTATTATAGGGTATCTAATAAGAAGGAGAAATACTCTTTATAAGATATCAATTGTTTATGTATGGTGGATTATTGTTAATTTGGTTGATGAAGAAAACTAATAAAACTTATAGATGATGAATCAATGAGTAATGTGAAATGTCAATTTAAAAATAGAAAATTATATAGAGAATAGTATTACTAATGTCATTTATCTAATAATCATATAATTGTAAGATAAATTTTAAATATATTGGAACAACCATATACTATGTTTATTAAAAATATAAAAATTATATATGTAATAGAAACAATGGCATAATTAGTACCATTATAATCAAATTAAAATAGAAAATTGTATGTATTATTATCAAATTCATAAAACTTATAAATGACGAATCAAAGAATAATGTAAAAGGTCAATTTAAAAATAGAAAATTATATAAAGGATAGTATATTACTAACATTATTTATCTAATTATTATATAATTGTAAGATAAAATTTAAATATATTGGAACAACAATATACTATGTCTATTAAAAATTATTTAAAATATAAAAATTATATATTTTATAGAAACAATGGCATAATTAGTATCATTATAGTCAATTTAAAATAGAAAATTGTGTGTATTATTAACAAAACATCAAATTCAACAAAACTTAGAGATGACCAATCAAAGAATGGTATGCAAGGTGAATTTCAAATAAAAAATTATATAAATCGAGATTATCATTAAAAGTCATTCATCTAATTATTACATGGATGTATGATATAAATTTAAACAAATAGAAAGAGTAACATGCTTAGTACTATTAACAATCATTTAAAGTAGAAAATTATTTATGTAATAGAAAGAGTGATATATCTAGTACGATTAATGTCAATTGAAAAATAGAAAATTATATATGTAATACAAATAGTATTATTAACAAAACATCAATTCAACAAAGTTGAAAGATGATGAATCAAAGAATGATATGAAATGTATAATGCTTACGGATAAAGTGTGTAAATTTTGTACATTACATCACTATTATGGATTGTGGAAAAATATACATTACTACTATGGACTATGGTAAAATCAGGTTTTATTTTTTATTAAGGTAATATATAAATGACACTCATCTAATTATTATATAGATGTAAGATATAAATTTAAACATACAGGAATAGTGACATACCTTTTCTAAGTAGTTCATGAAACAATTATATATTATCTAGATTATCCTTGGTCTTAACGACAAATCAAGAGTATAATCTCAAACATCAACTCAAAAAGCTCCTATAGATGAATCATAGAGTATGATGGGAATATGATATGAAATGTTAATTAAAAAAACTTACAATTTTGCATAAGTTCTTTATGTATATGTAATGGAATTTATATATTTTATGCCTCTAACTAAATACTTATATGCTAAAATTCAAGGAAAAATAATCAATATAGTAATATTATGTTGATTGTTAATCATTTATTCAATTCTGATACATAATGTGCGAAACAAATTTGACAATATATCAAATATTTATTTTAATATTTTAAAATATGTAGGTTACAAAATCATATAAGGTATTCAAGCATGAAAATTTAATGTTTGATATTTTACTGTGTGTTTTGAAGGTGCTTTAATTTTAAAGCATCTTTCATTTTCTTGTTTAGAATTTTAGTATATACATAAAAGAAGCGATACGTATTTGCAGAAAAAAAATATCTTCTTTACTTTGTGAATTCTCTTCAATTTGGGTTTTTGGTCATGGTGTACCTACAAATTTGAGTAGGAATAATTATACATGGAGTTGAAATACATACATTATATAATTAGTAACATAGTGTAATTGTTAACAAATACAATGGGGTATTTCTTCAATTCTAATGTTTATGGCTTATATAGTTGTAATGCCCCATTAGGGAACCCGAGAGAAATTAACCTAAACATGCAACTAAGTTTATAGAATATTTTTTTCTTAAGAATTTACACAACAACAATGTATAACAATCCATAAGAAATACAGTATAATTACAAATCAAACATACAAGTATATAGATTACAAATCTCAAGGTTTCCTTGACGTAGATTACACAAATATTAATTAATCTACTTAATACAACAACTATACAAAGTCTCCACATAATGTAAATAAGTACACCATCATATACATGAAATCCAGATACACCGATACCAAAAGGTATATATGATAGCCCACATCCACTACACATGTCGTAGGGTATGTAATAATAATCCAATATAAAGTACAATATGATATCTCCAAATATAACTAATACAATGATACAAAAACATAATATAGGAAAGATAAGAATACATCTCCAACAATGATTCAGAGGGTGACCCCATAATAGTGGGTTACACTTTTTTAGACATGCTGATTTTTGCTGAAAAAATACATTTTTAATAAAATATGATGATTTAAGCCTTGAGAGGTTCCATTTGAAGGAATTAATTACAAATGGTTAGCTCAAAAATTCTTAGATAAGAAAAACATTGATATAATATCTACACTCCTCATTCATACCTACAATGGAGTCTCCTTCACACTTATTAAAATGCTAACAAAAAATCACTTCGACTTTATCTTTTGGCATATCAAATAAATCCATTGACAAACCTATCTATGTGGTAAGGTACTACTGAGAAAGATATTTCCAATTACTATAATGTTAATATATATTAAGTTTATTATGACTTTATAATTTTAGTTTTACTAACATAAGTATTTCACTGTATGTATACCTTTATGTTTGAAGCTTATGGAAAAATAGTAAACGAGAGAAAAAAAATTCTAAAAATTATCTATGCCCTAGGTATTGAAGTTCTCTTTCTATAAAAAATAAAAATAAAAAAATTGGACAAATACACGACAAGATATAAGCTATGCTGTCAAGGTATGTCAAAATTACAGCTTAGTCAACTTCAAACATTAATAAAATGTGAAATAATAGTGGTAATTTCGTAAAACCAATTGCATGCCCTCCATATAGATGTTAAAAAACAAAATTTGAAAGAATCACATTGATATCTATTTTAGAAAAAAAGTTATGCTCTATGAAGACAATGCAACTCTTTGAAAATGACGTTTTCAGCCACATACCAGTTTTCGTGGGAGAAAGAAAAAACCATTCAAATAAATTCAAAAATAAAAATAAAAAATATATTTAGAATCTAGATAGAAAATATTAAAAGACTCTAATTTACTTCATCTTCTAATTCAAATGGTTTAACGATGATATGCATCCAAATCTAAAAGTTTTTTCCAAAATATATAGTTCAGTGTCTGTTCACGCAAAAAAGTGTAACCCACTATTGTGGATTCACCCATGAACAAGATGGTACAACTACTACAAGGATCATCCAGCATG
>BSBK01006913.1:0-155000 GCA_027943335.1 Chamaecyparis obtusa
AAGTAAGTACAATGAATAGTTGTATGATCAAAATAGAAAAATTATGTTGGCATCGTCCCATCTTGCATCACACATGAAGATTATAGTGTCATATAATCTTGCATCAACTGTGAGATTCTTGGATGCAACTCGTCAATTTGAAATTTGTAGAGAGTTTGACATAGATATTTTAGCCTAAGAATTACAATAAAATGAAAACACAATAAAAATATATATATTTTTTTTAAAAAAAATGAAGCCCTGATGATTAATACATTATTACCTACCCTTTATCTGAAATGATTATCATGAAATTAGACATTATTTTGAATTGCTCAAAGTTCTCTTGCCAAACACTTTGGTGGAAACAATAATAGAATAATGACAAATAATTGAGAGGACAAAAAAAAAGAGAAACAAAAGGAGATGTCTTAAAGATATCAAATTAATATGAATAAGAGATCAAGCATAAAAGGGTTGAAAAAGAAGAAGAGAAAAAAGATAACATAATGATTGTTTGTGTAATTAATTATTCACCTAATTACACTTTACTTAAGGTTACTTAGGATAATGCATACATAGTAGTTTGTACATGAGGAACTTAGGATTTTTTAGCTTTATTTTCACATGGTATAGGATATATTCTACTTTAGTTGACAATAGTAGTTATCACATTCCACTTTATTTGTTTACTCCACCTTTAGTACACTTATCACGTTATCATCCCCCACATGTTACACATACTTCATTTCAAATGGAGGATGATCCACCTTTGGTGGACATGTGATTCCACCTTGTGTAGGTGATAGCTTAGCTCCTCCTTATCATAGTCTTTTATTTCCTTTTTTATATAAGTTGAAACTTCTACATTGTATCTCATTTTGAATTCAGTTAATTCATCCATTGAATCTATTTGGTACATTATTGCAGCATTGATGAGAATACAATTAGTTCTTGTCTATATCATCTATCTTGCCTTTGTTCTATTCATAAGCCTTTAGATCGTTTGTTCATTGATACATGAAAATTCTTACATGGTATCAGAGCCATTAAATATCATTGGTTTTCCATTAGAGATATTTTTGGGGCAATTTGGGGTCTTGCATTTTGTGTTTTTCTATTGCATGTTATATTGGAGCTTGTTGGAGAAAATCAAAGGTTGGTCTCATATTAAGGAGGTCCAAAAACCCTAAATTGACTTTTTCTTCATCCAAATCATATATTAGAGGCCAAATCTAGAGTTGTTTGAAGTTTGGAGGTACAGTAGCCGTGGTTCAAGAAAAACAATTACAAAGACAATTTTCAAACATTGATATCTCAGGCATCTAAACTCATGTTTTTTAGTTTTTTAGTTTTGGGTAGGATTTCATGCTCTAAAACATGGTGTAGGTGGTCTCTGATCTCTATTCCTAAAATTTCTAATCCTACTTTTTGCAACTTCCAAGGCCTCATTCAGGCTCATACAGACTCATTTTCAAGTATATTTTTTTTTAAAGAACATTTTTTCTCTATTTTATAGTGGTTCTATTATACTATAGAGAATATGATTAAAAATGTGCTTTCATAATTTGGGTTAGTTTTTCAATTAGAATTTACATAGACCTTACTTTTTTCTTTTTCATAGTGATCTAAGTCTATCATCACCTGATTGTAGGGTGTCAAAATTTGTTGATCTTGAAATTTATGATGTGAGAAGTGTATCATTCATGTAATCATGGGTTATGAAACACTTCCTTCTATAATAATTTTGACTAAGGTTAATTATGAATCATGGTTAAAAAGAATCATCACACATTGTAGATGACTTAATCTCTCATCTCATCTTTATAGACTTATTCTTGAACCCAAAGTCATATTGGAAGTGATATGTTTGGGGTGAAAAGAATGATCATATCATAGATTTTCTTTGTGGCAACATTAGTTTGTGTCTCTTTCATCACATCTACCCCCAATTTTGAAGGTATTTAGTGCCTATGCACAATTTGGACCATTTTTTGGGATATTTTTTGGAGATCCACATGTTCCTCCTTTCCTATATGTTCCTATTTCAGATTTCCTTCTTCCACTTGATGAAGTAGATAGTATTCCCTATGATTATGATACCGTATAGGAGATTAAAGAAATCGCAACAATTGAGAGTTATGATGATCTAGTGACTCCACCTACATATTCTAATTCTCTAGTTGAGATTAAACATTCATCTTTTGTTGATGATTGCAGTGAACCATCACAAGAGATATCTATTTATCTTCTTGATTGGGATTCCTACTTGCCAAAAATTGTTTTATTATTTTAAGAGTCGCACATTTTTTATTTGAGAGACACATTTGAGGGGGTTTCTCTTCTCTTTTATGATATCTTGATGAACATATTTTTGGGAAGACTTACTTTTCATGAAATTCATGATGGAGGTTCTCTATAGAGAAAAGAAAGGGTGAAGGAAAACTGAAGGAGGTAGTCCATCGAGGCATGAGATTTTGGAGATCATAAAGATAAGAGAAAAATATCAAGAGGTGGTGATTTACCACCAAAAAATCCTCATTCTCATTCTCCTCCTTCTTCTATAATTCCTTCTAAGAGCACATCTAACCTTGTAATAAAACTTGATGTAAATCTTGAGCTACCCAAATATTATGGGGAACTAAGTGATGAAAAACTTGATGAATAGGTACAATAGGTAGAGGTCTATTATAGGATACAAGGCTTGCTAGAATATGCTTCTAAGATATAGTTGACTACTCTTCATTTAGAAGGTGCTACTCTCACATTATGGGAGAGTAGGACCCAAAAGGATCTTTTTTATCATGGTAAATTTAGGATGACCTGGATTGATTGTGTTGCTACTCTAAGAGAGAAACTATATCCTTCGGGTCACATTTAATAATTAAATATTAATTGGAAAACCTTTAGGAACTCCAAAGGCCTTTCCAATTCAGGATTATACCAATATATTCAATAAAAGGGTAACAACATTGAATTCACCTCTGTATACACAAGATACATTGCTAAAATATGTAGGTGTTTTACATTCCTACCTCTAACACACTATCCTGATGTTGAATCCTAGTAATCTTGATAAGGTATGTATCCAAGATACTCATATAGATTCTAGGGGTAAGAAAAATTTTAGTGATAAATTTTCTAAGAAACCCTCGAACCAAAGAACAAAGGTAAAGAGAAGAAGATGACTACAATTAAGAAGGAGGGTGCAAATCCCATGCGCTCTCATTGTAAAAGAGAAGGGAAGGAAGATGCCAAGTGTTGGAAGTTGCATTTTTTCCTAATCCCAAAGTTATATGGAGATAACAAAGGTCTAAAGAAGAATTCTATACTAATCCAACAAGATCTTGGATATGATTCTAGAGATGAAATGCAAATAGTTTCTACTGTTGGCATGTTTCATTAATTTAGGTTAGTATAGGTTTAGGTTCTAGTTGTTAATAAATTAAGTATTCTATAATAATGAGAAGTTGCATTCCCCTAGGCTATGATCTATGAGAAAATAATGATTTATAAGCCTCATAAATGTAATGAAAATATCATCCCAATCAAATTCAATCTTTTTCTTTCTATTTCATGTTTATTGATCAATTTTCTATTAGTGTTGTTTCATTTGGTATCAAAGCAATAATGTTTGGACATGACAATTAAAGTGGTGGGCCAATAGGTTTATTTTTAGTCTGCACCAGAGATTAAATTCGGTGTGAGCTTTTGAAATATTATAAAGGAGGAATTTGATGTGAAAGTAAGGTGGATATTTCTATCTTCTTGGGATAGCATTTTATTAGGGCTTTAAAGAAAGACAACACTTGTGGATATGTATCATCATAGAATTTTGGAGTAAGTTGACCATACATAATGCTTCATACACAATCCATGGCTACTTTGGATAGCATTCCATAAGGAATGTCATCTCAAGGAATGCGATGATTGCAATCTACAATTTGCATTAGGCCTTTTTATTGGTGGCATTACTTAGTTTTTCAACTAAGTTTTTAGAGATCTATGTGAATCATTTTTTATAGAAACATTATTTATTTATTTTGTGGTGATGCAACATTATTCATAGTTCTCTTTTATAGTGATGGTGTGGGTTTCTGAGAACATGGGTATTATACATAAGGTGCAGTTATATTTTGAAGTTATTATATTGTATGCACTATAGTGGTAAGGAAACAAGGATGTTTTTCTTTATGTACTAAGATGTAAGGTTGAATACTGCGTTCATCATTGGTTCAAAATGATATCCTCACAATTACATTTATATCAAATATTGCTTATACATTTTGAGGTGTCATTGTATTTCAACATCATGAATCTCCGATCAAGTTTTTGGAGTAGTCTCTATTGGTTATCATGTCATATTTTATTAGGGCCTTCAAAGACAAATATGTTAGTATTATTGGATAACCCAGTGTATAAAATGTAAGCATGTTCTACAGGAGGTTGGAGGAAATGGAGGAAGGAATTTTATATCATCCCGAGATAGCTTCTCACTCAAGGGTGACTCATTACTAGAGAAGAAATTCTATTTGTGTCCCTGAAAGGCTGGGGCTTGGAAAATTTGTCCTTGAAGAAAAGAGGGGACTTTATATTTTTTTTTCCTAAATAGAAGAGGTGGCTTCGCATCATGATTAGTCCTTCAAGAAGTGAGTGGGGGTAGGAATTGGTTGGTAATATATTGAGCACTTGAGGATATGCTAGACACACTTGGAGGAGATGTGAAATTTTGGAGGAAAGGTGTCTCATGTACATGCATATCAGTGGTGGTTTGTATAGCAGAGGAGAGGTTATTTTCACTACACTTGAGGAGGCATTAGACACACTTGGAGGAGATGTGGAATTTCAAAGGAAATGTGTCTCATTGTGCATGGAAGGTGGGAGCACTCTATTGTACAAATGGTTTTAGCTTGATCAATATCGGCTTAAAGATCATTTCTCTCCTAACTAATTTTAACATTTATCTTTTTAATACATTCACCCTAAAGTGGACCCTACAAGCCATCACATCTTAAAAGAATGAGAAGATCAAGAAAAAAATCAAAACCTCTATCATGTAGATGAGAACAATTAGCTTTTTCCATACTTCCACATTTCTTGTGACTCTTTCCTCTCTACACATTAAATATTTCCTTGTGACTCCTAATTCTTAGGATGAAAAGTGAATCAAAAAAAGACTGTGACTATCTTAGAAGTAATTTAATGATCACTAATGACTATTGATGTTTAACAGGAAATTCTATGGGACTAAAATTATAATTAATGTGCTCAAACTGACCCTCCTAACCAAACACAACTAGCCTACCTGTAGTCCATATCAAAAAAAATTTATATAATAATATAAAATATAATTCTCCTTTATTTTGGAATGTAGTAGAAAGAAATATACTGAAAAATCTTTTGGTTGGTAGAGGCCCAAAGTATCTATAAAACCAAGCTGTATATATCCCACCAATACTACATTTGTATATGTTGAACACTTGAGGATACGTTAGACACACTGGGGGGGATATGGAATTTTTGAGGAAAGGTGTCTCATGTACATGCATATCACTTGTAATTTGTATAGAAGAGGAGAGGTTGTTTTCATTGCACTTGAGGAGGCATTAGACACACTTGGAGATGTGGAATTTCAAAGGAAATGTGTCTCATTGTGCATGGAAGGTAGGAGAACTCTATTGTACAGATGGTTTTAGCTTGATCAATATTAGTCTAGAAGAAACCACCCATACACCATGATAGAGTCAAGTGAGACTTTTAAACCAAATCAAGAGATGTAACCATTATAGATTTGTATCAAAACATCTAGAAAGATGACATCAATGACAATTAGAAAATGGGGTAACCTAACAACCTCTTCATTTTCTTTCCTGACCTTGAGAAAGTGTTTTGATAGACTTGGTTAAATGACTTCCCATGTCTAAAAAGGAACATGACTATCTATTTATAGTAGTTGTTAGATTCACAAAAAATGTTTGTTCTAATGCCTTGTAGGAAACATATCACACTTGAATTACAACCTATTTGTACTTCCAATTTAGATGGGTCCAATTTGGGCTCCTGAATTTTATTATATCGAATCAAGATTCTTGATTCCTAGGATATTTTTGGTCCAAATTGTCGGATCTAATGGATTCCAAGTTAAAGAAAAGTAAAAATTTCCATCCTTAAATTGATGGAAAAATAGAAGTGGTGAACACAATATCTGTACACTAGCTTCAAGGCTACTATAGAAAACATTCCAGGTAATGGGATGAGATTTTTTATTATGTGTAAAATATTTATAACCATGCATCACATTCTTCTAAAAAATGGTCTCCATTAGACACATAGCTTGAATATTTTCCACGAACATCCATGGAATGTCTTTGGAAAAGATGATGTTGAAGATAGACTTCATGATACAAAGAAGGCTTTGTAGTTCATTCAAAAATTTTGAGAAATTCATCAAGTGGTAGAAGCTCAGTTTGAGAAGAGCCAAGCCAAGTACAAGGCTTAGCATGAAAAGCATCACACAGATCATCACTTTTAGTTTAGTGACTACACTTGTTTACATATCAGCAAGGAAATTAAAATTTTAAACCTATTAGATATGGGCCATTTGAGATCTTAGAAAAGACCACTACTAATACCTTTTGTCTTAATCTTCCTTCACACATGCACATCTACTTAGTTGTAAATGTAGAAAATTTGAGGTTATACGAGCCTCCAATGATTCTAGATAATGAGGATGATGTTTAGGTCCCATCAGTTGATGACATTTTACCTAAGTATATATGTTAGAGCTACTAGACAATGTCATTCTTGACAAAAATGTTAGGACCTCTCAATGAGGAGATATAGAGTACCTCAAAGTGGGATTGAAATGAGTGAGTCCAAGAAAGGAAAGATGGATAGAGATTAGTAAAGTGAGGTAAGTTTATCCTCACTTTCTTTCTAAGTAACCAATCTTTCAGAGGTCAAAAATCTCCTTAGTGTGGAAGACTGATTTAGGTGGATTTTTTCACTAAAAATTCAAATATTCCCAATGCTTCAGTAAAATGTGCTAGATTAAAGTGCTTAGTGAACAAACCTAACACAACTTGAATGAAGTCAATCGAAGTTGATACTCTCACGTTGTGTGTAGTCAAAGTTTGATCAAAGCGTAGTCAATCAATTCTAGTTTTGAAGGAAAAAATTTGATCATCTCAAAAGTCAACAAGAGGAGTCTCAAATTGAAGGGCTTGTTGATATGAACCCAACACAATTCAAAGCAAAAAAAATGGAGTCCATTTGTTCAAGATATGGATGGTCAAATTTTACAATGAAAAAGGTTGACTTGTTGACATGAGTAGGTATAGTCAACATGAGAACTAACATGACGGTGGTAGAATCCTACCAATCACATATCAGCATGCGTTAAGGCATACAAAAAATAGATACCACATGAACCAAATGACAGGGTGTCACGTGGAACCTAAGTGTCAAATTTGTGACACTGCTACATGTCGGGATATCAATCATAGTGTATTCATCCTCACCAAAGGAATGGGTGTTAGTTGGGGTTGAACCTATGACCCCACTATTCTTTCTTTTACTCCCCACCACTACACTATGAGTGGTTCCTAAAAACAATGGGCAAGCCAATATATAATTAAAGAAGAGTGAATACTACATGGGGAGAAGGTTTTTTGAACCACCAAACTCCCCTATCCCACAAATCTCTCACCACCATTGCACCGCCTAAGTATTTGAGGGTCTCCTTCAGAGACCTACCAAGTATGGAGGCTTCTCCTCCACATCATACATGCCAAAAATAAACTCTAGACAAATTCTGCCCCAATTGTAGCATAAGGAGGGTTCAAATTAATTTGATCCAAACATATTTAAGGGGTTTAGTACATTTTTAAGATATAATTTTTTATTGAGGGGATATGGGGGATATTGTAAATCATATGGTTTTACATCATATTTGGTAATTTTGATATATAAAAGGAGTGAATATCTAGAGGTACGTTAGTGATTTTTGGGGGGAGATTTGTTTAAAAGTGACTGTCCTTTCTAAGAATTTGAAGACTCTCATCTTGTCTAGGGAAGATCTTGAAACTCAGTGTAACTGGATGTTGTCTAGATTTAAGCTTTGTAACCATTATTGGGAATTTTAACAAGTATCGGTCACTCTTCCTAGAGGACGCAAAAACATAGTTGTATCAGCAAACTTCATAATCAATCTATTGTCTCTATTTACTTTCTAGTTCTCTCTTCTTTTCATTAAATCACTTGTGCTATGTTATTTCAATTATTAATTTAAAAGTAATTTGTTAAGCTCTTTCATGTAATCTTTAATTGTGGTTATTCATGAATATGTGATAGTTATAGATCCTAACAATAATCACATCAATTTTGGTCTTATGATATACACATGTACATATTGAAATCATAGTTTTATTTGTGTGAATGACAAAACTTATTAAATGGTCATATTCTCTCATGTTCCTATGAGTGGTTTAATTTGATGACTCAATAGATGATGTGAGGCCTCACCCCGAGCCTATCATAGCCATTTAGTTCTGCATTTGAGATAGACATATTTGATGATTATATTTTGATGCGCTATGGATTTACTGATACTTTATGTTATGGTTTTATCACCTTAAAGTTTAGTTGCACATTCAGTTATGTTATTTTGATGAAACTGTTATATCTGTTTGAAACCTTTATGTGAGATTAGGTGGATTTTATGGATGATTATGATGTCATGAAGATATTTAATTTCAATTGAATTATATATGCAATGAATATGTTATAAGTTTAATTTATTGATGAATTATGTATTTCATGATGAGTTGTATGTATATTATAGATGAATGATTATTGTCATGTGAATTATGAATTGTCAGATGAATTATCTTGATTATTAATGTTATGAATTTACATGTTTTTACTTCCTTGGACTACTGATGTTGGAATTGAGTGTGCAGGGAATTAGACCATGCAAAATTTAGGGAACCAAAGCATAGGCTTATGTGTTAATCAGTTCGAGCCAAGGTTGCTTCTAGTGAGAAGCCAAAAATGTTGTTGTATTGTATTTAATTCATAAAAGTATGGTGCATAAGTGTATTTGATTTATATGTTAACTGTTAATGTAATTTATGTTGTGCATGCCCAAGTGGAAATGCTACATGGCTTGTGATGTGTCTTTCTTGTTTGTGTCACTTGACACATGTATGTGTACTTGTGGCCATGACATGTCAACTTGGGGATTGGTTGCCCACTAACCTAGGATGGTACCCCTTTAGGATTCCCATGTAAACCTTTGGTTAGGAATTCTTAGAGTAAGTCAAACCATGTTGAACCCGAATTCAAACTTCAAGTGCATTTTAGGGAGGTTAAATGAATCCCTAGGAGGTAGTTAGGGTCTTTTTTAGCCACCCTACTTGATGTACCTTGGTTTGGGTGTTAAATTTTAATCAATATTGAACCCATAACTCATTTATGGTCCTTCAAAAGTACCTCCCAGGTGAAATTTCGAAAATGGAGGGTTGGCAAATGAGGACAAGCCCATTCCTCTTTCCCCATTCTTGGTCTCCATCTCATTTATGAGGGGAGACAAGGATGGATGGAAAATATCCATGAGCTATACCTATTAATGAGGGTTAGTTGGGGGTTTGGTGGGGGACCTCTTTTAGTAGGAATTTTGGAGAAAGAATTGGGTTGACACCCACTCTCAAGATTTAGAGATTTTCTAACTTGGAGAAGACTTAGGAAAGTGGAAAGCTCTTCATCAACCTTCTTCCATAAGCTTGGATCTAGGTTGGTGGCATTCTTCATTTGCTTATTTTTTATTTTCATGTTGAGAGAGAGAGAGTTATCATTTTCATGTTTATGTATGCAAAAATCTAGTTATTGTGTTCTTGTAGTGTTTATGTTTTGAGATCTTGTTATTTTGTAGTAGTGGATGTTATGTGAATCTTGAGCTTGTTGTAGTGCGTGATTTCTTTTCATTGTAAATGTGTAGTTTTCATTTGTTAGTTCTTGAAGTTTTCTTGTATGTGTTGTAGTGTTTTGTTGAGGGAGTTCTCAAGGCCATACTCACCCTTGGGAGGGAAGAGTAGCTTTGGGGGTGAAGGGTATGTTGGGAAAATCAAGGGTGTAGAGTCTCTCATTGGAAAGGAGAGAGATGAAACATGGATGTATGGGCTCTATGTAGCCATCTCTATTGTTTGTTTTGTATATTGGGGGTCATAAGGAGTTTGATGGGATTGTGTTTGTGGTGAAAGATACATGATAAGGAAGCCAAGTGATGGCTTATCTCTTATCATGAGATGTGATTTCTCCCCTTGAGTATGGTTCCACCTTCACCCCTATTTTTGAGTCATTTTGAGACTCTTTGTTTTAGCCTTGGAAGGGAGTTTTCATTGTGTTCTTTGTTTATATGTTGTTGTTATCATGGGTTTTTTTATTGTTTCCTTGTCTTTGTGATGGTTCCCCTAGCTCGGGGGTGGCTTCTTAGAAGCCTAGGATGGGAGGTGAGCATCCCATAGTCTATTCTATTTTTCATTTGCAAGTTTGGAAGCCATTGAAGACTCCATGTTTTGAAGTTGTGCTCTTGGAGATAGTTGAGGATGGCACTCAAAGGTTGATTTGGAATCCCATTTCTTTTATGTATATTGTGATTGAAAGGAAATCTTAAGGATTCCTTTGAGTTCAATGTTATTTTGTAAAGGAGTCATTACTCCAAAATTTGTGTTTGTAACAAGTGATGTTATATCAAGTTGTGAAGAAATTGTATGGAAGATTTGTTGGTAGTTTTATTTTTGAAAATATATTATATTGTTCAAGGGAAGTTTTTATGTATCCATGTTGATATATTATAAAGAGGAAAATGTATTGTAGTTTCTTTTTGGTTTGTTTCATAGTCTTATGAAATTTGAGTGATGCTCAAAGAAAGATTTAAGTGTATTCAAGTTGTATTCAATAGAGAATGAACAATGTATTATTTCAATGGAAAGAAAATAAAGATGTAGTAGGATTTGTGTCTGTGAGAATTTTGTTTGTTCACTCATGGATAAAAGTTTTTGTATACATGTTGATAAACTATGAAGGGACGGAAGTTTTCAATTTTTCATAGTTGCAATGAATTGAATTTATTTGTAAGAAAATGTTCAAGTTAGAGTTTTGGATATCAAACCAAAAATAAACTACAACTCTATCATCTTTAGTGAAATGAAATTGCCAAACTATAAACTATGTGTGACAAAAGAAAGAAAATTAGACTAGACCTATTACCTCTCACACAAAAAAAAAATATACAAATCAACAATGAAAAAGGAAGAAGAAAGAACAAACAAATGCAAGGCAAAAAAAAGTGAGAAAATGAGACCTACAGGTCTCTGGAAAATGTACAGGAAAAAAATTCCCATACATTTTCCACTACATAGTCAATTAAAAAGTATATTTTCCAGCCACTTGTAGATTAAAAACAAAAAAAAAGCCAATTCTTATTTGATCTATGAAGCCTAGTCAGAGGGTGGGACCCACTTGGGTTCTCACCCCGAAAGACCTAAAAAGACTTCTTTAAAAAAATAATGTATTAAAAAAAAAGAGCAAACAAAATAAACTATATTAAAAAATAAGCAAATCGGCCTTTGTGTTTAAAACCCACGTAGAAGGTTTTTTTCTTAAAAACAAATATATTAAATTTTTTTTTAAAATGTTTTAAATAAAAAATAAAAATTTAAGTTTGGGGGGGTGGGGCGGGGCACACCCCGTAACCCCTTGCCCGCGGCAGGCCTGCCGCACACGGTAGGTCTACTATAGCAGACCCACTGTCGTGCCGCAAGGTACCGCCAAGGCCGGTGATCCCCGCGGGGACCTTAAACAGAAGGGGCCGTGTAAAACAATTTTTTTAAATTTGTTTAATTTTTTTTTATTATTTTATATTTTATTATCAATAATTAATATTAATTAATATAAATAATTTTTATTAAATTAATTATTATTTATATTAATTAATGTAAATAATGTTAATTAATATATATAATGCTTATTAATTTTATTATTTAATAATTGTGTTAATTAATATATAATATTAATTAACATAATTATTATTTAATAAATAATTTATTTGATTGTTATTAATAGTTATATTAATTAGATGATGACAATTAATATTATTATTATTATTTAATGTTTAAATTTATTATTTTATGATTTAGTAATTATATTAATTAGATATATATAATTAATATAATTATTAACATTTAATAATTTATTTATTTATTCTTTTATGACGGTATTTAATAATTGAATTAATTATTAAATACTAATAATTAATATAATTATTATTGGTAAAAATTATGTTGTCATTTAATTTTATTTAAGGGTTGAATGTATGTAGCTTATGGACGAGAATTATGGAATAAATTACAGGAAATTTTAAGTTAAATTGTAACTTAATTTTATAATTAATGGAATTTGTAAAGCTATTATGTAGCAAATTAGTTTCTTATGCTATAATGTCAATACGCTTTAATAAATAAATCTTAATGATCTAATGTAGTGAATTGTTGACGTTAGGCCTAATTAAGGGTATTAGTACAATCGTAATTCATTTTGGTAACCTACTTCTCTAACGATGACAAGATTAGGAACCAAACCCTTTCAAGTGTGGTAGACCCACATGGTAGACAACCTAAGAAATCTTGTTATCATCACCTTAAGATGGACATAAAATAGATCCGTTCAACTTTAGTCCTCAATAAACCTCTAAACATAAATTTATTTAACCTTTCAAAAAAAAGTTGATGTGTTTTTGGAGTGAAATTTTATGAGCATGACATTATGGTACAATGCACATGTGAATTTATGTTCATCTACCTTAGAATGTTGTTTATGAAATAATGATATACTATTATAATTAAAAATGAAATATTCAATAAAGATACTTCGAAAAAACACAGTATACAACTTTCAACTATATCTCCCTCATATTTCTCATATTTCTCCTTATCATTTATGACCCAACAATTCCGCTTTTACAAATTTTCCTTTAGCTGAAATCTCCTCTATGCCACGAGAAAATCAACTATCAGGAGACACAGTGATATCTACAAGTACTATCGGCACAGACCAAGCTGCCGCCCAAGCACCGTCCAGAGTTGCGTAGACCCATAGTTTTCTCATGCCCTTTTAGCTGCCAGCATTAATGTTACAGCTAACTCTGATCAAGAGTCGACTTAGAATTTAATATATAATCGATTAAAAATTGAATGAACAGGTGATAGAAGCTTAGAGCTTTTACCAATAATACCACTCTTGAGCCTACTTGAAAGTTTCTCATTCTTATCACGAATCCATTCTTTACATGTTTTGATTATCGCAATTCCAAGTGTTTCTATCTGCTACAGCCGAGGTTTCAATTTATGTCAGGATAGCGAGCTTCTTCTAAACAATTCCAGAGAAAAATGCATGAGCATTTGCAAGTAAGGTCATAACAATCGCGCCAAATATATCATATTTCCAAGTGGATTTCCTTCATTGTCGGTGAGTTGGGGGAATTAGAGAATTTTGGATCTGGTTTTGAATTTTCCAAATCTTTTCTTCACATCGACTCATCTTGATGATTCTACACATGTTTCTAAATTTTAATATTTTCTAGCCATCGTGTTTTTGATAAATTTGGAAGTAAATTCTTCCCCAATGATTAATCTTATGCTTTGGACAAAGTCAATATTTTCTTGTGATTTCATCATCATTAGCATTAAATAATGTCTTTGTGTGTGAAGCTACAATCGAAGATTGATAGAAATTGCCTCTATACATTGATGGAATATGTTTGCCATTTTTAATAACCTTGAAGTGACTTCTTCTCGTCATTTAGATAGCATCTCTCTACTAGGCATGGATCATTGACTACTAAAATATTGATGATAATAGGCTAGGTTGTAGCTTTGTTATAGGAAAATACAATTATCTATGCTGGATATTATACGTGATGTGGGACAAAACAAGGTCAAAGTAGAGAAAACAAATGCGTTTGATGACGAGTATAAAGAGGAACCATGAGACACATCTTGAAGAGAGAATTTAATGCTATCAGTTCTAACTATTTTGTGATAATCATAGCCATTTTATGTTATTCTTAGTTAGTCTGTTGTAGACTTTGATTTTGGCATATAGTTTGGTCTTATGATACATATACATATACAAACATAGATTCACGGAATCATAGTTTTCATTATGTGAATGGTCAAATTAATCAAATGTTTGTATTTTCTCATGTTTCTATGAGTGGTTTAACTTGATGACTGAGTTGATTATGGTACAATGCACATGTGAATTTATGTTCATCTACCTTAGATTGTGGTTTATGAGATAAATGTTATACTATTATAATTAAAAATGAAGTATTCAATAGAGATGTTTAGAGAAAACAAGGTATGCAACTTTCAGATATATCTCCCTTATATTTCTCCTTATCATTTATGACACAACAATTTCACTTTTACTAATTTCCCTTTTACTGAAATTACCTCTAGACCATGACAAAATCAACTATAAGGAGATGGTATCAATTCAAACTAACAACCTCTTTAAGGTAATCATGTTCATACATTGATAAATATATATTTTTTATTAGTCCTCCAATAGATTATCCAAAGTATATCTTTGCTACTGGCATAACTATTGCACCTCACTGAAGTGCAAGTGCTAGTAATTAAAATACTGAAAAATATTATTTTTGGAAAAAAATAAATTCAAATCATGCAAAAAAGAGTTTTATCATTATTTGTCAAACAAAATCGTCTAATTCATAAACATTAAAATCTTTTATTTTGAATGATACAAATTTTGATTATAGTACCAATTATTCATAAAATTAATCACATATTCAGAACATCTTTTCACTTGATATTTCTACAAACACGAGCATGCTTCCATACCCTCCCTGACTTGCAAAGGAACACTTTATCTGGTGCACAATGTTTATCCTTACTACAAACACACATCTTATCCAGTGCACATCCATCTCTTAACTCCTCGATACTCTTTTCCCCAATTCCAAACAAACCGTCAGTCCAATCATTAGAAAACAGTCCGTGTGGATCAAACCTGTCCTTCACCTTCAAAAATTCTTTCAAGTTCACTGTCCTCTTGGCCAACCCTCTGAACAAGTGACCTCCAGTCTTTCCCCAATGCGGTGCCCCTCCATACTTCTTGATCAACATTTGCTCGATCTCTTGATACACATCTTCATTCCACTTGGGCGTACCCGCTTCCCTTGGTCGATAAGTTATAAGCTCGATCGTCACCACATCCTCAGGAGGTCCCAGGTATGCCTCCGACTTCTTAATTGCCCTCATACCTATTACACTTACGTCACACATCCTTTGGGGATCCAAATCCCTTATTTTCTTCACATGCTTCAGGGCCTTTCGAAATCGAGACAAAGGCACTCTCAATTCCATGTCAAACAGCAAAGTCGTGTGCACACGACGGTCCCAGCCACATGTGGTCTCATTTTTATCTAAAATGTGGGTGGGAGTACAATGCTTATCTGGGCGGGAGTGAACTTGTTCGCATTGACCAGTTGTTTGCATGCGATGATTGAAACCCACGACTGGGTACCCCGTGAAGTTCTTCCCGTCATTCAAGAACCCATACCCATTCGCCACAAGTTGAAGTGTTCCGTTTCCAACCAGGGTGCAAATTGCAGTCACGTTTGCTTTTGCCTGCATTGCATCGACTGCATGGCAATCCAAACCCAAATAAGATGACCGATAAATGCATTTGTATAACAAAACAATTCGTCTTAGAAACGAATAACTAGTTATTTTTGGAACAAGATTAAAATGTTAAAGCTCTCACCTTGATAAGCACCTGCTTCAATGTCAAGGACTGTGGTGGGAGCACCAACGCCTGCGTAGCTGCCGTCTCCTGCAACATCAACAGAAACTGGATCTACGGCTTGAAAAATGGCCTTCCGCTGTCCAGGAAGCCATCTTAAATCACTAAATGTGTGATTTCTAAGGAAACTTTCCGCTACATCTTCCAGATCGTCGTCATCTTTCACTGAGACGGAAACCGATCGTTTAAACATGGGCTGCAAAGCGAATGTTATCTCTGAAATTGCTCCCAGCGTTCCCAAAGACAATCTGGTGGCCTTGAGATCTTCGTCTGCTTCAGTCAAAGTTATGATCTTTGCGTAGCCGTAGGAAGGAGGCGCAGGCACTACGATTCTCATTCCCACCACGTACTCATAAACTCCGCTGCCTTTCCCGGCGAAGCCACTGCCGTGGGCTCCGGTGGAAATAACGCCGGCTGCAGAAACTCCGCTGACGTAAGTCATGGCTGGCAGAGTTAGGCCATGCTTTGCAGCTGTGTCAATCACGTCTCTCATCATTGCTCCGGCTTGGACAGTGATTGTCATGGCCTTTGTATTCACTTCAATGACGGAGTCATAATTTTGGGTTGAGATGATGAGTCCTGTGCTCTCAACACAGAGGATCTTTGAGAGGCTGTGACCATGTCTGGTCACCACTTTGATCTTCTGGTTGTTTCGAACAGCGTGGGCAACAGTGCTCAGCAGTTGGGGCTCTGATGTAGGCCATGCCACGCTGGCCGCCTTGCAAACAGAACGGTCGTCCCATATCCCCTGATAATTGAAATTTTCACAGTCATCGCGTGTGCATCGCACGGATGGAGCAGGCCGGCATTCTTTTAATTGGGCGCCTGTGCACAACGCAGGCGTGAAATACACGATGAACACAAGCAAAGTATAGAGAGTACGAAACATCATTTTCATTTGCACGTTTCTCTGTAGAAAACAAGTTCGCTATGCGCAGAGGAGATCATAAATTATTTGGCATCCACAACTCAGACTCAGAATTGTTCTTATGTAATTGAGATCTTATTTAAATAGAAATAAAGACAAAGTCACAATGCACTCAAAATTCAAACCAAAACGAAACCACACAAATACATATAAACGATGTCACCCGGATCCTGAGAGGGGTCCCTTCTTCTGGTCTTCGCTGTGAGCAGAAAATTAACACACGTCTACTTGATCCGCAGTCAGCATGTCATGTAAATTTCTTTCACATAAAATTGAACAGAAATGCAATCTCGCAGAATGTATAAGTATGTATATTCTCTATATGATCTATGGCCATACACACACATATATAGTGCTTTGGTGCACCGAGTGTAATCAAAATGAGACAATAGTTTGTTATGGCCGTTGGCCAGAAAATCCTAATGATAAGTTTCGGTTTCGCCGCAAGGCATGAGCTTCAGAAGTCTATAACAACTAAATCTAATAAGAGAATAACAAAACAGCTTCCAGCTTAACAAAAACCGGTCCTATTGAATGCTTCGAGCTCTATCCATATGGCTGGATCTTCTTCACGCGATTCTCTTGTAGCAAAGCCACTCACATCTTGTTATATTCTTGAACAATTATAGCATTTTAAGAGCTATTCCCTTATCCTCATAAACCTATCAACTATATTTCATTCTTCTAATAATTAATGACAAAAAGGGACTTAGAAAAGGTTAAGGAATGATAACAAAATGACAGAAAAGGGTAATAGGAATAAGACATGTTTCAAACCCATCAATAGGTATTATAGATTGGTCACACATCTTTTGGGGATCCAAATTTCTCATTTTCTTTACATACTCTATGGCTTCTCGGAGTGGAGAGAAGGGCACTCTCAGTTCAACATCAAAGAACAAAGAGGTGTTCACTAGGCGATGGTCCCAGCCACATGTTGTAGCATTTTTATCTAAAATTTGGTTGGGAATACACCTCTCATCTGTTCGTTCCGGGACTCGTTCGCATTCAGTAGATGTCTGTAACAGCGTGGGCAACGACGCGCACGAGTTGGGGTTCTGAAGTAGGCCCTACAATTAAAGATATCACATTCATCGCTTGGGCATTACAGGGATGGAGCAGGTGGGCACACTTTTACTTTGGCGTCTTTGCACGAGACTAGGGTGAAATACAGTGTAAATAGAAGCAATATGCAAACAATGTGAATCGTCATGTTTATTTCCCCCTTCCCAAATGCTGTTCAATTTTGTTATGTTCCGAGGGGACTATAGCAATGTGTACATATACAAATCATTCTTGAATTCTGCTCATTTATTAGCTGATAGGCTTCTCCTTTGAAGCTGCTTGCAACCGGAAGTTGTCCTACACCGGCAAACAGGATACCAGGAAACAGTTTCAGTCTGTTAACAACTGGTTTTGCGATCATGTTTTCCGTGAAAGGCACTTGAATCAAAGGGCATTAAATCAGGCGTAAAGAATGGCGGTCTCTCCCATCTCTTCTTAGAGATACGGCGGTATGATGGGATTGTGGCCTTTGACAACCTATCTTTACAAATATTATCTGACGAGATTTAGTGGATTCTTGTATGGTTCTCACCCAATCTTGGAGAACTAATAATCTTTCCATTATTTTCTGTGAAAGTCGGTGCGATCATTTGATTATTCTGTGCAATTGTGGAATGCCATAAGTCCCTACTGTGAAGTGGTTTGCACCCTGTATGTGCAGACACGGATATTGCAGATTTCAGAGGAAATACACGCGTAGAAAGGTACAGTGAGGCTCTGGAACGCGACAAGGCCATCAAACGCCATACCGCTGAAGAATGCGCAAAAGCCCTAGAGCATAGATTGGATTTGATGCGAGTTTCTGGCCCAGCTTTACTGGTCTCCATAATTCTGGAATAATAGGCTGCATAAGTAAGGTGCAAATATAATTAATTTTTCATAAAGATATTGGTGGCTTTTAGAGTAATTAAATTTTTTTTGTGCAATTCCAATGATGGTAACATATTATGCCTGTGATATCCAGAATCCATGATTGCATCATTCACCCAAGTTGATGTTGATGCCATCAAAGTCGGGGATTGTGTCATTAATGTTCATACTAAATTATTTGGTGTGGAGAACCTTAGAATTGTGTGAATATGGCTTGCTATCATCATGCCGCATAAATGTCCTCTACCTACAGTTTACCAAATCTTTTCTTCGGGTCAACTCATCTTGATGATTCTGCATATGTATCTAAATTTTAATAATTTCTAGCCATCATTTTTAAAAAGAAATTAGAAGTGAATTCTTCCAAATGATAATCTTATGCTTTGGACAAAGTCAATATTTCTTGTAATTTCATCATCATTAGCATTAAATAATTGTCTTTGCGTGTGAAGCTACAATCAAAGATTGATAGAACTTGCCTCCATACATTGATGGAATATGCTTACCATTTTTAATAACCTTGAAGTGACTTGCTCTCCTCATTTAGAAATCTTCTCTCTACCAGACATGTCTCATTTACTATTAAAAATTGATGATGATGGGCTAGGTTGTAGCTTTGTTTCAGGAAAATACAATTAACTATGCTGGATATTATTGGGACATAACAAGGTCAAAGTAGAGATAATAAATGCGTTTGAAGATGAGTATAAAGAGGAACCATGAGACCCATCTTCAAGTGAGAATTTAATGCTATGAAATCTAAGTATTGCATCTTGTTGGGTCCAAGTGCTTTTAATTAAAATATTGACAAATATTTTTGGATAAAATGAATTCAAATCAATATGCAAGACAAGTTTTTATCATTATTTGTGAGAAAGAATCATCTAATTCTTAAACATAAAATTCCATTATTTTGAATGATACAAATTTCGAACATATATCAATTATTCATGAAATTAATATCATGACCTACTTATTCACAGATTAAATAACAACTTTTCACTTGATATTTCTACAAACACGAGCATGCTCCCATACCCTCCCTGACTTGCAAAAGAAGCCTTTATCTGGTGCACAATGTTTATCCTCACTACATACACAAATCTTATCCAGTGCACATCCATCTCTTAACTCCTCCATACTCTTCTCCCCAATTCCAAACAAACCGTCAGTCCAATCATTAGAAAACAGTCCGTGTGGATCAAACCTCTCCTTCACCTTCAAAAATTCTTTCAAGTTCACTGTCGTCTTGGCCAACCCTCTAAACAAGTGACCTCCAGTCTTTCCCCAATGCGGTGCCCCTCCATACTTCTCGATCAACATCTGCTCGATCTCTTGATACACATCTTCATTCCACTTGGGCGTACCCGCTTCCCTTGGTCGATAAGTTATAAGCTCCATCGTTACCACATCCTCAGAAGGTCCAAGGTATGCCTCCGACTTCTTAATAGCTCTCATACCTATTACACTTACGTCACACATCCTTTGGGGATCCAAATCCCTTATTTTCTTTACATCCTTCAGGGCCTCCCGGAATCGAGACAAAGGCACTCTCAATTCCATGTCAAACAGCAAAGTCGTGTGCACACGACGGTCCCAGCTACATGTGGTCTCATTTTTATCTAAAATTTGGGTGGGAGTACAATTCTTATCTGGGCGGGAGCGAACTTGTTCGCATTGACCGGTTGCTTGCATGCGATTATTGAAACCCACGACTGGGTAGCCCGTGAAGTTTTCCCCGTCATTCAAGAACCCATACCCATTCGCCACAAGTTCAAGTGTTCCGTTTCCAACCAGGCTACAAATTGCAGTCACGTTTGCTTTCTCCTGGATTGCATCGACTGCATGGCAATCCAAAACCAAATAAAATGACCGATAAATGCATTTGTATAAGAAAACAATTCGTCTTAGAAACTTATAATAAGTTATTTTTGGAACAAGATTGAAATGTTAAAGCTCTCACCTTGATAAGCGCTTGCTTCAATGTCAACGACTGTGGTGGGAGCACCAACGCCTGCGTAGCTGCCGTTTCCTGCAACATCAACAGAAACTGGATCTATGGCTTGAAAAATGGCCTTACGCTGTCCAGGAAGCCATCTTAAATCACTAAATGTGTGATTTCTGAGGAAACTTTCCGCTACATCTTCCATATCGTCGTCATCTTTCACTGAAACGGACACCGATCGTTTATACATGGGCTGCAAAGCGAATGTTATCTCTGAAATTGCTCCCAGCGTTCCCAGAGACAATCTGGCGGCCTTGAGATCTTCGTCTGCTTCTGTCAAAGTTACGATCTTTGCGTAGCCTTGGGAAGGAAGCGCAGGCACTATTATTCTCATTCCCACCACGTACTCATAAACTCCGCTGCCTTTCCCGGCAAAGCTACTGCCATGGGATCCAGTTGAAATAACACCAGCTGCAGAAACTCCGCTGATGTAAGTCATGGCTGGCATAGCCAGGCCATACTTTGCAGCTGTGTCAATCACATCTCTCATCATCATTCCGGCTTGGACGGTGATTGTCATGGCCTTTGTATTCACTTCAATGACGGAGTCATAATTTTGGGTTGAGATTATGAGTCCCGTGCTCTCAACACAGATGATCTTTGAGAGGCTGTGACCATGTCTGCTCACCACTTTGATCTTTTGCTTGTTTCGAACAGCGTGGGCAACGGCGCTCAGCAGTTGGGGCTCTGATGTAGGCCATGCCACGCTGGCCGCCTTGCAAACAGAACGGTCGTCCCATATTCCCTGATAATTGAAGTTTACACAGTCATCGCTTGTGCATTGCACGGATGGAGCAGGCGCGCATTCTTTTATTTGGGCGCCTGTGCCCAACACAGGAGTGAAATACACGATGAACACAAGCAAATTATAGAGTGTACGAAACATCATTTTCTTTTGCACTTTTCTCCGTGAAAACAAGTTCGCTGTGCTCAGAGGGCATCATACAACTGTATTTATAGGATTGTTGTTTGAATGATGAATATGTCAAAGACTTTGTATAATCTCGACAATGGCGAATAAGTCAACAACCGCTCTCACTTGCAGAGGATCGCAATGACCAATTGGAATTGTCGCTGCCGTTTTCCTTGAATGTTGACAATGGCGACTAAATCAACAACTGCTCTTAATTGCATCACAATCATTTCAGACACTTCCCTTAAACGCATCACAATCATATCAGACTCTTCCCTTAAAAGTTGAATTCTGAAGATTGAAGAGATCTGATAGGCTAAATTCTTTATAAAATGTATCATTGACCAAATTTCATAAAATGGAAAATACAATAGATTTTCATGAAATTTTCATCATCTGTTTTTATGATCTGCATATTTTATAGTACCATCTGTTCTTCGTAATCTATCTTAAAAAAGGTTTGATTTTTTTTCGTTCTTTGATGTGTTTCTATCTAATATGGAGAAACGGTGGGAAGTCAGAATCAATAAAAACCGTGCATGGTAGAAATAAAGAGTCGTGTACGACTTTGCCATTGCTTCTACTAATATTGGGGTTGGGACAGTCAAAGAAAGTGGAAAGTGGAATGTTCGGTTCACGTGTTCATAACATAGTTTGCGGTGGGGAAAACGAAGACTTCTATTTTGTAATATTTTGTTGGTGCCTTTCTTCATAACTTTACCAAAGCGACATGCCCTGCATCGTATAATTATGAAGGTAACGTGTGGCTTTTGAAATATGAAAGATTGACATTCCATTTTTGTACTCATCTGTTTGTCCAAATCTTTTGTACTAGTTTGTTTGTCCAAATCTTTTGTACTAGTTTGTTTGTCCAAATCTTGACAATACGTGGTGGAGAGAGACTTCCAATATGAATAAAAGTATATAAAGGAAAAATGCGGTCAGCTTTCACATTTAACAAATTATAAAATTGTATGATGAATATTTTTAAGAATTTTTTTTAATATAATAAAAAGTCAAATATATAGATATGTATATAAAATTTCTCTCAACAAACATCTTTGAAAATAAGTATTGATGACTAGATAAGTATAGTCAAACTTATAAACTTTTCTATTTTAGAAACTTTTTCTTCGAATTTTGTTTGGAGACAAAAGACAATTTGATATCACAAGATTTAAAAAGTCTTCTAATCTGAATTCTATATAAGTATAGTTGAATTTACAAACCTTGCTACCTCATACATTTTTTTTATTCAAATGATATATTAAGCCAATTAGATTTGTGGTATAGTTGTGTAGATAAAACCTATAAGAACCAACAACCTATCAACCATTTTTAAAAATGAATCTTTTGTCATCAATAAATGTTAGGCTAATTTTAAAAAAGAAATGTTGTCTTACAAGTTATCATGTTCAACCTTTAACATTTGATCTACACTTCATATTTATTTAATATTCTATCATTTAAATTAAAAAATTAAATATTCATGAATTTCCCCACCTAAAGAAGCCTAAGGAGATCCAGATTATTTTCCATCAAAATCATAAGAATATCATTAATAAAGAAATCCACCCATTTTTTTTTAGCTATAGTAAGGTCTTCCATTTCTTAAAACATTGGAAAAATAAGTTACTGAACATACTTGCTAGTGCTCTAAAATGAATGAAAGGCTAGTTCCAAATTGGTTAAAAAAAAATGATAAATATTTCAAATTATCTATTAGGGATCACAAAAAAATTAAGAATAAATACTAGTATACAAGAAAATGTATCAATGAATCAAACATAATGTTTTTTTTAGTATTCTTCCATCTCCTTGGAAGGAAGTATGTAAAAAGTAGTAAATTATTTCATTCATCAAAATACAATAGTTTAAAATATACTCTAATATCTTTTTTCTAAAATTTATGTTGTTTTGTGGACATAAATTGTAATATTACATTAGAAACAAGAATGCACAAGCCTAAATTTTGTACTAATATACACATTGTTTCTCTTCTTATTTATAAAATGAAATATTTACATACCGATTTATAGTGACATGCATAATCTCAAACTAATACTATTTTTTTTATTGGTAAAATTTAATTTTATTAATAATAATAGTTTGAGAACATAAAGTAACACAAGAAACTATTTGAAAAGCCACCCTAAGCATCTTACTATCTATCCATCCACATGAGTTATCAAATATTTACAGATCAAATCCTACCACCTATTGGCCATCCACATACATGACATCCTATACTATGCATAAAAAATAGTAGTATCAAGATATACAAATTCACAGTATCATGGCATATGAGAAAATTAAAAAATTTCTTCAAAATTATTTGGAACACTTGGAACAGGAGAACCATCCAACTGCACACCAGCAATCCAAATTTTGGAAACCTTAGCATAGGAACTACCGCAAAGCCCAAACAATACCACCATTTCCCTCGAAGGTTGTCCCTTCCACGATCACGTCCATGCCTCCTACCACCACTACTGCTCCTCAAACAGCGACCTCTATGGTGACCCACAATAGGACTGATCTGCCAAAAGTCTGCAAGATTGAACTTGAGGAGGGTTTTGTCCATCTATTCCATAGGCACCTCGATAGCCATTACACACTACTACATATAGGGGGGTTTTAAGACAATATTTGAGACAATTTTTGAGTAAATTGTCTTAAATTGAGACAAAATAAAACTTGTGTATTGTCTCAAATACTGTCTTTAAACGAGTGTCTTAAATTATTGTCTTAAAAAATTTTCTTATAAAGACAATAAACAACACTAATAGTATTGTCTCTTGAGAGACAATTTTATGTCTCTATAGAAACTATAACTATAAAAAAATCCTTATAAACCATAATAAATATAAACTAAAAAATCATTGATTAATTCATCTTAGGGCACGATGGATTCAAACCATCATCCTCCTGCTTATAAAATCAGGTGCTCTTCCATTAAGCTAGCACCCCTTGAATGAAAAGTTATACTAAAATGTAAAAATATTGTACATATTTTTATGATATATTTCCTATTATTTTTTTTTATAAATCATGTTTTGAGATTCCAATCGTGAATAATCCATACCACTTTTTCCTAAACTAATTATGATCGATGCATGACATATGAATCAAAATAAGCAAAAAAATATTTAGAAACAAATATCTAGAACTCACATTTATTTGTAAGTTCTTGGTCCTTTATGCAAATTATGTCAATCCCACCATCACAATCCAGATTATTAAGAAAAAGCACCTACAAAAGAAACAAGAGAAACATTAAAGAAAAAGCACAATAGTTTCTTTCTATTCATTATAGCATTACACAAAACTAATACAGTTTACTATTAGAATATGTAAACTGCTACCCACAAAAATAAGGAATGGAAAATAAGTTAAATGAAGTTGTTATCAGTAAAGGGATTTCAGATGATCTAAATTAAGTTTTTCTTCATTGAAAGCAAGAAAAATTGGAAAAATTAAAGTTCTAATACAAGTGATGAGTATGGAGGAATATGAATAACTTTGAAATGTTTGTCCATTGGATTGTCATTGTTAAGAAAAATTACGGTCCATTATATTGAGTTTATTTTGCAAGTCAATTTGTCAAACAAAGCCTTGTCCTAGATAAGACCATTTGAAAATAAAGAATTATATTAGCAAAGGCCTTTTACAAAAGGCTTGATATGACAATTAAATGTCTCTTACCGTACCAGAAGAATAAAGCATGTGACTGGTTCTAAAGAAATAAACAAACAGAATTAAATATAAATTTGCATTTCCATAGATAGCTGGAAGAACTAATGAACTAGTTAGCTAGTTAAAAATACTTTTCAATTAACTTGAAAAGTGGTTATAAATTTATAAAACTAGGATCACAGAAGACATATGGAGACAACTTTCAAACAATCTTGTCAAATATTTTCACTTGAAGCATAGCACCAGTTTATTTTGTCAAATATTTTCACTTGAAGCATAGCACTAGTTTATTTTATCCCTATTCTTTAATATTTTAAGTTGGAATTGAATTGGCTACAGTGAAGTGATAAATTCACAAAATGACGAAGTAGGAGAGAACTTATTCTAGATAGATTAATATTAGAATTTGAGTCCAAGTATTTAAACTTTGAATTACTTATTTGTTTCCTAAAACAACAATGTCCATATTTATTTGAATAGAAAATGAACTTGATCAAGAAAATATTTCTGAACATCTAGTTGAAACATTAACCTTGTCTTTTCTTTCCCCTGCAATACTTTTTTTTCTAGATCAAATCATTCAATGAGATCTTACCATTTAAAAGACAAAACTTGTCTTTAGCGTTCTTATATTGCCGAAGACACTGGAAAAATTGGCAAAACTAAGGAAAAGAAAGAACGCAAGGAATTGCAAATGAGTGGCTCCCACAAACATCTTCTACATCAAACAATGCTATTGTTGCAACCTGCAAGTGTTCAGTTGCTGCAATAAGTTTTAATTCTAAAGAAAAGAAAAAGAGAAAACTTTCAGGAGAATATCAATGGACCTAGAGATTAGATGAGTTAAATTGAACATCTACGGGTTACTTTAAATCTTGCAACCAATGCAATAGCTGAAAATAATTTTTAGCATATGTACTACTTAGTTGCTTGCTAGGAGTGCACTATGCAAACCAACTTATTAAAAAAATTCTCAGATGTAATACTCCTATCATTTTCATGCAAACTATTTCCATGTTCTTGGAAATGTAAGGTTATAAAATTATATTAATAATGGCAAAAAGGTTTGATTAGCTATTGAATTTGATATTACTTGCTATTCACTTTTTATGTGGAGACTAAAAAAAATCAGAGTGAAGCACCTATCAATGTCAGAGAGAAAAATGTGTTTTCTCAACTTTGCAGAGCTTGTAGGTTACTTCCTACTAAAACTATGAGTTACATGTTCTGCAAATATATCAATATATATTAACTTGACCGTACAGTGCTATATTACTTCCATTATCAACATAAACATGTGGTATTAAAAATCCTGCACTGAAGAATAGGATAACTTCACTGTAACTTCTTTCATCTTCTCTGAATCTTTAAAGACTTTCAATTTTACAACAATAAACAACCATATTAATATAAATGATTACAAACTTAAAGAAGAAATGGTTATAACTTACCATACTAAAAATTATACATTCTAAAATAATTTCACATGACCAATAATCCCGTGAGTTAGAATGAAAATTAATAACAACTACAGGAAGTGAAAATAAAATATTAGTTTGTAGTTCAGTCCTAGATGAATCAACAAACAAGCCAGGAAGATTTTCCTTCATTCAAGATCTATTGAATATAAATCTTGTTGATCCAAGAATTATAGGTGTCTTAGGTTTTGAGCAACATTTTCTATAGATTGATGACTACTGTATTGCAATTTGCATTGTTTCTGCATAGCGAATTAATATTTTAGTTAATATGGGAAGATGACGTTGTGCACTCATGGCTTTGCAATATGGATTTAATAACAAGTATTTGAGATACAACTGGCTCTGGAAGTAATTTATGTACCTTCATATCTTCTAAATTCTATGAAAGAAGTAAGGAATTCAAAGGAGCTTCATATTTAGGCATATAATTGTAGGCTATTGCTAACCAACAATAAGGAATTATTGAGTTTTGTCAGTTCATCAATTTCCATTGGTATTGACTCAAACCTGGTTGGGATTCATGCTTCAACAAAAACTAGTCTAGACTTTATTGTTTGCATGAAGCGAGGATAGCTAGAAGATAAAGGAAACTTTGTAAATTAAAAAACATGAGTAGAATTTCTTCTACTTGACTTGGATTTTGTGTATCCTCATTATTCAAGAGGCTCAATTAAACTCAATTTTATATTTTCTTTACCACGATGCTTCAATGCCCAAAGGTTTCCCATTAATTTAGTAACAAATTTAAGGAAGCTAAACATCTATTTGTTGGCCATGTATAGATGTCTAATACCAAATACTATTTCATCTATGACACTAAAACAAAATGAACAAGAAATTCCAAAGCTTTCAAGAAATCTATGCCGAGGATTTTCCAATTCTTGACCTTTCATCATATTTAATTGTAAACTATAACCATAGTCTCTAGATCCCTTACTATAGTAGAGGCATAGCTGGAAGTCAAATAGGTTATCAGAAATAAGAGCTATTAGTTTTATAAATTGCATAGGAAAAAATATAGATCTATTCTATGTACTTAAAGTAGTTATACCCTTAACTACCAATATGTCACAATCATTATTGTGATGCAAATTAATACAAGGATGCCCATAACTGGGTATGTTTTATGTTCAAATCAAAGTTGTCTAGAATTTAATACTCAATATTCAACACAGTGAAAAAAGAAGCTACTTAATTCATAAGAATATCAAATATGTCACTAAGGTTGTTTATGAATTACTTTTATAGGTAAAATTAGAAATAAATAATTGATTTACCCAAAAAAATTAGTATAAACAAATGGTAATCTAAGTTTCCTTCTACCATTGAAAACAAGAAGCTTTCATGTGTGATGTTTTGAATCTAAAAGGTGGTCCTTCATTGAAGTTCACTATGAAATCCTCTCCACAAATGGCAATGTAGAATTGTCTTGTTGGCTTAAAGGAAGAACTCAGAACACACCTTGAATGTCTCTTTAAAGTACCAACATTTGTACGAGAGTCCCACCTGCAACACTAAAGTTGAAAGATATTATAAAATGGCATTCTCCACAAGATTAAATTCTCAAGCATTACTGTATATAACAAAGAGGAAAGGTATAACACAATAACTCAGGCTTCACAAAACACATATTACCAAAATCAATATCATCCTCATTGAGTGTTAGCATTAAATGAGTAATATAAACATAACAAAGAACCACCATTTACAAATTCGTAAGGTTTGAAGCCTAAGCCACATGCATCACAGCCTTAGACATAGCGAAAAGTCCACAAATGAGATTTAAGATCAAATTGTAGCACAACGAAAATAGGGAAAAATAATCCAAACCCAAAACATAAAATATATAATAGATTCAAAATTTGAAAGTGAAAAATAGATTAAATCACAGATAAGAACCAACATCAATTATTGAATTCACAATCATCGTAGCATTTATTCATCATCACCAATAAAAAAATCCATTCCCAGGATGAAAATGAAATCACAAATGATGAATCTTCAAACATTAATCAATCTAAGTTCTTGGAGGTCTGGAATAGATCTCAAGACAAAAACAACCCTCAAAATGACTTAATGTAAATGGGAACTGAAATGATGAAAAAAGGCAAGGAGACAATTATGCATTGGACTTCAAGTTCTTGTGGTTCAACTTGGAAAAAAATTGACTTATACGATTCAGCATCTCAAAAAAAGGCCACATGACTGTTTGAAATCTGTCAGATGAATATATTTTCACCACTAAGCTCCAAAACTTAGGAGAAAATCAGGTAACATAGATGGAATTCAACAACATGATTGAAGATTTAAGATCAAGCGATAAGATAACAACCAGTCATATTGTATTAGGTTTGGCTTGAAGGTCTTAATAAGTGCAAAATAAAACTTATCCAAGCTCTAAATCATGAAATGCAATGAATGGCTAAAATAGATTATGTCCTAGTAGCAAGGGGCCCAAATGGATCATGAACAATAAAATGGCTAAAATAGATTATGTCCTATCAGCAAGGGGCCCAAATGGATCATGAACCATAAAATAATATCGATACAGCTGATTTCTAAATAATGATATCGCTATGATGAACTGTAGAAACACCATACACACAATAATAGTAGATGCCATTCAACAACCCCAGACTTGAAACCTTTGTTGTCAGATAAGTGTGGGTGCATGTCTTAGGTAAATTTGGCAGAATAGAAACCCCACAGATTTTGTTTCAATACATTAATAGTGATCTAATGATCTAAGTTTGATGGTGTGCATTCAACAATTAGAATAAGTTTTACTATTTTCTCACATTTTTATAATTAGGTAGGAAGAAAGTAGTCTCAGGAGACTATTCACGCCATCTCTCCATTCTACTTATATTTGCTTGTCTTTTGGGCACAAAGAAAAATGCAGAATTCTTCCTTCACGAACACAAATGTACATTACTTTGCTAATTAGTCATTAAAAAAACTAAGAAATCCTCACAGGTGTTTTCCTAGAAACCTACAACTTTTATTTCTTCCAAAAAAAAATTCTGCTATGAATTTCAAATGTAGTTATTTCCAATTTTACAACAGTACAAAATCAAATATCCGTCTGTGTGATGAAAAACATAGGTGCAAATTCTGATAAAATTGCAATCAACGAAGATGCAGTTTCACATTGAATCAAATTAATAACCTCACAAATAAGAAGACAAAAATTGCTCGCAAATCTATAGATAAGAATTCACAGGAAAATATATTTCAACTTTTACCATATTATGATTGTTTGTATCTATCATGTTTTAAGGATTACCAGAAAATGATTTATGTTGGCAGGGATAGGAACATTCAATAAGAAAGGACGGGAATGTCAATCACAGGGAGAAATATTTTGGAATTCATAAGAGAAATATATTTACAAAGATAGTGGAACCCATATTTACAAACAAGCCAGTGAAGGATAGATAGAAGCAAAAAAATGTATATTTTCAAACTGTAACAAAAGTCCTCTGTTTCTTTAAATTTCTAAAAGGTTTCTTTTATAGCATAAGAAAATGAAAGGATGATCTTACCTCTTTACTGCTGTAATGTCTACTTTGGCTGCATCGTGTCACTCCACTTGCACCACATTTTCCAGCACCCTTCCAACTAGTGCATAGCAGGAGCCTTTCAACAGGGTATGGACAACCATCAAGAAATAACAGAAGAGCATTTTCATTAGACATTATAAATACTTGCAATTGTATGGAAAACATGGAAGTATGGATAAGGCATGTCAATTGGGAAAGATGTACACCATAGCAGAGTTGCATGTATCCTCATCAAACTCTTAAATTCTGACATTAAGCTTTGAGCGTGAGAAATAAAGAGCAAACCTTGGTATGGTAGATTGTTGGGCACTGCCTTGTCATTGTATTTCTTTCATCTAAAACTATGTGTGCCATGTTTCCCTCGTAAGATATGGTTGTCCTGATAACACTAGTAGAAAGGTTTTTAGAGTAGGAGTGCCTTGCTTCCCTCAGAACAAAATTGTACAATAAAATTATAGTACCTACAATAAGTGCGCTATTTCCCTCATAACATCTGGCTATCCCAACAAACTTACCCTTTCTTTAGAGGTACTATTGATGAATTCTAGATCTATCTTCCCACCACAATATCGCCTATGCCTCTCCAAATTTCTCATTAAAATCCACTGATTAATTTTTATTTCCATTCAATAGAGAGACTAATGTAATGAATGATGGGGGACTAGTATGGATTTTGGATACCCACCAAAATCTAGTGCACCTAAGCTCCCTGGCATTGTCAGGAAAATAATTTCTGATGATGTGCATGCCTGGTTCATCCTCTTCCACCCACTCCATCTTCTGTTCACTCATGTTCCTTACACAAACTGAGAGGTCATTGGATCCATCAGCGTTCATGTATGATCTTCTTGCTTCACTAGATAGATTTGGTGTGGCATCCAAACTGCTATGTTGCTCCATTGAGTCAGATGAGTAGTAGCCCATGCCCTGCCCTTCTGCGTGTAGAAGTTGCGAGGTAAATGCTTGTTGTGCAGCGGCAGTGTCGCTAGACCCTCCTCTGTATGATCCCTCTAAAAATGTTCTATGAAAGAAGGTACCAAGTTCAAATCCCCACAAAGTATAGGATCCATCACGAACACAAAAAAAAAGAGAAAATCATTTTATTACCTCTCACTCTTCTCTTGTGGGGAGATACACGGTCTTCCGGTTGAATCATTGGACTTCGCACAGCTCCATAACCTGGACAATCTGCAAAGGCTGAAATGGGACAATCCACAATCAAGAAAAATAAAAATAAAACAAGCATATGACAAAAAAGCAATAAATTTGATTAGCTAAAAGAAGAAACATTTCCATGGCAGAACCTAAAAAATCTACACATAAATCAACTCGTTCCAGCTAATGCAGCTTCCTTACATTTTCATTGCTAGCCCCTGGAAGGTCTTTGCCAAACTTTTGTTGTTGATGTAGTGTCCTCTTCGAAAACCCTAACCAAAAAGTTAAATGATCTAGTGAATATTTCTTCCCGCTTATTTTTTTTCTATTTTGTCATCTTAGAGACGAAAGTAAATGTATTAAATTAAAAATTAAAAAGGGGGGAGAAGTTTAAGACAAAAGAGAAATTATGTCTCAAATATGTCTTAAAATATGCTACTATGTAGTAGTGACAATCTCCCAATCCTATACATTATCATTGATCAATCCCCAGTATTTCTTTGCCTCCACACATCTTAGATCCTTGTTTTCCAATGGCTCCCAATGAAAGAAGGGATGAACGTGGTGAGGGTATCCAGGGATGCTAATCTAATCTCCTATGGTAGTCACGAATCCAACCCTTGGTTCTACCCATTATAAAATTTCATCTTGGCCAACTCTCCATTTGGGTTTGACACATCATTCCAAAATGTGCCTCACTTCATCTTGTGTCCATCTCTGACCCCACACACAAAACATAGAAGACACAACAATATTCATTCAATATTTGAACTTGGAAACAATAAAATCAATACCCAGCAATGCTCTTACTGTTGGAAATATTTAGGAATTAACCGAGTTACTAAGAGGGGAGGGGTGAATCAGTAACTCCAAATTTTCTTTCAATTACAGATATATTAACATGTAATTTACTTTAACCTTTGCATACAGAAAGCATGAAACTTAAAAGCATTCACAATAATGACACATAGATTTGGTTACCCAGAAACCTTCCAAAAAGAAAGTAAAACTGGGGTGGGGATGAAACCCACAAAGCTTTAATACTGCAGAATAAAGTTGGCCGGTTAAGGCTTACAATTTGATCACTTCTAATGATCTGCCCTGTTAGGAGCAATAAGGATTGCTAAATCCACCCTGTTAAAGGATTTACAAACATACAATGAAGTATGCACTCGGTAAAGAGATTTTACAAAAGACTGTTAAGTCTACCCGGTTAAAGGATTTTAGTACTGATTCACCTATTAGGATGAAACAGTAGATCTCTTGCTTTGCAACTGGATTGCTGATTGAGATTCGCTGATGTACTGATCACCTTTTGTGATGAATTTGTCTTTGCTGTTCCTTATACTGCTGAAGCCCTTTGTAATTCGCTTATCTCTGCCTTTCTTTCTTTTTCACATACATGCTTATTACATACATCTTGACATTTTTACAACATTGTTTATATACAAGTCTTAAACAATTAATTACAATTACAATTACAAAGTCGGCTTGACAAATAAACATAAGTGCTACTAAGTCGGCCCAAGTATGGTTACACGGTTCCTGCAAACTAACTCGGTGACTTTCTGATACTCGGCCTCCACTGCATTACTCGGCATCGTCATGCACTCAGTAGAAGTGAAGGCACGGTTCATACTGACCACTCGATAGGTTTTGAACTTGGTAAATACTGATGACTTGGTAGACATGATGTTACTCGGTTTACACTGTCCTGCTCGGTTTGTACTAACTTGCTCGGTTTGCACTGTCTTGCTCGGTTTGCACTGTTTGCTCAGTTTGCACTGTCTGCTCGGTCTGCACTGTCTGCTCAGTTTGCACTTTTTGCTCGATTTGTACTGTCTGCTCAGTTTGCACTGTCTACTCGGTTTGCACTGTCTGCTCGGTTTGCACTGTTCTGCTCGGTTTGCACTGTTCTGCTCAGTTTGCACTCAGAATGCAAATAAGTGTTGTCACTAGTGGCAATTCTTCTTAATGCCAACAATCTCCCCCTTTGGCATTAGTGACAAAAACACTTATTGGCCAAAACTTATATACATGAATCATGCTGAGTTTTATTTTGATTTTTCAAAATTTGTCTTTGTTATAGGGCTTTATACATTGTCTCCCCCTTTCAATGTGCTAACTTTTTCTATACAACAATACAAATCTTCTTTTATACATATATCTCCCTCTATACATATCTCCCCCTTTTTGGCAATAATGCCAAAGGATCATATACAAGTGATTTACAGAGAGAATCCAAAATTTGATAGAAAGTCAGAATGTACCTTCATTATTAGTGCCAGGGTTCTGTCCCAACTTTCTTGCAGAATCTTGTATGTTTGGATTGCAATTTGGACTTCTGCAGAGAGTTCAATCATGTGATCTGCTATAGAGAACTGATTGTCATGAATCAATGTTTTGGAATGTTCAATGTGCTTATACATTGTATTCATGATGGGAAGGATCATGTGTTGGATGTCTAGCAGTGTGGACCGGATCCTTGTGTCTTCTTTCAGTAGATCTGACTGCATATTTGATAGGTGTGAGATTTTCATGTGATGAGCAGAGCTTGAACTTGGTTCAAGTTGCAGCTTCTGTATGCTAATCTTCATATCCTCATCCATTTTATTCATTTTATCCGTGACATCCTTTGTGAACTCGGCAATATTGCACAATCTGGCCAAAAGAGAGGTAGCATTTGAATAGGTAGATTCAATGTTTGACAAAACTGAAGACAATTCTACTTGGTTAATAGCTATGTGCTGAGCAATGTGCTCAAGCACTTTATTGTTGAATCTCTTCTCGGCTCTTTCAACTAACTTTTCTATCCCAGATGAATCCTCATTGTATTTATTAACTGCTTCTGCTAATTGTAGCAAAACATGTTGGGAGGAGTCTACTTTAATACCTAATGCATCAGACAAAATGTCCTTAGCATCCTTGATGATTTGATATTCCTTCTCTCTCTCCTCTTTAAGCTTCTTTTGCTTTGCTTTCCTTTGAAGGATTTCACCTATATTTTGCATTTGGTCCACTGATAGATTTGCAAAATCTAATGTTGGAATCTCTATTTCTTCATCTAATTCTATATCCTCTACTATATTCTTAACCAAAAATCTTATGCTCAGTTGAGCTTTAGGCTTATCTGTGCTTAATGCCTTAGTAGTAGTGACAATAGACATAGTTGGACTGGCTATAGAGACTGGTATACTTTCTACTGGAGAACTTAAAATATTTACACTTGTAGATTCAAAAACTGGAAAACTTACTGCTGGAAAACTTGATGATGTGGGAGACTGCAACTCGGTAGAAGAAATGGTAGTTGCTTCTGTTGTTGCTATAGATGATTGGACAAAAGTTGAAGTTGTCACAACCATGCTTGAAGGTGTCTCCGGGCTAGATGTAGAAACTTTTACTGGAGAGGTAGGAAGGGATGCAATGACTTCTGCTGCTATCCTCACAGTATCATCTACCTCAGTGGCTTCTTCTTGTTCATCACTGTCATCTTCAATATCTTTTATTATTACTATTTCAATACTCAGTTGGTGAAGGTGGTATATGTTCTTCCATGTGGCATTTGCAGCCTTCACAACCGATTCGATATTGTTGATCAGAATCAAACAAGTATTGAACCTTAGTGTCATCTTATTTTCATTTTCTTTTAATGCCTTCTTTACTTCATCATTTTTCAAGCTCGGCATTAACTGTCTCAGGGTTTGATCAAATATGTCTATCACATTTTGCTTTGCATTGCTCCATCTCATTTTTATTGGATTTAATAAGACAGCTAGAACCTGTGGGGCTATGTCATCAGGAGAGTATTTCCACTGTCCCATCTTTTCAATAATAGCATCTTCTATTTCCTTCTGTTCTGTTTCCGATCTGGTTTCATATTTAAAAGATTTTATGTTACTTACTCCAGATCCTGATCCATCTCTAAAAAGTTTGATCCTCTCTTGAAAGTTTAGAGGAGGCCTTTTGAATACTGTATCTTTTTCTGCCTTATCTTTATCTGCCTTACCTCTTGCACTTCTCCTTGTAAATACAGCAGTGGGAGGCTTAGGTGCCTTAGTGATAAAAACCTTTCCTTTCTTCTTTACAGGTTCTAGTTCCTCTGTTTTCTCATCCTTTTCCTTTTCTTCTTCATCGATATCTTCTTTGTCCTCGGTTATCATTTGCATTTTGGCTATCCTCTTCTTTCCTTTGTTTACCGCCTGTGGAAGTTTTATGCTTAATTCAATTCTTACCTTTGCTTTATCATATGTTCCAAAATATGGAGCTTTGGGATTAACAGGCTGATTAAGAAGGGCTTCAATGATATTCTTGGTTTCATCAATATTTACCTCATAAGGAAGAGGTTTTACATATACAATCCTCAGTTTAGCTGCTTGAATATATACATTGTCACAGTCTACCATAAAACAAATGTCATCCTTGTAATCTTCCACCAACTTCTGTGGAATCCGGAATCTGTCATTCATTTTCTCTTTGAAAGACTCAAAATAATTGTCCATTATACTTTCAAAATTTTCACCCATTTCTGAGATGTATTCATTTATTTCATAAAGGACTGGCACATCTTTTCTCCATACAACTTTTCCTTTAGAAGGGAAGAATTTCTGAGCATAGAAGAATAAACAGACCAATAAGGATCCAAACTTACATGGATTTTTTTTGGAAGTTTGAATGCTTTCCATGTTTTTGTTAAACTGCTTTAACAATAAGTCTGCTAGGTCAAATGTTAAGTTATTTTTGACCACTTTGTATGCTAGGTCAATAGCTTCATAGGAGACACTATTCTATCGACTTGAACTGTAAATCTTATGGGTAATTATGTGTGTACCAAACTTCAGTTCAGCATCGGTAATGTTGCTAACTTTCATGCCTCTACCGTCCCACTCGGCTAGGGTTTTCTTCTCTAGTTCCGACCGACCTAGGGTTTTGGTAGTTTTTGCTTTGTTCAACATGGGAAGACCGGTGATTTGATGAATCATCTTCTTTGTGATCTTTATGGGTTGCTCAAGCCAAATCTTGCCATCATGTACATGGCTGAGAATGTATCTAACCCATTTCTCCTGAAAGTTTCGAGGCAAATGTGCAATGTGAACTAATCCCTTATCTTCCAAATGTTTGTGCTCGGGTTTTAGAATACCATCCACACATAGTTCTTCACGCACAGTATCTAGTTCTAGGTTTCCCATTTCATGAATTGTACAGTTGAAATGATTGCAAATATCATTAATAAGTAGTACCTTAGGAGGAATCTGAGATTGAGCTCCGTTCGGATCTAGGGCTGCTGCAATTGCGGGCATGATCTTAAAATCTGGTGCTTTCCATTCCCCTTGGACTAACATTTCTGATCCTTTCTTTGTTGAAGTGCTGGATGATGCCATGGTAGCTCACAGAAAATTCCTTTCGCAAAAGTATTGAATCGTTGGGTTGCTCTTGAAATTTTCTACTCTCAAAGTGCTAAAGGTTCGCGGTGAAGAATGAGTTCAATTACTTGCCTTTTGTTTACAACTCTGTCATTAATGCTCAGTACAAATTAGGGTATGAATTCCGACAGACTTTCACCCACTAAGAATTAATTGCTTGGTAAAGACTTCTCAACTCGGTGAACTCGAGAATTCATATTGCTCCGACCTCGCTCGGTAAAGACTGGTACCGACCTTGCTCGGTAAAGACTGATACCGACCTTCCTGTGATCTTACTGCATCTTGCATGCTGATTTAGATCTCTTTTTTTGGGTTCGGGAACTGCTTGGAGTTTGTCTAGGAGAATACAGTTCCAGTGCTTTCTTGGAAATTTAGTTTGAGTCGGTAGAGCCACCCATTCCATTAATTGGACTGGTTTGCTCGGTAGATTTAGGAATCCACTTTTGTCTCACCTGTTTCCTGACCTTAGTTGCTTCATTCTTCTTTCCATCTTCAACTTCACTAGTATTCATGCAGTTTCTGGCTATGTGACCGAGTTTAGTGCATTTGAAGCATCTTACGGTAGTATCTCTTTTCCTTAGATGATGTTTTATGCAATTCATGCCAATGTGTCCATATTCTCCACAGTAATGACATCTACACCAGGTGTTGTAGTCCCATCCAAACATTGCTTTCATAATTTGTTCTGCTGGATTGAATGTCTTGGATCTACACTCAGATGCTTTGTGACCTTGTTTGTTGCACTTGTGACAATTACCTCTGAATCTTGGTTTTTCCCTGCATTCATTTGCTTTGTGACCATGTTGATTGCAGTTGTAGCATTTTCCATTGAATTCTGCTTTTTCATTGTTCCAACATTTATTTGAAGTATGTCCTATTTTACCACAGTGATTACAAGTAGGTTTCTGATTCCTTTGAGTACCTTGCTTAGAAGATTCACCTTCTCCTTTGTATCCAAGTCCTGCTTTTCCTTTTTGCCTATGAAGATTTCGCTCATACAGCTGATTCAAGTCTTCTTGACTTTTCAGCATTCCTTCATTGATTTGTTTTTCAGCGTTTAGGTCATCCACCAATCTTAGATTGATTTCCTTTTCAGATCTTAGTTCTTCTCTTGTGCTTTCTATTTCTGATCTTAGATTCAGAATTTCCTCATTTGTATGAGAGATTTGATCAATTAGGTTTTCTAGCTGAAGGGTTTTATTTTGGACTTCAATGTTCCTTCCATCTAATTCATCTTTCAACTTGTTTCTTTGTTCCAAGATCTCACAGAATCTTGTAGAGTGTAGCTCTTGTTCTCTTTTTAATTTTCTCACTTCTTCCTACAGAGACCCATTCTTTTCTAGGAGTTCTTTGACAGCATTGTTTGCTTCATCTGAGCTATTTGAGGGAAAAAGATCTTCAATCTTTTCTTCAATGTAATTCTGATCATTCATCTGATTTGCAAGTTCCTTCCTTCTTCTTAGGGATTGGGAAAGATGTTCTTTTGCTTCTTTAAGTTTAGCTATGGCCATTTCCAGATCTAGCTTTTCATTTTCAATCACCTTGTTCAGTTTGAATACCTCCATTGTCCTAGATCTTTGCTCAAGCTAGTTAAGCTTTGTCTTGAGAACCAATGCTGCTCTGATACCAATTGTTGGAAATATTCAAGAATTAACTGAGTTACTGAGAGGGGAGGGGTGAATCAGTAACTCCAAATTTTCTTTCAATTACAGATATATTAACATGTAATTTACTTTAACCTTTGCATACAGAAAGCATGAAACTTAAAAGCATTCACAATAATGACACATAGATTTGGTTACCCAGAAACCTTCCAAAAAGAAAGTAAAACTGGGGTGGGGATGAAACCCACAAAGCTTTAATACTGTAGAATAAAGTTGGCCGGTTAAGGCTTACAATTTGATCACTTCTGATGATCTGCCCTGTTAGGAGCAATAAGGATTGCTAAATCCACCCTGTTAAAGGATTTACAAACATACAATGAAGTATGCACTCGGTAAAGAGATTTTACAAAAGACTGTTAAGTCTACCTGGTTAAAGGATTTTAGTACTGATTCACCTGTTAGGATGAAACAGTAGATCTCTTGCTTTGCAACTGGATTGCTGATTGAGATTCGCTAATGTACTAATCACCTTCTGTGATGAATTTGTCTTTACTATTCCTTATACTGCTAAAGCCCTTTGTAATTCGCTTATCTCTGCCTTTCTTTCTTTTTCACATACATGCTTATTACATACATCTTGACATTTTTACAACATTGTTTATATACAAGTCTTAAACAATTAATTACAATTACAATTACAAAGTCAGCTTGACAAATAAACATAAGTGCTACTAAGTCAGCCCAAGTATGGTTACACGGTTCCTGCAAACTAACTCGGTGACTTTCTGATACTCGGCGTCCACTGCATTAGTTGGCATCGTCATGCACTCGGTAGAAGTGAAGGCACGGTTCATACTGACCACTCGGTAGGTTTTGAACTCGGTAAATACTGGTGACTCGGTAGACATGATGTTACTCGGTTTACACTGTCCTACTTGGTTTGTACTAACTTGCTCGGTTTGCACTGTCTTGCTCGGTTTGCACTGTTTGCTCGGTTTGCACTATCTGCTCAGTTTGCACTGTCTGCTCGGTTTGCACTTTCTGCTCAGTTTGTACTGTCTGCTCGGTTTGCACTGTCTACTCGGTTTGCACTGTCTGCTCGGTTTGCACTGTTCTGCTCGGTTTGCACTGTTCTGCTCGGTTTGCATTGTTCTACTCGGTTTGCACTCAGAATGCAAATAAGTGTTGTCACTAGTGGTAATTCTTCTTAATGCCAACACTTACCAACATCAGAATGAAAGGGTTATCTAAGGAGAAAATGATCTTCAGTTGCTCCTCAAGAATTGCTCCCCAAAAGGACCATTTCTACTTTGTAACCTTCAAACTGAAATTTAGTTCCATTTCCACCTTGCACTTGTCAAATTTCAGACCAGATTTGCCCAGGCTCACTCAAAAAATATACGCATCAATGCCTCAAAAAATAGAAATCTCTTGAAGCATTATCGTCTTCATCAATTCAGTATCATTACTAGATAGTCTAAATAACCTCTCAAGCTTACTTGTAAGGTGAACAGGTCATTCATTCAGCTCCGCTCATACCTTCCCATGCATGATCATCAATGAGGATTAAAAGCTAGTTCTACCAAATTCTCTGCTAAATTTGAACCAAACTCATCAACAAAGGGGACCGCCAATTTAGAAAGTACATCCACCAATTTGTCCCCTTTCCAAAAGATATGGGAAAACTTGAAGTTTTTTAATATTTGTAATTTCTTCATGATAATTTGAATAATCGTGTCTTTTCACCATACGTGAGCACACCCATTAGAGAATTGAAAATGATCTATGAATCACCTTCAAGGTGTACTTGTTCTATCTTTATTTATAATGGTAAATAAAATTCACATCATTATTCATACCATTTGTCAACTTCTTCATTTCAATTGCCAAGATATTGCCTTTTGATTATGGTGCCATGTACCTAGCCTTTAAGGGCCTAGGATTGCCTTTGAATGCCCTATCAAAATTAATTTTGATCCATCCAATCTTTGGTCTTGTCCACTGCACTTCACTTCTCTTATTTATAATGGGATTAACCCCAAGAAGCCTATTAATAGGTTGAAACTTGTGTAGAGGCCATAATTTATGCATATGACTATCTACCAAGGTGAAAGGGAACATATTGGGATTTATTGGGGCAAAGAAAACTTGACCAATTCTTAAATAAAATTTTTAATGTGAGTATACATTATATCTAGAGATTCAGTTTTGTTTTGTAAAATATAGTGGTTGTGCTCCATCTAAAGTTCCCAAACAACCATGGATGGACAAATTTGAGAGATGGAAGAAAAGAATGATTTGGTAGTTGGAAGATTCCAACTCAAACACTTGTTTGAATGAGTTTGGGTAGAAAAATAAAATATTTAGTTTTTTTAAACATAAATTTCTAGCAATGAAAGGAGAACTTACAATGTAGGAATAGATGGTCTTATCTTGTGACAACCGTCTGATCTTCACTTATGAATTGGTGATTACTATTTTTTATGATTGCAACTAGTGTAATTGAATGTATTCTTTTCGATTATCAGATTTAGTTGTTCGTGAGTACTAAATCCAAAATTGTTAACTTTTTTCAAGAAAATAAATTATTACAATTATTGCATGTAAGCTTCAGTTAAATCCTAATGCTATATTTTATCAACCATGTACAAAACAAATTAATTATTCCATTAAATGTACTAAAAAATAAATACATAGATTAATTGAATAAGAAAAAAAACAATACTTCCTCTTGGAGTAATTTTAAGGTTTTCTGAGAAGTCTCATTTCTTCTTTATTTAGCCTCCAAAATCTATATGTGTCAAAATTTTCATAAATCTGCAAGAAATTTACCTTGTCAAAATATTAAATTCAACTTCATCAGATGAAAAATACCGTTATACCTTTGCTTAGGTCAAATCGACCTCATTAGAGTTTCTATTTTCAAAAATACCCTAAGCGTGCCCTAAGTTGTTATATTTTCAAGTTACTTTTTGAAACACTTAAGGACTCATATGTGCACGTGGTCTTTATATCCTTTAACTTTCGCTAAATCTCACAACTAATTTCATAAGTCCTCAAACATCTAGTGATTCAATGACAAAGGCCTTTTTTGTTGTTATGTCTCCTCAGTCGTGTAATCTCAAGTTTGCAACTGACGGTTAATAAAATGATCTGGCGATTCAGCGACAATGCAATCTCTAATTCTCTTGATTTCTGGTAGTCTCCTCAAAACATTTGGTGATCCAGTGTAGCGGTTATCTCATGTTCTCTAGATATAACGATGAATTTTATCTCAATCTCCAAAAGTAAGAGTTTAAGTAGAAAATATTAAGAGATTCAACGATCAAAGGTCTTTTTGTATTCACTTGCTTAATCTGCAAATGCCTAGGAGATAGTGACGATAATTTATTCAGCAATTCAAAGAACACAGTGTTCGCTTAAACTCACAAAGATATAGCTTAAGGTCTTTTTATCTAGAGATCTATCGACAAGGGCAAAACATGACAAGATAGTGGTTCTTCCATTTAGCGAATAAGCGAATAAAGGATATCGGTAGATCTCATGACAGAATGGTAAAATTATAAAATATCCAGTGAATGAATGATAGCCATTGATGAAGATAAAGATCAATGATCAGCGTATGATCTCAAGAAAAAACTATGGTTAAGGAATTTGTTAAGCGACTCAGAGATAAAAACATGTTTGGTAAGTCTCCCATTATAACCAAGGTTAGCATAACCATTTAGAGATCATGAGAACAATCCATTCACTAGATCTCATGATTAAAGTTGAGTTAAGAGTTTCATTAAGAGATTACGTGAATAAAAATTCAGTCACTAGATCTTATGATATAACCAAGGTTAATGAAATGATTCACAGATTACACGAAGACTATTCATTCACTCAATCTCTAAAAGAACAATGATTTAACTGAAGGATTCAAAGATCACATGAAGACTATTCTCAAAAGGTAACTATAGTTAGTATGCTCATCTAGCGATTCAGTGAAAAGAATGCAGTCTTTCTGACTATTCTCCTTGTGATCCAACAGTTGTCTCACATCCACAAAGTGAAGTTGTATTCATTGCAATCTTGTGACAACCATTGATGCAGGGGACAACACAACATTTTTGTCAGGTGGGACCCTTTTCTATGATTAAATGATAGCCATTCGATGTGGAAGATCTATTGACGTACATACACTGTGCCCGGTCACCAAGGTTTTTTAAGAGTCTGATAGCTTGCTTTTAAACATGGTGATAAATCTGAAAAGGAATACCTATGCTTAGTAACTATAGTTAGTATGCTCATCTAGCGATTCAGTGAAAAGGATGCAGCCTTTCCTATTGTTCTCCTTGTGATCCAACGGTTGTCGTACATCCACAAAGAGAAGTTGTATGCATTGCGATCTTGTGACAATAGTCGATGAAGGGGACAACTCAGCATTTTTGTCAGATGGGACTATTTCCTTTGATTAAATCACATTCATTTGACATGGTAGATCTATCAGTGTACATACACTGAGCCCGGTCACTAACTATGCTTGGAACGTTATCTTCAACACATTTATTGCAATGTAAATTGGGGTTTGAACCCAACATTTCACAAACAATCCATGATTTGTTAAATTCTTACCTACAGTTACTTTTGAGGGTCTTATCACCGAAACAATGTTAAAGAAAATTAAATAAATATTTAATCTCAAAATATATAATTATGGAAAAAGATTTAATGTAAATATCAAGGGCACGGAAGACTTCAATCGTCTTGCACACCTATCCATCAATAACAACCATCAATGTAATTAACCCAAGAGGATGCATTTCATATAAGAAATGCCTACGGCATAATTATCTAGTCTTACACCATATTTTAACTATATATTGGGATTAAATAATCCAAATGTAAACCAAAAAATTTCTAAATGTTGATAAAAAATTGACCAATACTTGAACACATGAGAACCTATAAATGTTATATTAAAAGAACATTAACAAGTGAAATAGATAACTTTTTGTCTGAAATAAAATATCATAGCTATCTATCATATGTGTGTCACTTAAAAAATAATATGCTCACTTAATAAAATAGGATGCCCACTTAAACAAGTATTGTTATCTTAGTGCACAAATACTATTCTTATGTGTACAACTATTGGGGTAGCAAAGTATATGCATTAGACTATTTCATATTAATAACTTGTTTTATCATAAATATAAAAGGTGAACACAACAAATACCTTGTATTTTTCCATGAAATGTGTGAGATTGTCAAAAAGTTTTAGTGTTCAAATATTGGTCCCTTTATGTTGGATATAAGTTGTATTTTACATAATAATGTTTTATTTTTATAACAATAAATAATTATTTTATGTTGAAGCATTGGTCCTTTTGTGTTGGATTTGAAAGTTAGATATAACAAATATCTATGATTACTAATAGGTATATGGTCCATTTAAGTTGCATATATGTCATATTTTGTATAGAAATACAATCACCCACTAATAACAAGTGATATTTTTAAATTCAGCTACTAGAGATTTTTAGATTAAGTTTTGGTTGAATCTTTAAAAAGCCAATTTTTGTACACGTTTAACTAGGCGTGCTATTTTGTACTTGGATTCTGCCTTATATTTGTTGGGGGATCTGGAAGGAGTGTAATAATTGCATCTTTCGTGACTGTTCTTCTCCCTCTAAAATTATCTTTGAAAAAATCATTCATGTTGTTAAGGAGAATCTTTTCTATTGTGGTAGATCTAACCCTCTCACAGGAAAGGCCCGAGCTACTACTCAGGAAAAAAGACACAATTGTGTGTGGACTAGTCCTCCGACTGGTTGGACCAAAGCCAACTTTGACAGCATGGTGAAAGGGAACCCTAGTCAAGCTGGGAGTGGAGGAATAATCAGGAACAACTTCGACATTGGCACTGCGGCTGTCAATCTCCCCTTGGGTGCTCAGATGAATCACTATGTTGAAGCCTACACGGCTCTTCAAGTTACCAAACTTGCTAAAGATCAGGGGGTTAAGTGGCTCTAGCTGGAAGGTGATTCGATGAACATCATCAATTGCCTCAACCTCTCTCACCCTCCCTCTTGGACCATAGCCAACATTATAGCTGAAACTCAGGCCATTCTTAGCTCCTTTGATAAGGTGTTCATCTCCCATGGGCATAGGGAAGCCAATGGGGTGGCAGACTAGTTTGCCAACTTGGCAGTCACTAAGGATGCTAAGCTGATTTGGGAAAATGGAGATGACTTTCCCATAGATGTGAAGAGTATCCTTGAAAAGGAACGACTCCACTGCACTAAGGGAGAAATATTACAACCTTAATTCCTTGCTTGGTGGTTGGGTGTTGCTGCTTCTCTTCCACCACTCTCGGATTAGTCCTATCTTCTGTTCAACTTCTGGGCGGTGCCCTGGCTGTCTCTAGCCCGGCTCGTTCTGTCTTGCTATGGTTTTTTGGCCCTGGCCTTTCGATGATCTTCTTCTTTTTTGTTTTGTTTGGGTTTCTTTCTTCTATTCTAGACCTGTGGGTTTTAGGCACCCTGTAAAACCCATTTTACTTAATCAAAAACTAGGCGTGCTATTTTAACGAGTTGTCATGATGAGCCACATCTTCAAACCTTAGTTATAGGTAGTTAAGTGTCCATTTTACATTTCAAAAAAAAATGAAGGTCTTACGATATTCCATGTAACGGCTACATGTTGACGAAGTTAGCCCTCACGACTATTGGTCCCTCTCCCCTACATTAAGAATTGTTTGATTCAGCACATGTCACTATGATAAAGATATGAAGAAAGGTACCAACCACTATTTTGATCATAAAAATATTAACAGAATTGAAGAATTAAATTCTTCATTATCTCCACCGCAAAATATGTTACGAACACTTGCACTGAACTTTCCATTTTCTTTGGCAACCCCAAACCCTAATATCATTCTACCATTTCCCAAAGAAGAAACATACAAGGCGTAGAGTGCATAATGCATTGAACGTGGGTGTGTCATAAAATTTGAGATTACAACCAAATGACTAGGGAAGTAGATTTTTTAGGATGGGCTTGAAGACTAGATGACTCAAAGAAGAGAAAAAATAAAAGGGAATCAAGATGCATTTATTATGTATGAAGTGATTGAGAATCAAAAAATTATAACTAAGAGACTGTTGAATTTTCCATCTAGGGTTACACATTGCATGATCACCTTAGCCACATCTACCCATGGAGCTTTGAGGGTGGTTCTATTGTATACCCCATTAATTTTCCTCATAACTTTATCCCTCTCTCTAGAATGGAAGAAAATTTCCACTATGTCATTTGTATATTTCTTATCTCTATAAAAATTCCTTCCTTCCACTAGTATATTGGAAACCTTGGAAATTAGTTCCTCGTTAACTTCAAGCTCTAAATTGTATACCTTCACAATCCCCTCATTCCACCCTTCAACAAAAGATCTAGTTACCTGAGAATACACTCCATGCAGCCTTTCCATGTAGCCATTAAGGCCTCCAATGGAGATATTTCTCCAAATCCAATGAATATTCAACCATTTATCATATACAATGGTCTCAGGTCTATTTTTGTCAAGCACCATTCTGCCAATGTTATGTGAATATCCCATAAACAAGAAGCAGGGCACCCAATGCTCAAAACTAGGTTCAAAAGAACTATGATAATTGGACACTATGTTATATAAGAGAGCTACATCAAAACTCCATTTTGCATTTATGAAATCATCATTTCCAAGATGACATTCAATTTAGCAGTCCCCATAATGATTTTAGACAAGCATTTGAATCTCAATGGGGATATTGTCACTAAATCCCCAATTTATCAAATGTTGATAATTAATCCCTAGATTATCCAATCTGTCTACCACATGATTACCCTCTAGATACAAATGGAATACCTTATCATTATTGAACATATTAATAGTTACTCAAATAAAATCATATAGAAAATAAAAACACAAGCATGCATCCTAGCTCAATCACAATGACTAGTCAACATGGCTTATAATGAAATTTTTTATTTTAATAGTTCATAGGTTCAAATCTACAACTTTTAAATGCCTTAGTGAAAGTGTGAGATAGAAAGATCAAACCAACTTGTCTATTGATGTATTTTGAATGGAGGAATATATACAAAGCAAACCATTACATAGCTACATGAAATGATATAGGAGACATATAGTTATAGGCTATTACAGTTATTAGATAAGTGTTTGACAATGTAATAGGTATTTATGCCAACACTTAGATCAGTTCAACATCTAGGGATATGGTTTGGGATGATAAAATATTCAGCAAGGGATAATGATCAATATTTGATAAATGTTGATCAATCTTTTTGAAAGAATTAATATTGATAAAATGTATGTTGAAAGAATTTTTGATAAAACATATGTTTATAGTATGTTGATCATTAGATAAAGATTAATATTTTGATTAATGTTGATCATCGAACATGCATACATCAGACATACATCAACATACATCATACATACGTCAACATACATCATTTGATTTAATCTTTTTGAAAGAATTAAATCAACATACATCATTCTAGGTTCATTACATTCATGTGTGCTAATATTGATCATTACACCAAATCTGTTAAATTAGTTTAATTAGGGATCTAATAGAGAACATGACCCTAAAATCTAGTATATGTCTTAGAGTTTGTAAGCCTTATTAGTCCTTGTCAAAACTTAAATATTAGAATACCAAGGCCAACAAATTTCAATTGATAATTTTTTTATTAGTTTGTTACCAATGGTCAACTTTAGATATGTGTGATAGACCATCTCTCTTTCACAATTATTGGCTCCATGAATGTAGATTTGATTTAGATTGAAATATACTTATTTTATATATTCTCGTACTATTGTCTAAAAAACTCAAATTATAACAAATTTATTATTAATATATTTACTATTCTTAAATCATATTCAAAATATAACTTTATATTTTAACATTAATTACTATTGTGAATAAATTTTCCTCTTTATAAGTATCTCTATTTTAATATATAAAATTTAAGATATACATATACCTTTCTTTGTTCCATAAAATGATTTATTAGTATTTTACATACATTTTAAACTCATTAGACACTTATGTGTGTGTACCTTGATTGTTACACATTATTGTGGATATAGTTAAAATACTACAAATATATTATTTTTTAAAAGAAAATAAATTTAAATCATTTCAGAAGACATTTCATCATTATTTTGTAAGACAAAATCATTTAATTCTAAAAGTAGACATTTATTTTAATTTTGAAAGACTTAAGCTTTGAACATAGTACTAGTTACTCATGAAATTAGTATCATGATAATGTTATGTATGACACCTACTTATTTGGAATGATACATACTTATTTGAAAGTAAAGTATCATAAACATGATACCTACTTATTTAAGATGACACCTTGTCAATTCATGTTCCTACAAACACGAGCATACTCCCATATTCTCCCTGGTTTGCAAAGAAACCCTTTATCTGGAGCACAATGTTTATCCTCCGTACATTTACAAATCTTATCCAGTGCACATCCATCTCTCAACTCCTCCACACCTTTACCTCCTATTCCAAGCAAACCGTCAGTCCAATCATTAGAAAACACTCCTAGTGGATCAAACCTCTCCTTCACCTTCAAAAATTCTTCCAAGTTCACTGTCCGTTTGGCCAACCCTCCGAACAAGTGACCTCCAGACTTTCCCCAGTGCAGCGTCCCTCCATACTTCTCGATCACCATCTGCTCGATCTCTTGATACACATCTTCATTCCACTTGGGCGTACGCGCCTCCCATGGACGATAAGTTATAAGCTCGATTGTCACCACATCCTCGGTGGGTCCAAGGTAGACCTCCGACTTCTTAATAGACCTCAAAGATATGATAGTTTGGTCACACATCCTTTGGGGATCCAAATCTCTTAGTTTCTTTACAGCCTCTATGGCTTCTCGGAATCGAGACAAAGGCACTCTCAGTTCCACGTCAAAGAACAAAGACGCGTGCACCCGACGATCCCAGCTACATGTGGTCTCATTTTTATCTAAAATTTGGGTGGGAGTACAACTCTCATCCGTTTGTTCAGGAACTCGTTCGCACTCACCAGATGTCTGCATGCGATGATTGAAACCGACGACCGGATAACCTGTGAAAACTTTTCCGTCATTCAAGAACCCGTTGCCATTCGCCGCAAATCCAATCGTTCGGTTTCCAACAAGGTTGCAGATTGCAACCACGTCTGGTTTTGCCTGCAGTGAATCGACTGAACGGCATTGACAGACAAAATAAGATGATCGATCTGTATTATATAAATGCCTTTCGATAATAAAAACAATTGGTAAAGAGCAGATTGAAATGTTGAAACACCCACCTTGATAAGCACTCGTCTCAATGGCAGCGACTGTGATGGGACTACCAATGAGTGTGGTGCTGCCGTCTCCTGCAACATCAACAGATACTCGATCGTTGGCTATAAAAACTGCCTTCCGGTGTGAAGGAAGCCAATGTATGTCGGCAAATGTGTGACCTCTGAGAAAAAGTTCAGCTTCGTTTTCCAGACCATAATCATCTTTCACTGAGACCGAAACCGATCGTTTGAACATGGGCTCCAGAGCGAATGTTATCTCTGAAATCGCTCCCAGAGTTCCCAGTGACAATTTCGCCGCCTTGAGATCTTCGTCTTCTTCAGTCAAACATATGATCTTTGCGTAGCCTTCGGAAGGAGAGGCAGGCACTACGATTCTCATTCCCACCACGTATTCATAAACTCCGCTGCCTTTCCCAGCAAGGCTGCTGCCGTGGGCTCCGGTGGAAATAACGCCAGCTGCAGAAACTCCGCTGATGTAAGGCATGGCTGGCAGAGCAAGGCCTTGGATGGCAGCTGCTTCAATCACGTCTCTCATGAGTGCTCCGGCTTGGACAGTGACTGTCATAGCCTTTCTGTTTACTTCAATGATAGAGTCATAATTTTTGGTTGAGATGATGACTCCTTCGCTGTCAGCACAGACGAGCTTTGAGAGGCTGTGAGCATGTTTACTCACCACTCTGATCTTCTGCTTGTCTTGAACAGCGTCGGCAACTGCGCGCAAGAGTTGGGGTTCTGAAGTAGGCCATACCACGCTGGCCGCCTTGCAAACAGAACGGTCCTCCCATATCCCCTGGTAATTGAAGATATCACATTCATCGCTTGTGCATTGCAGGGATGGAGCAGGCGTGCACGCTTTTACATTGGCGCCTGCGCACAACGCCGGCGTGACGAACACAAGCAAGATGCAAAGAGTACGAATCATCATTTTCTAATACACTTCTATCCGTGGAAGAGAAGCTGCTTATGTTCCGAGGGGACTATTCCAGTGTATATATACAAATCGTCCTTGAGTTCGAATCATTATTAAACAAAATGGGACCATCTCTTTTGGATGTTCACGTTCACAAAAGTTGATTGGAAATGATTTGTATCTACTTTTCATGTTGGAATCAGCTCTTCCCGTGAAGTAGAATCACATGAGTACAAAATTGGGTAATACCTATCTTTGATATTTCAGCTCATGTCGCTGTGATAAAGTTATGAAGAGAGGTACCAAAGACTATTTCGGTCATAAAAATATTAACAGAATTGAAGCATTGAGGTCTTCGTTATCCCCACCGCAAAATATGTTACGAACACTTGCACTGAACTTTCTATTTTGTTTGACAGCCCTAAACCCTAATATCATTCTACAATTTCCCAAAGAAGAAACATACAAGGCGTAGAGTGCGTAATGCATTGAACGTGGGTGTGCCGTAAAATTTGAGATTACGACCAAATGACAAGCATGCCAAAGATAGTAAAAGCAATACAATTATTGTCGAAGCCATGGCAAAGTCGTCCACGACTACTATTTCTCATAATTATTGCAAGACTTTCCACATCCATATCCTCAGAATTCTTCTCAATATAAAATTTGAGTAAGAAGGGGCTGATATACTCATTAATGCGGATGAGATATGTGAAAGGGAGTGCAGTTGTTGACTTAGTTGCCATTGCCGAGATTCAAGGAAGATGATGATGAAACTTCCAGTTATTCTTCTAGAGCCCATCTAATGGCTGTGCATTACCAAACAAACGGCGCTCGGCCCGTTGTTACCACTCAATTTCAACCTAGATTACACCCATATGAAATATTTCTTCCTTCTTTTGGGAAATCAGGATTTCGGTTGTTTATGTATATCCGAACATATTGTCAACATCACCTCTACATGCATATGAAACCAACTAGGAATGTATACATATTTTTATGCATGGATTTGTTGAAGGAAAAACCAAATAATCGTGTAGGTCTATGTATTTGTCGATGGGAGTTTTGTCTATATAATTGTCCATAGGAATTTCATCTACACTTGGAAATGACCTTGGTAGTTTGGCATGTGCGGAGATGAATAAATACCAATTAAATGAATCGTACAATGTGACAAAAAGTAATAAAGTTCTAAAATGAGCTCAATATGAAATAATGTACTCACGAATGGAAAGAATGTGATAAAAGTAATAAATGATAAGTATGAGATATTTTTTACAAGTTAAATTGTGAAGACTATTTTCTATTTATCAATTTATAAGTTAAAGGGGCTCTATAATGAATGGTTCATAAGGCACAACACTTTCCGGAGGTTTTGCAAATAGGGTTGCAAGCTAAGTAGTAAACAACATGGTGAAGTGCACTTAAGTTGGAGTATTACTCGGATGGATGACCTCAAGGGAAGGCCCAAAGCTTCACCTTTGTAATCATCAACTAAATGTGATGAGCACTAAGTGTTCCATTCATTCTTATGAGAGATGGTTTATTGTGAACCACTAATCATGATTTACATAGCTCAATGAGTTTGAGTCAAAAACTACATAGTTAAATCCTAATAGCATTATCACAAAAGTAACAAAATTTTAAAATAATTTCAATAGTAAAAAGATATTATGCCAATTAGATTTATGCAATCTTTAAATGCCATGTTCATGACATGTGAAGAAATGAAGCTCTCATATACATAAAATCAAATTGCATATTATTATATGCAAATGTACATCTCATTTCAATGTAAATGTCATCTTGGTTCCACTTTCATTATTTAGTATCTTTTAGCTATATTCTTAACATACATTTAACGCTGATATAATTTACAAACTATCTATTATTTACAATAATTTATCTCTTTATGAAAATGAATATTTTTTTTATTAAGGTAAAATAGTCTTTGAAGGGGCCTCGAAACCCTGTACAAATGTATTTTGATGGTATCTAAAACCCACAAAGATAGCTCGCTATAATAGAAAAAATACAAAGTTAACAACCCCACACTCAACTAAATAGTAGAAGCAATAAGGTAATTAAACACACAAATCCCAAGAGGTAGTACCTCAAGGCCAAAACCCCCAAAGATCCTAGAACAAAGGGTTTCAAAAGGCACCCATAATCTTTTCAAGGAATTTTGACTAGGCTCCCTATTATGTCTCCACAACTCACATCCTATTTTGACAACTTGGCCTAACGGGGATCCCGATCTTTTTTCTTTTTGCTTCTTGTTGGTGGGACCCTTATGGTTGGCTTGGTTGGGCATTCGATGAGTCAGATTGCAAGCACGTGTGCTCACGATAGTTGGATGTCGATTAGGTCACTTTTTGGTTATTTCCACTTCCCTTTTTCTTCTCTTTTGTTTATTTTTTGGTTTATTTTTTATTGGTGTAGCAGTTAGTTTCTTTTTTGTGTCCTTTTCAGACTTTCATAGTGTCTAGGTTCTTCGAACCCTAACACCTCCGAAGTCTTGAAAGCCTGACCTTTAGTGGCTTAAGGAAGACCTTGGAGTGTCAGAACATTAGGGTTCGCAACACCTGACACTCGAAAACCTCAACCATCTAATGATGACATCACCCCGAGAGGGAGGCTATATAAGGGGTTTTGTACTTAGTATTTTTATTTCTAAGACTAATAGCTTTCAAAGTTCTCGAGCTGCTCTCGATGATTTTAAGCTTCCTTACATTCTACTTGTCTCTTCATCATTTTTCAGCATTTGATTTCTCTACAGATCTCCATGCCTCCCTTAGTTGTACAATCACCCTCTTTTCGCTCCTATTTTGTGGTAGGGTTTCTTTTTTTCTTTTGTTTTCCTTCCTAGTGTTTTTAAAGTTTGTTTTGTATTTAGGGTAGTATTTTTTAGGGCTTTTTTTGTGTTTAGGGTAGTGTTTTTTAGTGTTTATCTTGGCTTGTGTTTCTTCTCACTGTCAAACCCTAGATTTTGGATCCTTAGGGTTCAAAGATCCTATTGCCAAGGAGTGTAGCATTCACCACAATTGATATCGACCAAGGTATTGGGGTCTTCAAACCCTGAAACCTCAAATGGGGATAGGAGGGCTGAAGCCCCAATCCCCTTTTTTAGACCACAATCCATCAATATTTTGGAGTCCTCAGCATCTGAAAACCTGATAGAGGTTACGGAGTTGGATGCTCTGAGACCCACCTAAGCAAGCTATAAAAGAATCGACCTACCAGGGTTTCACAGCTCTGAAACCCTGGCCAAGGATTTCAGACTGCAATACCCCACAAGTCTGAAATTTTCAATAGTAGGGTGTTCTTTTGGATTTTTAGTCCTTTCTTTAGTAGATTTTGGTTTTTCTCTGCCTTTTAGGATCTACTAAAGTAGTTTTATTCATGTTGTTACATTTAGCTGTTTTAGATTAGTTTGTTCTTTCAATAAATGATGTTGACAATTGTTCTCTGTGAATGTATAAATCAAAGTCTGACTACCATTTTAGCCATGAAGTACAAATACAAGGGTTATCATGCTCCCAGAAAGATGGGTAATCTCCACAATGAGATTACCACTACAAATATTAGGCATATGGACTGGGATTCTTTTCTTAAGAAAGCTGCAGAGAACCTTACAGTCAGTCATTTGACTGCACGACCATGGTCCTTCCTGGCTTGGTCAACATTGTAAGGCATCCAGTGTCCATTGTTTCACCTAACCTCATAATGACCCTTACAAATAATTATGTGCCTAATGAGAGGGTGGTAAAAAATAGAATTAGTGATGTAGTCCTAGACATACGTCTGGACATAATAGAAGAGGTCTTCCACATTCCAATTGTAGACATCTACTAACCAGTGACAAAGGAGCGTGGCCAAAAAAAATTTGAAGACAATCCTAACATCTATGAGATCATAAACAATAACTACTTAATACGCTGAAGGAAGGAGGAGAAGCTAGAAAAAATGGATATTCACAAGGGTTACTTAATAGATGGCATGAGGAACTATGTCACTCTTGTGAGGAGTCTGGGAGCTAAGATAGGCTAGAGCCATGGATGGTGTTCATCATTTAGAAGATCGGGGGTAGAAAGGCCAGAATTGACTAGGGAACCATCATCAATGACAACTTGGATGAATAATTACAAAGTGTAAAAAACAACCTAGATTCTACAAGACCTCTTACATCATCTATCTATTAACTATACAAGCAGAGTACCCATGACTAACCAAGAAGGAGCCTCTATGGAACCAAAATGCCTACCCATACATGATGTATCCCCAATTGGTGAAAAAGGAGAAGCTTAGGGATGATAGTCTAGAGTACAAAATTGTCAATGATGCCTTTGTGTTTGCTATCATCTAGTCCATTGAGGGTGATTACGTAAAGAGACTTTTAGAGGAGGTTATTGCTAAAATTAGGATGCTCAGAGCATATTACATCTAGTTTTGTACTTTTACATACATCAGGTTGGAAGGATGCACCCTTAATCCAAAGAAGTTTCCTCGGTACCCCTCTAATAAAATCTTACTGATGTAGATTAGTTGGCAACTAGTGGATGCATATGAGAAAATTGTCAAGAAGAAGAGATATTGTTCGAACTTTCCCACTATTGGAGCCTACATTGTCCAAGACATTAAATTTTTTAAGTTTGTCTTTTTAGAGTGGGATGAGTTCCCCTAGAGAATTACAAGCTCATTAGTCCCAAGTTTGATCCAATCGACACCTTCAGAAAGATAAATGGGGCCTTCTAAAAACATAAGCCTCATATTGAGGACCACTGCATGAATTGCATAGATGATTATGAATTCCACATCAGGGATTATTTCAGGATATCATTGGAGCTGACACAATATACCATTCATGTACATATACTTCCAAGGAGCTAGGACAAGGATTCAGAAGAAAATTTGGATCCTTTATACAATGAGGATAAGGTGTACAATCAATCCATCTTGAATGTTGAAGGTGGCAAAGCCTAAAAATGATGATATCCAATTTAAGGAAAGGCACGTGATTGAACTAACAAAGGAGTTGGGACTATGAACCGCATAGATGATTATGAAGTCCACATCAAGGATTATTGCAGGATATCATTGGAGCTAGCACAATATATCATTCATGTGCATATGCCTCCAAGGAGTTGGTACAAGGATTTGGAAGACATTTTGGATCCTTTATACAATGAGGATAAGGTGTACAATGAATCCGTCTTGAATGCCAAAGTGGAAAAGCCTAAAAATGATGATATCTAATTTAATGCAAGGTACATGATTGAACTAACAAAGAAGTAGATACATAAGTCATTTAGGTTGTATCGAGTTTCGATGAAGAAGAAGGTAGACCCTTTGGAAAAGGTGGATACGGGAAAAGGATTCAAGGTAAATATTCCTACCTTCAAAGAGATCTCTCCCCTTGCTCTTGGAATAGTATATGGGCATGCTAGGAAGATAATAGTTCATGGTCCAATAGGAGTGGGATGTAGTTAGACTAAAGGAAAGGATGATTCAACAAGTACTCTCCCTCCTAGTCAAGACATTCCATAGGTTAACCCAATTCCATTTATATATACTCCTCTTGATACTCCCTCCTTATCAAGATAGAAGAAGAGTATCTTAATCAAGATTCGTATGTTTCAAGGAGTAGAGACCCAACCAAAGGAGAAGTTCTACAAAAGGATCAAAAAGGGAGCCTCAATTTCACCCATCCTTGAGACTTTGCCTAAGGAAGAGGAGCTCACTGAAGAAGATATCCCTTTAGTGGGGAGAAATCAACATGTTGCCACAGCTGCTAGAAGGAAGTAACAAGAGGAGGCTCCTCAGCCAAAGTGAAAAAGGAAATAGTTGAGGTAGAGACTAGTATTGAACTGAAAATAGATACAAGGGATGGATTAGGTTCAAATGAGTTCTTCGTATCAAATTTTGAGAACATCCCTGGATTTTAAAAAAAATTAGTAGATAGGCTAACAAGTGATGTGGATACAGGTTTTGAAACCCTAGTAGTATCATTATAGTTTAATGTTCAGGATCCCCCTCCAGTCCACACTAAGGAACTTCCTATGGAAATGGTACACGAACAATAAAAAAAATTAGAGGTTCATATGCCTCCATCTACTGAGGAAATACAGATGGGGAAAACTAACTAGTTAGGTGAGAAAGAAGAGAACAGAGATAAATAAACAAATATAGCCACCCAAGTGGGATTAGAAGAAGGAGAAATTGATACACGTATGCAAAATAGGGAGCCTAAGGGAGTTGAATTGGCATAGGTTAAAAATAATCCACATGTACAACCTCATTTGTCTCCACCAGACTTGCAAGTCGAGGAACCTCAAGGAGAAGCTAGAGATACAACCACAACTACAACCAGAATGACGGGTAGAACAAGTGCCAAAATGGAAAGAGAAGCTGGTGAGTGGGTTGTGGGAAGAGCTTGTAGAGCTTTCATCTTTTGAGGAAAAAGAGAAAACTCTTGAGAAACAAGAGAAGAAAGAGGAAGAGGAAGAGGAAGAGGAATAACAAGATGAGCCCATATCTCCTCAAATTTTTGAATGTAGAGAAAGACCTCTAGATCAAGAAGAATAACAAGAGGGAGAAAGGAAAGTGGGGTCATTAATAGTAAATGTGGCTCCATACGAACCACTTATGACAACTTCTAAGCCCTCCTAGCTGGCTAGGATAGTCTAACCTTAGAAAAAGACATACAAAAGTAGAGGATATTGACCTATCTTAGTTGGGTCAAGAATTCCATATAGGAAAGCCCATCTAGAAAGAATAAAGGATTGTGTATGTGATTAAAGATATGAGTGGTAGATGGAAGGCTCGAGTGGTAGTACATCTTCCAAATATTAGTGTAGATGAAGTTACACCCAATGATTTTGTTATGGAGGAGGTCGACTCGAGAAAACCTACTAGAGAAGGAGGAAAGGCATTAGCAAGATTAGGGATTAATCAGTTATTTGAATATATGCAAGAAGATGATACTACTTGATTCAAGGTCTCCATCAACAAAATAAAGTCATTAAGGACTATATTTCCCAAATAATTGGTTCCATTGACCAAAATAATCCTAAGACATAATTTCAGGCAGTGCTATAAAATAGACAAGTCCCAAAGTCATCATGGATTCCTAATTATTTTGCAAAGGCATGTGTTTCTTGGAAGACAAAGTTTGAGAGATTTAGTACTGAGATAATTTAGATTGTTTTAAGGAATTTTAAAATAATAGTCATTGAACTGACTCAACTCATTAATTTTGTAGATTGAGAGCATGAGATTCATAATTGTATACAGTTATGGAAAGGAGCATTGAAGGACTTAAAGAAAATTAGAAAGAAAGGCTTTCAATTTTTGGTAAAGATATATGAAGGCTCAAAGCTAGATAAGTTTGATATGTGGATAAGCGCCATCAGTTTTTCCATCAAGGACTACCACAAAAGGTTGTCCAAGATGGAGAAGAAAAGAGATGGTGTCTTGTTATGGATAGAAGAGATAGAAAAAAATATTACTAGAATTTATTTGCAAATATATCAAGATGAGGACCAAGAGAAATTATACTCCACAAAAAATGTTGCTCAACAATTCATGGGGATTGTGGTAGTCATGAACAACAAAGATGATATACAATAAATTTTCTATGTAAAGGATGATCTGAGAGAGATAATGGATCATGTCAAGGAGATATAGAGGTTTGGTTCTCAACTCACATCTTTTTGGGTGAGGCAGAAAACTCTTTTGAAGTTCATGAAGCTTCTCGATTTGGGTGAAATCGATGAGGTTATTAAGAGATTTTGAGAAGCTCATATGGGTGTGCTCCCTCAACACTAAGTGTTTTTTTGGTGTTGGATCACTTGTATTTTGGTCTCTATTGATTTTCCAAGGCAGCTAGGCATTCAAAACTTCAAAACCTAAGACCCTAGAAAATTGCATAAAATCCCATTTTTGGGCAAAATTAAGATTTTTGGGGCTGTAGATCATAAGTGATGGGTTTTTTTTGAGTTTCTAATAGTTCCCAATCAGTTTCATAACATGTCATCACTTTTTTTCATCAATTTTGGGTGTTAGAAACAAAGTTTGAGTCAATTATGGAGGCAATTTTTGCAAAAACTATGGAATTGCACTTTTTCCCTACAAATTTGGACACAAATACAACACATTTTTGCATGTTTTGGTTGTAATAATAGATGGAAATCCATTTTATAATAATAACCGAATGATTAGGAATATTTTTTTCTAGAGTTAAACTAGAGATTTATTTTTGTTGCACCATTTTTGCATGGCTAGATACCCTAGTTACGGGATTCATTCATATGGGTGTAATTTCTATACACACCATTCTTTAGAATGTAATTAGGGTTAGATATTTTGCAATAGAAACTTTATGCATTTGGTGTTGCATTCATGATGTAAAATATGCCATCTATGTGAGATTTTGAGAATTTGTTTTCATAATTTCAAGAACCAAGTGTGTTTCCTTTGTGAATACTTCTACAAATTAATAGTTCGGCATAAATCATTGATGAATCTACTTGTTGTGGTAAATAATTGGAGAGATTATTTATTTTTTCTTGAGGATAAATTTGTCTTGTGTGTGTGTACATCTGGGTAGCTTCACGATTTGATGAATTTTGAGAAACCTTCCATTCTTACTAAAATTCCATTGACGTTTGCATCCACCCAATATCACCTGTGAGTTATTATAATTTATATTTTGTGGGTTTTCTATCTCTTTGATAGTTAATTTGCAAGATTGGATCATAGATGGTTAATGGTTTTTAGTTACTTTTTAGTAATTTTCTTGAAATCTCTTATTACTATAACTTTTGACATTTTTTGGAAATTGGTTAAGTAAGAAATTCATCTTAGATTTTAGTATAAATTGCATTTATAGGAATCACATATATTGAGAAAACTATAAAATAAAAAAAGGTGTTAAAGATCTATTATTTTCAGCCTAAATTTGAAACGGACCAGCAAAGGCCTCCTTGTGAACCTTCAAATTTATCTTTGATTGAGTCTTCCATGCAGTTGTACCATGACCATAGAGAACCTTGGGAGTAACCTTGTTAGTCTTTCAGGAGTGAAATTCACATGGCTTATTCCTAACTATTGCCTTACGTAACAATAACACTCAACACTCCCATAACCATCTAGTAAAATAGTTCTAAAATCCCCTTTAGGAGAATGAGAAGCATCAACCACTTTGTAGCTTGAAATGAAGAATACGAAGTATTAGAATTCTTGAAAAAATACATTATTTTTCCCTTAATAGCCTTCTCAACCTTAATAAGAGAAGCAAGCAAGATCTCCACCTCAAAAGGATACTTGTGAATGGATAGGAGGATAAAATCAAAACATTCCCTTGTCAAAAAAATAGCATGATCCAAAAAAAAGAGCCCAATCAACCTTAACCAAAAAACACTTATCTTCCAACACAACTAAAGACACCCTCATCCAAAAAAAAAAAATTTAACTAGCCTAAAAGGAATCAAGAAAATTGAATTTAGACATAAGGAAGAACAAAAGCCAAAATGGGTATTACAAAAGAAAAACACAAAATAGTCATAACTTTCTTAGTACATACACCATTAGAACCTCAAACTCTAAAAAGTACAAATTCCACAATTTAAAATAGATTCTCAACATTAAATCCAAATTAGATTCTTAGAGCCTAAAACTCAAAGAAAAAATACTCTACAAGGACCTCCACACAATAAGCCCCCAAAAAATGATATTATTTTTAAATATAGGGAGAGAAAGAATCAAATAAAAGACTCCATGAAGAACCTAAAGCCTGGCATGAAAGTAATAAAAAACCAACCAAAGAGTCTCCACCTTAGAAGGAGATTAAGAATATGGGCTACTAAAAATAAAGAGGTAACTAGAACATATCTACTTTCAACAAACAAAATATGAAATGAATGGAGTTGAGGAAACCCATGAACAACAATAATAACCAATCCAACGAATAGAATAGGAGCACAAAATCCCTAGTACAAAAAATTGTTAGGTGGGTAGAGGGAACAAAACCCACAAAAACCACTATCTAGGAAAGAAGGTTGCAAAGTTTGGGTCCCCTTCCTCCATGGAATCCACCTCTATTCAAACACAATAAACACAAGAAAGACCACTCCTAACAAATAAATACCTTCAAATCTTTAACATAACCCTTGCAAGTTGCATAGGTGTAACACCCCATCTATACTTAAAAATAAAAGATGAAACCAAAGAAGAAACAACCATAAACAAAAACCACATAGAACCATAGTAATAATTTTTATTTTATTTTTAAATTACAAACTGGAACATATAATCATAGTAACTACTTCTAAGAGCTTTACAGTTTTCCACTGAATTACATCAGAGTAATAAGAATACTCTTTATTCAAAGATTTAGTTTCAAAAACAAAATTTCCTTCTTAACCAATCCTCTACATTCTACGAATAGTTCTGATAAATAATAACCAAGAAATGATCTGCTTCCCATAAATCTTAACAACTGCTATCCACTGTCCCATACTCATTGATTTATCCATCTAAAACATGAAAATAAAAAATAAACACAAGCACAAATGCAAACAGGGCCTAGTCACATTGATTAAGATAACAAATATCTCCAAAATTCTGCAACCATAAAAGTCAGTATAACATAACAATTATGCAGGTTACATACAGATGTTATTGAAATCTAATAACTTAATTCCATTCTTTTTCACCAAAATCATCAAGCACAGAATCTCTTTCCAATAGAAATAAACTCGCAAAGAAAATGACAAAGTAATGATCCAATAGTTCATGGGTGTCCACATAAGGACCTATGCTATGTATCCGTAAGGAAACCTCGTAGTAATCCATTATGTCTGATGAAACCATAATGTTTTATCTTGTTAATTGAAACCCATATCCCCTGAATTTATAATTATCACTTAATTAAACAACTGACAAAAATTCTTTCCCATAAGGATATAGACTAGTGTCAATCACAACTAATAGAAATTCTATCACCACAAGGTACTAGACTAGTCTCAGCCCCCAATCTAAGGATCATACTTGCATTATCTCAAAACACTTGATCTAGCAATTAGTGATTGAAATGAATGATCTACATTACACAATTTCACTAACACTCCATTTCTATTGCATCAATTATAGAATTGAAACAGCAATCAGAAATCCATTTAAAACCATGTTCTCATTTTCCTTAACATGCATTCTTAAACATGATGATTCCCAAAAGAAGAAAAGATCGCAATACTTTATCCATCACAAATCCAATCAAATAATAGCCTCCACATTAACTTAGCATTATATCTGAAACTGAACAATAAAATGTCCATATTGAAATCACGATTCCATTGAATAGAAAAGAACTAAAATAGTCATATATCAACACAACACCCATCACTTTTAACAAACATACAAGCTTGCCATAACCAATTTATTATAAACTAATTTGCTATACATCTTGCTCTGTTAATTACAAGTTCATACTTTTATATACATGTTAGCGTATGTACATGTATACACCACGGCTTGTGTATACATATACATATCCCAGTAGGTATATATATATATATATATATATATATATATATATATATATATATATATATATATATATATATATATATATATATATATATATATATATATATATATATATATATATATATATATATATATATATATATATATATATATATATATATATATATATATATATATATATATATATATATATATATATAATTATATAAACTTGTAATTAATAGTTCAGAATGATAAACATAGCATCTATTATATACATGTTGGCGTATGTACATGTATACACCACGGCTTGTGTATACATATACATATCCCAGCAGGTATATATATATATATATATATATATATATATATATATATATATATATATATATATATATATATATATATATATATATATATATATATATATATAATTGCATAAACTTGTAATTAATAGTTCAAGTCCATAAATATACAATAGAAAAACCATACTAATCATCTCAGTCCTATCAAAACACATCTACCTTATAATACTACTGAATCTACCAATTACATAAAAGAATAATAGAATAATAAGATCCGTCATCAACATTTAAACAACATATCAACGTGGTCTTCCTTATTGACTAACATGATAATATTTGACTTTCCTAAAAATTCCTTGCATTTCCTAAGGCTGAAACAAACTATATTTCACACTGGTAATTATTTCTGAAGAATCATCTAGCTCGTAGTCAAGAATTGAGTACAACCAAGATATCCGCATTTTCACTATTGACTGAAACAGACAGTGACAAACACCCAATAGACACAACAAACATCGATACCAGATTCGGTTTATAACAGTGGTAAGAATACCCGATTTCACCTTAAGACCAAAGACTCTTACATGATGTAAACATTCTGTTGCTACAATATTCCTAACAACAAGAAACAGTACGAGAATACCGTTAAAGAAGTTTTTAACAAAAACTCATTCTGGGTTCAAACTTCATTTATAAGCCAATTCTCATTCCCGATTAACCCCCTTAATACTATCCAAAGAAAAAGTATACATCGACACAAAACACACTAGGGAATAACCATATATCGGCTGCAACAACTATATTCCCATAGTTCGGCACAAACTTAAATAAAACACTGCCAACTTCATACTCAGAACAAAGAAAACCCATCAACACAATATGCTCGAAACAGCATATTAATAACATGTATTTCAAATTCCTCCACTAATCATAACAACTATAAACTAAATAGACTTCTTAATCCATCCAAGAAGAAACCGGTTCATGACCGAGCTCACAGAGAATACATTCACAAAACCTCACATTCATCGACTAACAAACAGTGGTAATTAAACATTCTACTATTTCATTTGCAGAAAGAAAAATGGAAACAGAGGATAAGGTGAGAGATTGCCCCTGCCTGGTATTTGTGTGTGGAGGTAACCAAAGACCGAAATGCCAAAGCTAGCCCCTACCTGGTGAGCTTCACAGATGAACCCTAATCTCAACCATGAAGATCTCTTCCCACTGATTGCCAAAGTGTCATGGAAGAGAGCCCACAACGCAAATGCAGAGATAATAGTATGAAACACAAAACTTCCTAAATGACCACGAACAGAAGGGTAAAACTTGTCGTGAAAACCCCTTTCCATTCCAAGAAACTTATCATGAAAGATACAACAGGAAAACAAGTCCATTACTAACTGTTTACCCAAACTGTCGCAGAATAACATGGTGAAAAATGGAGTCATAATTCAACTGCAACTCTTCACCAGAGCTAATGGCAGACATCAAACACAAAAATGAATTACATCGATGAGTTCATTCAATACAAACTTATCTCTTGCAGAAAACACAATACATTCCCTGCCAAATGTCCATCAAAGTACAATCCCATAACCCGAAAATAGCTTAAACCCCACTAACACCACTATGCGATGAAAGTGCATTTAAACCCTTCCGTGATAAGTCATGTCTTTGAGCCAGATCATAAATAGGAAGACTTAGGGATAGATAATATACATCTATGTTAGATAACATTAGTCGATCTTAGGCTGAGAAAAACTAACTTAAGCATCAATGATAATAGCACATTAACAATGCCAAAATACTAACACTCACCAAATTAACCTCCTACTAACATACAAAATAGGGTATGCTAACTTAGATAATTCTTTAGTTTTAGCTAAAGAAAAACAACATAATTTTTAAAATAATTACTCATAAATATATGTATAAACATACATATATAAATATATTTATTTATTTCAAACTCAAAATTTGATTAACATTAAGTAACAACAATCTCTATATACTATTTGCAACATCAAGAGACATTTATCCATAATAATAAAACCTATTCTAATTATGTTTAACATAATATTTAGAATTCCAAAACAATGAATCAATTAAAAGACAATTGACTAACCATTTTAGTTGTCCTTATTTTCACAATCATACCAATACTCAAATCTCTACTGAACTATCCAGTTCCATTAATTCAAAAGTCAGTCTAAACCAATTCTGACATCAGAAAAAATCATTAAGCTACAGAAATAGACATAATTCTCTGAGTGTCTGGCAGAATAACAGAGATAAACATATTTATTCCAAAGAACAAGGTTCAAATGAATGAAGTCAGAGTTCAAACTCATAGAAGTCTAACAGAAATATTGTTCCAGATAAAATGATGCTAATCAAACCAGAAACCAACATAACATAACATTGAAAAGTAAAGCCTAAGACTGTCAGGGGCATGACACCCTTCCCCACCAGACCAGGCTTACTCCTGGAAGCCTGTAAACAAATGAGGATGTGCAGCTCTCATAGCCCCTGTATCTTCCCAAGTTGCAGAAGCCACATCATCAAGATCCCATAACACCTTTACCTGTTCCACCTTGCATCCTCTGAGATTTAGCTCTCTTTGTTGGATGATCTGTATTGGTTCCAACATCAGTTGACCATCTACCACCTATAATTTTTTCCAATTTAGCACGTGTGCAATGTCAGGTATATATTTCCTTAAGACAGAAATATGAAATACATCATGAATTCGTGAAAGGCTGGGAGGCAAAGCAAGTCTGTAGGCAACTGGACCCACTCGTTCTAGGATCTCAAATGGTCCCACAAATCTTGGAGACAATTTTTACCCTTTACCATACTTAATAGGACTTTTCCGGGGCCTAACCTGAAGAAATACCTTATTCCCAACTTCAAATTGACGTTCAATCCTATGTAGGTCTGCATACTTTTTCTGCCTGTCCTGAGCTATAGATAGGTGTTCTCTGATGCGCTTAACCTACTGTTCTAAATCTTGAAGCATCTCAGGACCTAAAATAATTATATCCTCAAGATTGTCCCAACTTAAAGGTGTTCTACACGGTCTTCCATACAAAGCCTGGAAAGGAGCCATACCTATAGAACTATAGTAACCATTGTTGTAAGCAAATTCAACTAGATGTAAGTACTCTTCCCATCTATTTTGCCTATCTATCACATACATTCTAAGCATATCTTCCAAAATCTGATTGACACGCTCAGTCTGTCCGTCAGTTTCAGGATGATATGCTGAACTAAAGTTCAGCTGAGTACCTAATTCACGCTACAAAGATCTCCATAGAGATGAAGTAAAAACTAAATCCCTATCAGATATGATCTTCTTAGGAATCCCATGCAGCTTAACAACCTATTCGATATAAATCCTTGCCACAGATGCAGCATTATAAGTGGATCTTATGGGAATAAAGTGGGCAACTTTGGTTAACTGGTCAACAACAACCATAATGGCATCATGTCGCCTAGCTGAGAATGGTAACCCCACTATGAAATCTATGGATATGGTATCCCATTTCCATTCAGGCATGCTGTGAGATTGAAGTAAACCAGCTGGATGTTGATGTTCAGCTTTTACTCTCTGACACTCCAAGCATCTAGCCACAAAATCAGCAATTTCCCTCTTCATACCCGGCGAGTAGTGATGCTGCTTAAGATCAGCATGCATCTTCTTCACACCAGGATGTGCTGAATAAGGTGCCTTATGTGCTTCAGTCATAACTAGGTTCTGAAGATCCCCAACTTCTGGCACATATATGCTACCTCGGTAAGTCATCAGTCCTTCAGTACTGATAGAGTAACCCTCAAATCTACCTTCTAATACACTGCCACTATCAATCACTGCTTTGACATCTAAGTACCAAGGATCAGTAACCAAATTCAGAAGTATTCTCTCTTTCAAGTCAATTTTAAGGGTCAAAGAGGAGAGTTCATGATACCTTCTGCTAAGAGCATCCACTACTTTGTTTTCTTTACCCTGAATATACTTCATTTCGAAGTCATACTCACACAAAAACTCCATCCATCTGCGCTGTCGTGCATTAAGATTGGGCTGCGTGAAAAAATATTGTAGACTTATGTGATCGGTATGTAGCTCAAAATGTTGACCAAGAAGAAAATGCCTCCATTTGGTCAAAGCATGAATCACTGCTACGAGTTCCAAATCATGAGTAGGATAATTAATTTCATGATCCTTTAGTTTCCTAGATTCATAAGTAATGACCCTGCCATCTTGCATCAAGACAACCCCTAAACCATCCAATGAGGCATCGGTGCACACAACAAATTCCTTAGAAGGATCAAGTACCACTAAAATTGGTGCACTAGTCAAACGTTCCTTAAGATGTTGGAATGCTTCTTCACATTTATCTGACCAGATGAATTTCTTACCCTTTCTCTAGAGAGAAGTAATGGAATGGGCTATCTTTGAAAAATTAGCCACAAATCTTCTGTAGTAGCTAGCCAGACCCATAAAACTTCATACTTCAACACATTGGTAGGAGTTGGCCACTCTACAATTGCCCTGATCTTAGAAGAATCAACAGCTATTCCATCTCCTGTAATGATGTGACCCAAATAACTTATTTTAGTTTTGAAAAATTCACATTTTTCAGGATTGGCATATAGCTTGTTCCTGCGGAGACATTCAAAGACTTGCCTCAAATGCTGCTCATGCTCCTCCAAGGAGTTAGAATATACCAAAATGTCATCAAGGAACACTACCACAAACTTATCTAAGAAAGTCCTGAATACTCCTTGCATCAAACTCATGAATACTGATGGTGCATTAGTCAACCCAAATGGCACTACCATGAATTCATAATGCCCATACCTAGTGCGAAAGGCTATTTTATGAATGTCAGCTTCTTGAATCCTTAACTGATGGTATCCAGATTTGAGATCAATCTTGGAAAACACCTTGGCACCCTTCACTTGATCAAACAAATCATCGATGTGAGGCAAAGGATATCTATTCTTGATAGTAGCTTTGTTCAGTTGTCTATAGTTGATACATAGCCTCAAAGATCCATCCTTCTTCTTGATGAAGATAACAGGTGCTCCCCAAGGTGAAAAACTAGGTCTAATAAGCCCCTTCTCAAGAAGTTCCTCAAGTTGAACCTTGAGTTCCACTAATTCTTGAGCAGTCATGCAGTAAGTAGTCTTGGAAATCAGTTCGGTTCCCGGCAAAAGATCAATCCTAAAATCAATTTCTCTTTTAGGTGGGATTCCCAGAATCTCTATAATGAATACATCTAAGAATTCCTTCAAAATTGGATGATCTAAGCTGGTGTTCCAAGCAACTGGTTCTTCAAAATCATTGATAGAAATAGAAAACAATTTGCATCCCTTTTGTAAACATCTCTGAAGTTGCTTAGCAGAAATAGTTCTGACTGACATAGGCCTCTTAACACCTGAAATAATCTTGATGGTTCTATTATCATCGATACATCTAACGGTCTTCTCTCTACAATCGATGACATCTTGGTGTTGATCCATACCCGAAATAATGTCATAAGAACCTAAAGGAATAACCCTAAGGCTGACTGTAGTAGTAAAAGCCTTAAATTGGACCTTACAATTTTCAGCTATAAACCCCGATTCAACCTTAGTCCCTGATGCTAACTTGACTTGCCATGCCAATTCAGCTTTACTCACAGGAATTCCACTTTTCTTAACCAAATTGGAAGAAATAAAAGAGCCAGTGGCACCAGAGTCAAATAAAATAGAGATCTTCTTACCTTGGTAATTACCTCTAGCTTCAATCACAGTGTTTTGATGGTTTGCTTGTTTCTGATCCACAGTAGCAAAGATGTGATGATTCCTTCTAGAATCACCAACAGTAGCCTCAGAACCTGTGGCTTTAGACCTGACCTGACTATTGCCTCGAAGGGGACAATTCCATTGCAAATGCCCCAATTGCCCACATTGCCAACATTCTGCTCCTCTCTTGGTACTTTTATCCTGTGATGAGTTCGCTGGAGGTGATGCATAACTCTGTTGTACACTCTAAGTTGGTTTAAAGGACTTAGGTTACTCAGGAACCTTGAAACTCTTGTTTGATTTGGAAAACTTTTCAAACTTCCTCTTCTAAAATTTACCACTTGATCCACTGGAAACTACCTTGAAATTGTCTTGAAAAGGTTTCTGATTCTTCCCACTGCTTTGAGCCGGTGGATTCACTGATCCTTTGGCTGAAAATCCTGACTTCAATTCTGTGAGCTTGGCTTGATCAGCAGCTTCTTTCACTGTCTTAGGTTTGAAAGTTCTCACTTCTCCAATTTTAGGGTTCAAACCCCTAATGAAGTGTTGTCCCAAAGGCTTATCATTCTCTAACCAACCAGAATATTTCTTCAGTTGGAAAAACCTCCTCTCATACATTTCCACTGTTGAGTTGCCTTGAGAAATACTGAAGAATTCTTCAGATCTAGTTTGCTGCCAATAATCTGACATGAATCTCTCGCAGAATCTTTCTATGAAAAGCTCCCATGTAACCTAAGAGATAAGAATTCCAAGTTGCTCTAGTTCCATATTCCACCATATGGAAGCAAAGGATCTTAGCTGGATTATGGTCCAATGAACCTTCACATTACCATGATAATCATGGAGAATAAAACATCTTTCGATGTTCAAGAGCCATGCTTTAGCTTCAGCACCACCCTCTGTTCCATTGAAATATGGTCCTTTGAGCTTAGAAAGGTCTTCTAACTGAGTCCTGATAACAAGATCTTCTGCTACAGGGACTCGTATAACATGAGCATTTTCTACACCAACTGGAACATTGTTCCTTGCTTCAATGTTATCCAACCTATCAAGGATCCGTTGGAGAACTTCAACCTGAGGTACCTCTCGATCTTCCTGATCCATTCCTATTAAAGGATCAACTTGTTCATCACCAAGTATTCCTTGGAAACCTCATCCTCTTCCTCAGCCACGACCACAACCGCGTCATCCACCCCTACCTCTACCTAAATCGGCATCAACTAGGTCACCACGTCTTTGTGCTCCTCGTGTAACAGGAGGCATGCTTGAAATCCTATAGAAAAGATCAATAAAAAATCACTAACGGAAGCATAATGATAAAACCCCCTTTTTTTTTTTAAACCCTCAAGCCCTGAGTGTTTAAACTTGGGCTCTGATACCAAATGAAACACCCCATCTATACTTAAAAATAAAAGATGAAACCAAAGAAGAAACAACCATAAACAAAAACCACATAGAACCATAGTAATAATTTTTATTTTTTTTTAAATTACAAACTGGAACATATAATCATAGTAACTGCTTCTAAGAGCTTTATAGTTTTCCACTGAATTACATCAGAGTAATAAAAATACTCTTTATTCAAAGATTTAGTTTCAAAAACAAAATTTCCTTCTTAACCAATCCTCTACATTCTACGAATAGTCCTGATAACTAATAACCAAGAAATGGTCTGCTTCCCATAAATCTTAACAACTGCTATCCACTGTCCCATACTCATTGATTTATCCATCTAAAACCTGAAAATCAAAAATAAACACAAGCGCAAATGCAAACAGGGCCCAGTCACATTGATTAAGATAACAAATCATCTCCAAAATTTTGCAACCATAAAAGTCAGTATAACATAACAATTATGCAGGTTACATACAGATGTTATTGAAATCTAATAACTTAATTCCATTCTTTTTCACCAAAATCATCAAGCACAGAATCTCTTTCCAACAGAAATAAACTCACAAAGAAAATGACAAAGTAATGATCCAATAGTTCATGGGTGTCCACATAAGGACCTACGCTATGTATCCGTAAGGAAATCTCATAGTAATCCATTATGTCTGATGAAACCATAATGTTTTATCTTGTTAATTGAAACCCATATCCCCTGAATTTATAATTATCACTTAATTAAACAACTGACAGAAATTCTTTCCCATAAGGATATAGACTAGTGTCAGTCACAACTGACAGAAATTCTATCACCACAAGGTACTAGACTAGTGTCAGCCCCCAATCTAAGGATCATACTTGCATTATCTCAAAACACTTGATCTAGCAATTAGTGATTGAAATGAATGATCTACATTACACAATTTCACTAACACTCCATTTCTATTGCATCAATTATAGAATTGAAACAGCAATCAGAAATCCATTTAAAACCATGTTCTCATTTTCCTTAACATACATTCTTAAACATGATGATTCCCAAAAGAAGAAAAGATCACAATACTTTATCCATCACAAATCCAATCAAATAATAGCCTCCACATTAACTTAGCATTATATCTGAAACTGAACAATAAAATGTCCATATTGAAATCACGATTCCATTGAATAGAAAAGAACTAAAATAGTCATATATCAACACAACACCCATCGCTTTTAACAAAAATACAAGCTTGCCATAACCAATTTATTATAAACTAATTTTCTATACATCCTGCTCTGTTAATTACAAGTTCATACTTTTATATACATGTTGGCGTATGTACATGTCTACACCACGGCTTGTGTATACATATACATATCCCAGCAGGTATATATATATATAAAATTATATAAACTTGTAATTAATAGTTCAGAATGATAAACATAGCATCTATTATATACATGTTGGCATATGTACATGTATACACCATGGCTTGTGTATACATATACATATCCCAGCAGGTATATATATATATATATATATATATATATATATATATATATATATATATATATATATATATATATATATATATATATATATATATATATATATATATATATATATATATATATCTAATTGCATAAACTTGTAATTAATAGTTCAAGTCCATAAATATACAATAGAAAAACCATACTAATCATCTCAGTCCTATCAAAACACATCTACCTTATAATACTACTAAATCTGCCGATTACATAAAAGAATAACAAAATAATAAGATCCGTCATCAACATTTAAACAACATATCAAAGTGGTCTTCCTTACTGACTGACATGATAATATTTGACTTTCCTAAAAATTCCTTGCATTTCCTAAGGCTGAAACAAACTATATTTCACACTGGTAATTATTTCTGAAGAATCATCTAGCTCGTAGTCAAGAATTGAGTACAACCAAGATATCCGCATTTTCACTATTGACTGAAACAGACAGTGACAAACACCCAATAGACACAACAAACATCGATACCAGATTCGGTTTATAACAGTGGTAAGAATACCCAATTTCACCTTAAGACCAAAGACTCTTACATGATGTAAACATTCTGTTGCTACAGTATTCCTAACAAAAAGAAACAGTACGAGAATACCGTTAAAGAAGTTTTTAACAAAAACTCATTCTGGGTTCAAACTTCATTTATAAGCCGATTCTCATTCCCGATTAACCCCCTTAATACTGTCCAAAGAAAAAGTATACATCGACACAAAACACACTACGGAATAACCATATATCGGCTGCAACAACTATATTCCCATAGTTCGGCACAAACTTAAATAAAACACTGCCAACTTCATACTCAGAACAAAGAAAACCCATCAACACAATATGCTTGAAACAGCATATTAATAACATGTATTTCAAATTCCTCCACTAATCATAACAACTATAAACTAAATAGACTTCTTAATCCATCCAAGAAGAAACCGGTTCATGACCGAGCTCACAGAGAATACATTCGCAAAACCTCACATTCATCGACTAACAAACAGTGGTAATTAAACATTCTACTATTTCATTTGCAGAAAGAAAAATGGAAACAGAGGATAAGGTGAGAGATTGCCCCTGCCTGGTATTTGTGTGTGGAGGTAACCAAAGACCGAAATGGCAAAGCTAGCCCCTACCTAGTGAACTTCACAGACGAACCCTAATCTCAACCACGAAGATCTCTTCCTACTGATTGCCAAAGTGTCGTGCAAGAGAGCCCACAATGCAAATGCAGAGATAACAGTATGAAACACAAAACTTCCTAAATGACCACGAACAGAAGGGTAAAACTTGCCGTGAAAACTCCTTTCCATTCCAAGTAACTTATCATGAAAGATACAACAGGAAAACAAGTCCATTACTAATTGTTTACCCAAACTGTCGCAGAATAACATGGTGAAAAATGGAGTCATAATTCAACTGCAACTCTTCACCAGAGCTAATGGCAGACATCAAACACAAAAATGAATTACATCGATGAGTTCATTCAATACGAACTTATCTCTTGCGGAAAACACAATACATTCCATGCCAAATGTCCATCAAAGTACAATCCCATAACCCGAAAATAGCTTAAACCCCACTAACACCACTATGCGATGAAAGTGCATTTAAACCCTGTCGTGATAAGTCATGTCTTTGAGCCAGATCATAAATAGGAAGACTTAGGGATAGATAATATACATCTATGTTAGATAACATTAGTCGATCTTAGGTTAAGAAAAACTAACTTAAGCATCAATGATAATAGCACATTAACAATGCCAAAATACTAACACTCACCAAATTAACCTCCTACTAACATACAAAATAGGGTATGCTAACTTAGTTAATTCTTTAGTTTTAGCTAAAGAAAAACAACATAATTTTTAAAACAATTACTCATAAATATATGTATAAATATACATATATAAATATATTTATTTATTTCGAACTCAAAATTTGATTAACATTAAGTAACAACAATCTCTATATACTGTTTGTAACATCAAGACACATTTATCCATAATAATAAAACCTATTCTAATTATGTTTAACATAATATTTAGAATTCCAAAACAATGAATCAATTAAAAGACAATTGACTAACCATTTTAGTTGTCCTTATTTTCACAATCATACCAATACTCAAATCTCTACTGAACTATCCAGTTCCATTAATTCAAAAGTCAGTCTAAACCAATTCTGACATCAGAAAAACTCATTAAGCTACAGAAATAGACATAATTCTCTAAGTGTCTGGCAGAATAACAGAGATAAACATATTTAATCCAAACAACAAGGTTCAAATGAATGAAGTCAGAGTTCAAACTCATAGAAGTCTAACAGAAATATTGTTCCAGATAAAATGATGCTAATCAAACCAGAAACCAACATAACATAACATTGAAAAGTAAAGCCTAAGACTGTCAGGGGCATGACAATAGGCCACACACAAATCCATGGTCAAATTGTCTATGCTAATGAGAACATAGATCGTCAATCCTCAATCAATAAAATGAAGGGACCAAAGTTCAAAAGTAGAAACAAGTATGAATAGGAGGGTAGAGTACTACACACCAGATACCATAAAATTATTAACCCACAAAATGGCCAACACCAAATTATTGCTATGAAAGAAAGGATGCCTAGTCAATGGCATAAGTAGAAAACCACCATCTCTAACAAAGACCCAACACAAAAGAAACTAGACCATGCAAAAAAAAGTAACCTAGTCAACAACCCTTTGTTGGTCTCCCCAACTAGAAATAAAGTAGTGACCACACTAAAAACCCTAGCACAACAATATCCTTTTCATCAAGCTCATCAAGCTCATCGTTTGTTGTTTCTTCCTTTTGCACAAAAACCCTAACTCTTCCTGCAACCTTTTTACCTCTACTCTTTATTCTTTTATATTTTTAGACATTTTTAATGAATATTTATATTTCTCTTATTTTTATCTTCGAATTCTAGAAATCAAACTAACCAAGATAAGACTTATAACTTATGCATAATGTCTTATTCAAAAAATTATCCTAGCTAATATGAAGTTATATACTTCTCAAAGAGTTATTCAATAGAAGTATCACCTACAATCCTCCTTTATTCCATCCAATAATGTCGCAATAATCCTTTGGTGCTTGTATAATACCTCAATTTTGTTCATTTAAATAAGAATTTTGAAAAGAACATTTTTTTGTCATTATCATCTCCTAAATTTGATGGTTCATGAATTCCACCTTCTAAATGAGATAATTTATTATTAATTTTCTTTAAGTTTACTATTAGTTATCATTGTTAGTGTATTGCATTATAGATGTAGTTATGTAGTTATTATGTCATTCATAGTTTGTAGGTTATGAAATTACAACGTTTCTCCTCTATATATTTGTATGCTAGTCATCAATGATCAATTAAGAATATTTAATTTCTTTATATTGTTTCAAAGCACAATTCAAGCTTGATCCTAGAACTTATTGAAGATACTATGTGATAACCCAACTTGAGAAAATTAAAGAAACAAATATACATCCATATGGATTTATATGATTGATGAAAATTTAATTTGTTGTCTAGCACATTAAAGGAATGTCCAAAATTTGGTGTTGTGCAATGGTGTTAAAAATATGGAAATTCATTCTAGTCGTGCCAACATTAGAAGGATATAAAATAGGAATTTGCAAGGGTAAGACATTAATTATGTCTTGAATTCATGGACATTACTACCTAGATATAGAATCAATCATTCTTGTGCGTATAATTGAAGAAGTACTATGTGTGTCCACATGTGTATTTGCCTAAATTTAGTGCCAAAGGCAATGTAAAATAGAGAGGAGATTATGAGATTGAAACTATAAGAGGAGTAGATTAGGTCAACAAATTTTATTCTAGATCCGATGTTCAAGTAATTTAATGACAAATTCCCTTGCATTATATTTTCATTTGATATTTCTTCCACTTTGTAATTTTAAATGGAAAGTAAGATCATGTTGATTTACATTCGATATGAAGGTAATATATGGTTATCTTGTGTTGATTCCAATTTTTATTATTCAATAAATTTATCAAATCTACACAATATGGATCATTTTGTTTTTTGTTGATACGTATGATGGTGGTTGCTTGTGCTTTTTTTTAGAATAATAAGTGTTGAGATGTTGTTGTTGGCATTATTGTCATCAATGTAAAAAACCCTATACTAGATATATATGCTTCAGGTGATGTATAGATTTGTTCTATCCTATGTAGAGTATTATGGTAATGAATTATGTTGATGGATGTCCCTACTTCAGTGATGGTGATATATCTTTTTGATACATATATGGTATTTGGTGGATACATAAATATGAATTTTTGAATGGATATCATTAGATGTTGTATTTTAGAGTTCTTCTGGATATATTTTCTATTCAGATATTCATGCAGTATATCAAAAGTTTTTTATATTTTAGTTGTATTCAGTTTTGGATAGACGCTACTTGGTGCTATCCTTCAGTTGATGCTGATTTTTTGAAGATCAAGGCATGGTCTCAGTTGTATTGCTCCCATCAGCCCAGAATAAATTTATCTTTCAGTGTTTATGCTATGTAATGTGTTTATCTTATGTGTGGCCTATCTTTGGATCTCATAGTAGTGTGGTATGGAGTTCTCATATGTGAAACCTATCTTTTAGGTTTGGTGCTAGCATGTTGAACTATGTTGAAATATATTTTTATATTCAAGGCGATATATTTTGCTAGGCTAACATATGTGTTTTGGTTCTTGATGGATATGTATATATAGAACATCTGTTTAGATTTGAAGGTATGAGAGAGTAAGTATGTTGATGGTGATATAATGAAAGCATGGTTATGAGTACTTGGTAGTGAAGTGTGTGAGAAAAAATAAGAATTTTGAAGGATAATTGTGAAAGTAGAGAAAAAGCTTGTAGAAAAAAGGAGTAATCAGTTTTGTAGAAGGTTGGTGAAGGTTGGTAGAAGATCTCTAACTGAATTTGTTGTAGATATTTTTTGTTGTGCTATTAACTAGAACTATCTCATGCATGTACAGATGCAACATCATCATTTCATATTTTATCTATAAGACCTTTTTCTAATGAGTCATTTTTTTATTAGTCATGAAAAACCAAAAGATGATTCTTTCGTACTATTGTTCAAGAATAGAGTTTGAGTCAACTTTGGTTGACTTATACATGAAGATAAAAGAGGGTCATTTCCTTGTGCATTTTTCACCCATTTTGAACTCACCAAAAGATATTACCTTATATTGATGAAAAATTATTTGCAAGCACTTTTATCTAGTAAATAACTATCTAGTCTTGCAGTCAACAATTACAAACATAAATTCATAAAATACTCTTAGAAAAACACATCAAAGAAGAACTATGAATGATGAAAAAAGTAATATTGGTTCTTTATTTCTTTCATTTTGGACTCATTTCAAACTTCATGTTTTGTTGCACTAGTCTTGAGATGAATTTTTTTTTGCGAGAGATCATACTGAGCATGTACTAAATGTAATTTACAATATATATGCCAAAATTATGATTCATTCATAATAAGATAGTCTAGTAAAACACTATCTAGTCATGCAACTAACAATCACAATCATGAAATCACAAAAAAATGTTGTAAGATGACTCCTAAATCCATCAAAGAAGAATTATGATCTAACGATGAAAGTTGTAATGTTAGCACTTTTTCCATTCATTTTGGACTCATTTAAACCTTCGGTGGTTGTTGTAATGGTCTAATAATTTTTCTACAAGAGCTCATATCCAACATGTATTAAATGTAATTTATAATTTTGTTTTCACAATCAATGATGCACTCATGATAGGTCGATGCAATAAAGAACTATCTAAGAATACAACTAACAATCACAAACATTAACTTAAAACAAAATAATGTAAGATGACTCTTAGGATAACTCCATGTTAAGCACACTTGAGTTGGAGTAGTACTGAGATGGATGACCTCCTACAATGGTCCAATTGTGATTGAATCCTGATAACAATATCACAAAGCGATTATTTTACAAATTTTAAAACTCTTATCTAATTAAACTCAATTATAACATTATAAATATATTCATTAGATTTTTCAATAAATTTTCCTCTTAAGAAGTATAAAGTAATATGTATACATTTCTATGATTAATTCATCACCAATAAGTTTTAAAATTTCTATTCTAATATATAGAATTTGATAATACAAACACCTTTTTATTTGTTGAATGAAAGGATGATTTTGTAAATATTTTGAACTTGTTGAATACTACAATTTATATAGTGAATATATATTAATTTAATATAATATGGAAGTGAATCTTGATTGATACATCAAATTGTGCTTACAATTAAATACTAAAAATATAATTTTTTTTGAAAAAAATGAGTTTAAACTAGATGTAAGAAAAATTTTCATCATTATTTATGTGAGAAACTTGTTAGCTCTAGTTATTCTCCACACAAAATGGCATAGCTATAAAAATAACACAAGTCGGTGTTTTTTCATTAATTTTTTACATTTTGACAGTATTGTGGAGACAAATTATGAAAATCAAACCAGTGAAAATTGTACAAAAATTCATCGTAGTATGCAAAATTAAATTTTTATAAGAATATATATGATAGTGTTATTTTGTGCAGAAAATAGTTGTGTCTAAATTATTTAATTCTAAAAGCACATTTATTTTTTATTTTAAACGACTCAAACATTAAACATAGTAATAGTTACTCATTAAATTAGTATCATGATATTGCCATTTATAATATCTACTAATATGGAGATGAAAGAATACCTTCTCAATTGATATTTTTACAAACATGAGCATGCTACTGTTAATGCAAGATCACACTAAGAGGGGGGAGTTGAATCAATTTACTCAAAACTCTAACTATTTTTACCACCAACTTCCACAAGATGTAGCATGCAAAGAAAAGTAGTAACAAAGTAAAAAAAACATTAGAATCATGCAACACTTTGACACGGATATTTTTCTTATGGAAACCCTTATTAGAGGGAAAAACCACATGTGGGAATTAGTACCCACAAATCCTTACTATTGCAGTAATAAGGTGTCATGTTAGCAGCATTACATCCACTTGATTAAGGGTTCACCCAATTAAGAGTGTTCATCCATGTTAGGAGCTTACAACATAGACCTATTAGGATCTACCTCGTTAGAGGATTTAGAAGTCCAGCTAAGAAGTCACTATGTTAGAGGATTTAGTCTTCAGACCTATTAGGATCCTTCTCACCCTATTAGGAGTGACCCGGTTAATGGGTTTCTCTTGTCAACCTGATAAAATCAACAAGTAAATAATGATCTAATAATTTCACTTAATGCATGACATATCAATTGTAATCCTGATCAAGGGTCTTCTCCAAAAGACTTCTTCACTAACACTTTTGATCACCATAAACCACCGTAAAAATAATAGTATAGCATGACCCATTGATCTTTCCTCCCTTCTCTCATTATACATAATACATCAGATTTGATAAAAATACATTTTCACTAATTAGGTCATCCAAGACCTAAATTACATCCTTATAATTAATTCTCACTCATTTTTTAAACCCTAAAGCATAATACCAATTCAAAATTACAATCTCAACTTCATTTTGGCCTCTAGATCCATCACACCATTGATTTGGAAAATAAAATTCAAACCATATCACACTCTCCAATGCACTTGCACAAATCTAAGAAATCTGATCATCATGATCATGTAAATACCAACTCATCATTCCTCATTGATTTGACATGTCACCGTGATCCTTCAAACTCATAACAACTTATCGCAACATGATGCAACATCACTAGTTAAGGATCTAGCCAATTGACCAAAGAACTTATTGTTCCTTTCACTAATTGATCTCCTTTCCACTATAAATCTTTCCACCGATCACTAATCATGATGCAATCGTGCCAAAAACTCCATAACATAGTCAAGAAACCACATCCTTAGTTGCAACACTAGAATCCAAACCATCTTGACATAATCATCAAAACATCACTCCTTGGATTCAACCTATTCTTCCTATTTACCTGACGTCCTTTGAACAATCATAAATAAAACACACATAATATAAACTTGTGTGGTCATAGATATATCATCTTTAGACATCACTAAATATTCCTTCACAATAACACACTCCAACTCTTACCATAGCTCTAGATCTAACCTCTTGAACATACCTCACCATAAAAGAAATACTATCAACCAACAACCACTAAGTTTACATCAATGACAACATCGTAATTGATCATCCTATCATCATACTTGCATCAAACACATATCATAACATACTCATCTGATCTATGCATCAATTACATTAGTTATGCCAACAATCTCCCCCTTTGGCATTAATGGTAAAACCAATTAGAAACACAAACAGTACCAAGAAAATAGTTCTTTTATGTTCCTAATCTCTTTATCCTCCTTACCTATTCTGATCAAACTCTAATACTTCTCCTCCTTTGATTTACTTCTCCCCCTTTGGTTCTTTATGTAATTCTTCTCCCCCTTTGACAATAATTCCAAAGGCGTAACATGACTCAGTCTTCATATATTGTAACTATCCTCATCACCTACTAAATTCTCCCCCTTACCTGATCACTTACTTCCAATTGAAGTGTACGAGAGCTACCACCTAAAACTTTCACTAAATCTAATCTACTCCCCTTTTCTTCAATAGGTTTACTAGTAAAATAATCTTCCCTTACAAAAAAAATTCTTACTCCTCTAATGCATTAGATGTACACATATCCAGTAGAACTAAGTCTACCTAAATATCTTCAATCCTCTTTTCTTTCTCATATTTTCTTCTTCAACTGATATAAAAAAATTTGTAGTTGAGTGAGCCACAAGACTTTCTACTAGCTTCTTGAGTTATTCATGTGTCTCAGCTTTCCTTCTTCTCAATAACCTCAACAAACTTGAAAAATCACAAATAATGATAAGAATCTTACCATATCCCTATAAGGCTTTGTGACTTGGTACACACTTACTAATAAACTGACTCTTTCCAATGCAATGGATTGAACTAATTTATTTTTCCTTTGGTGCTCATGTCTTTTGGACTTAATACATTTTTGCATCCTCTTAACTTTCCAATTGATCTCCTACAACAACCACCAACCTATCAGACTTAGCAATAAATATGGCATACTCATCACAATCAACTTATGGCACTAGATCTTCCAATACATCACTTGCTGACTTGAGATTCTTTCTTTTGTGCCTTAATCACTTGATTATTTGCCTTGGATTTCAATATAGTAGAAATCTCTATCATCTCACTTGAGCTCAGAGCATAGATATCAATAGGTCCTTGTATGACTATTTTATCATCATCATCATCATCATTGATACCTTCAAAATATGCACTACTATTTTCTTCTCTTTGTCTTTGTTAGAAGCTCATTTCTCTTCTTATACTTGTATTTTGCTTTCACCTTCAATTTTCACACTATTAGCATGCACCTGTTCACTAATAGGTGTATTCATCAATCAATCAATCATCAATTATCATTACTTAATCAATTCCTAGCATTTCCAGTACCTCCACTAGTTCCTCTAGAGCATAAGGAATATAAATGTCACCAATTATGATCTTAACATCTCCAATTTTTTGTCCTTCCTCAGTGTGTGTAATTTTTAGCTTCTCTTGTGCTATATTTTCCTCAATTTCATGTACTGATTAAGTCTCACCAGTTAACAATCTTGAAAACATCTTCTTGGTCTTAAACACTAATTCGGTCTTACCAATATAGAGACATAGGGATTTGATCTTGTAACTCAATTAAGACTTTACTTAATCATACCAAAAATAATAATATCTTTAACTGTATTTTCATTCTCACCAAACTAGTCAAAATATTTGTTGACTCCAACCAAAGGAGCCCATTCTCTAACCTTATCTAAAATCTTGTCAACAAAAACAAACTTACTCATATCAGGTATCATAGTCTTCTCCATAGGGGAACTAACAACTTTGGACTCCTTCCCTATGGTCTTCACCTCTTACTTCCCTTCATCTGATTCAGTTCATTATTATTCTTCCTCTTTCTAGTAGCCTTCACTATAGTTCATATGCATTCTTGCTTTTGGGGGACTCGGGTGGATCCTCCTTAGCAATCTTCATTTTCTCTCCATTGGAGACTTCACTTATGAAGTGACATTTTCCTATTTAACTATTGCACTTCTTGCTTGTCCATCTATCAATAGGGGCTCTTACTGGTTGTTGAAGATATCACTTCAACCTCTTCATCATTATCACCTACATCATCAAATATGCTTACTTTCTCTGCTGCATAATTTCCATTTTCCATATCTATTTTTCTTCTATTGTAAGTCCTATAGCAGGGGAATTTATTCACTTCTTTTCTTGTTTCCATGGCTACCGGTTGAGCATAACTATGTACCTCTTATCATTTCAAAACTGATTACTGATTGGTAACACTTCATCTAATACAGTCAAACTTCGCATCACATAACTATTCATCATAACTCAATACATCATATGCATCTAGGTATACAGATAGAATTTACCCCACATTCTTCTCATGGGTCTAAGATTGATCTGACCTTAATTTCTCCCCCTAATCCAAAATAGGCTTAGTTAGCTGATGAATTCTCCATACCTAGTTGAAATGCATATTCTTGTGATGTTTTTCTGTCATCCTTTTTTTCTCATACTTTACTCATATGCTTTCTAGTTTCCTCCCCATTCACAATTTTTTTCCCTTTTGATCCTCTGATCGGTTTACTAGTTGGTTTCTCATTCTACAATTCCTTTCTAGATGACTAATCTTGTGACAATGAAAACATGTCATCCTAGTAGATCTCCAAGGTACGACATTACCTATGTTTTTCCTCCTTCTGCAATTCACATCCATGTGTCCATAGTTTCCACAAATTGAGAATGTGACATTGAATTTCCTTTCTCTTTGGTAAGGGATTTCCCGGTTCACAGGTGATCTTACATTATTGTTGAATCTAGTCCTACACTCACTAGCTCTATGTCCATACTTCTTGTAGTTATAACAATGACCATTAAACACATTAGGTTTATTTCTGCAAACCCTAGTAGTATGACCTTCTTCATGATAGATTGAACATGTAGGTTTAGTAAGTCTAAATTTGCATTCTCTTGCAACATTTCCTAATTTGTGATAATTAAAACAAACTGGTTTATAGACTTTCTTACCAAGACTTTTCTTGATCACCTTGGGTGGAGACTTGTCATCTTGATTGGCCTTCTTGGATTCAAATGTCTCACCAATCTCAAAGGTAGTCTGACCAGTATAGCCTAGACCGATTGTGTCATTGCTTCTTCTTTGACTTTTTAATTTCTCATCAAGTTTCTCTAAACTCTCATTAAATTTATTCAACAACTTGTTTGCATCATCAAGTTCTTTATGTAATCCCTCATTCATTTTGCATAGGCCTTCATTCTCTCTTCCCAAATCTTCATTTCTCATCATTAGATTGTTGGTCTCACCTCTTAGATCTTGTATTTCATCTTTGGTCTCATGAAGATATGCCTGCAAGGTTCCAAATTCATGTTCAGATCTGGAAATTTCAACCACTTTTTCATTTAGGGTATCTCCTACCATATTCTTATCTTCTTCTACAGCTTTCCTAGCTTCCATTTCATGACATAACTTAATGGACAAAGCTTCTAGCTCCCTCTTCATATTCTTCTTGTCCTTTCTTATTTTTTCATTATTTTGAGACAAGGCTTCTAGGGCCGCTTCAAATTCCTCAAATCCACTTTTTTCTAACAATTTCTCAATGTAATCTTGGCTTTCATTCATTTTCTCAACAAGCTCATTTGTCTTATCCCTTGAGATCTTTAGTTTATCTTTAATATTTTCAATCATGTCTTTAGCTTCTTCAAGTTGTCTTATGTATCTCAAACCCTCCATATATACCTCAAGGATCTTCCCAAGTAGTTAGACTTCTTTAAGGGAACTGGCTTTGATACCAATTATTAATGAAAGATCACATTGAGAGGGGGGTGAATTAGTGTACCCAAAACTATAACTATTTTCACCACCAACTTCCATAAGATATAGCATGCAAAGAAAATTAGTAACAAAGTAAAACAAACATCAAAAGAATGAAACACTTTGACACAAATATCTTTCTCGTGGAAACCCTTATTAGAGGGGAAAACCACATGTATGAATTAGTACCCAAAAATCCTCACTAATATAGTAATAAGTTGCCATCTTTGGAGCATTATATCCACCCAGTTTAGGTTGACCTAGTTAATAGTGTTCATCCCTATTAGGAGATTAGAACATAGACATGTTAGTATCTACCTCACTAGAGGATTTAGAACTCCATTTAAGAAGTCACCTTATTATAGGATTTAGTTTGCATACCTATTAGGATCCTACTCACCTTGTTAGAAGTGACCTAGTTAAGGGATTTCTCTTGTCAACATGCTAAAATCAACAAGTAAATAATGATCTAAAAATTGCACTCAATGCATGATAGATCTAGTGCAATCCTAATCAATCGTCTACTCTGAAACACTTCTTCACTGCCACCTTTGATCACCATAAATCACTACAAAAATAATAGCAGCACCACGCATTGATCTTTCCTCCCTTCTCTCATTATACATAATACATCAGAAATGATATAAATGCATTTTCACTAATTAGGTCAGCCAAGACCTAAATTACATTTTTATAATTAATTCCTTCTCATTTCTAAAACCCTAAAATGTAATACCAATTCACAATTAGAATCTCAACTTCATGTCGGCCTCTAGATCCATCACACCATCGATTTGACATACAAAAGTCAAGCCATATCACACTCTCCATTATACTTGCAAAACTCCAAGAAATCTAATCATTATGATCATATAAATGCCAACTCATCATTCCCCATCAATCTGACACATCACCATGATCTTCAAACTTGTAAAAACTTATCGAAACATGATGAAACATCATCGGTTAAGGATCTAACCAATTAACCTAAGAACTTCCTATCTCTTTTACTGAGTGATCTCCTTTCCACTGTAACTCTGTTCACCAATCACTATTTCTAATACGGTCACGCCAGAAGCTCCATAACATAGTCGAGAAACCACATCTTGAGTTGCAACACTAGAATCCAAACCATCTTGACACAATCATCAAAACATCACTCCTTGGCTTCAACCTATTCTTCATATTTACCTGACACCCTTCAAACAATCATAAGTCAAAATACACATAATATAAACTTGTGCGGACATAGACATATCATCTTTAGACATCACTAAATCTTCCTTCACATCCGCACACTCCAACTCTTACCATAGCTCTATATCTAACATATTGAACATACCTCAACATAATAGAAATACTATCAACCAACAACCACTAAGTTAACATCAATGACAACATCATAAATGATCATCCTATCATCATACTTGCATCAAATACATAACATAACACAACATAACATACTCATTTGATTTATGCATCAGTTATGCCAATAGCTACCATACTTTCCCTCACTTGAAAAGAACCGTTTATCTAAATCATAATGTTTATCCTCCCTACATTTACACATCTTGTCTAGTGCAAATCCATCTCTCAACTTCTCCACACCTTTCCCACCAATTCCAAACAAACTCTCATTCCACTCATTGGAAATACTCTGTCTAGAATAAATATCTCCTTCACCTTCAAAATTTTTATTAAGTTCATTGTGTGCCTGGCCAATCCTTCAAACAAGTGAGCTCCAAACTTTCCCCAGTGTAGTGTCCCTCCATATTTATCAATCAACATTTTCTTGATCTCTTGATACACATTTTCATTCAAGTTGGGTTTACACACTTCCCTTGGTTCATAAATTACAAGGTCCATCCTCACCTGATCCTGAGAAGGTCCCAGGTACGCCTCAGACTTCTTAAGAGACCTAATAACTATTAATTGTTTCTCACACATCCTTTGTAGCTCCAAATCTCTTATTTTCTTGTATATCCTATATGGCCTTTCTATTCACTTCAATGATGGAGTAATAATTTTTCATTGAAATGATGCGTCCTTCATTCTCAATAGAGAAAATCTTTGAGAGGATAAAATTTAAAATAATGCACCCAAAATTTAAATTTTTTATTAATTTTCCTGAAATAAAAGAAAATAAATTTAATTTTTTTAGTGACTGATACTATTATCCCCCAATACAAAAATAAATAATTTTTTTTTTAAATTATTTAAATATGCATAAATTTTAAAATTGTAGAAAATGAATACATTCTCAAAGATAATTGAACCCAATAAAAGCATTGATATACAAACATGAGCTTTGTTAGAGAAGGAGGCCATGCCTATTGGAGAACGTAGAAGGTATATTTTAGAAGCAAATAAATTATCAGATAAAAAAAACACAATAGGATGAAGGCTTGTTAAATTTACAATAATGAAAGGAGGTAGTGAGGCATTGTCCAAAAGGTTATGTCTACTAGATATTGAGCATGTTAGTACAAGAAGCTAAAATTGAAGGGCACAATTCAGATATCCAAATCAAAATGAAAGAATACAAGTAAAGTAACTACACTGATATGGATTGATTGTAGAATATAATTTAAAATTATGCTTTACAACATGAACATAGACAAGATAGTGTATTAAATCTCTTCAAGCAGCATGCTAAATAGAAGTAGAAAGTTTACTAATAGAATAGAAAATTTAGGAAATAGATTTTAAAAAATGGATTCATGGATTTTACAGAAACCAACTATACCAATTGTGTTAGAAATATGCATACAAATCTAGAGAATTGATTATGGAAGTGATATGTTAAAAACTTTATATGAATTAGGTAAAAAAAACTAGGATAAGCTTTAATTTCAATTAATAGATGATTCCATTAGGTCAGTAAACTAACATGGCATAATACTTATGAAATGGATAAGGAATTATTTTCATAGATTTTGCAGAGAGAAGCTTTACCAACACAGATCTATGGAATAGAATATAGCAGTGACACATTTATATGAATAGGATAAAAGAAGCTATGATCAGTTTTAATTTATTAAGATGACTAAATATTTCAGAAGGTGTGGTGAGCATCCCATAACTTTGTTAAAAACTCAAATGAAAATAGAAAAATTGCATGGTGCATATAGTATTGAGGAAATTTTTTGTAACAAAACCAAGGTAAGGAATGATAAGCATCTTTTTTCTAAGCATGTGTCTGATAAATGTCATCAATTATATCATATTATAAAAGATTTTTTGCATTAACAAGGCAACAATATAACAATAGTGAAGCATAAGAGGAAATAATTAGGAAGAATTAAAACAAAGCCACTATTAAGCATAAAAAAGAATCCTAATTCATCTTGCCTTGCTAACCAATCATTGTTTCCCTCATTTATGCACTTGTCATTAAAATTTCTTCTTTACTTTATTTTAAGTATTTAACATCTAAAAAGAATTCATGCTCCATCTGTATGATAACATATGGGAGCATCATAGACACATTAATTCATGCACACATGCCGGTTAGGAAGTATTTATTGCATGTCTAGATTTTAAGTTTCACCCCTCCAATACAAATTTTTAAATAAAGTTCATCGGCGATCAAAAGAATGCAAGTACAAAAGAGCACACATTCAAAGTTTATCACAATAGTTGAGATCAATTACATGTTCATAATTATAGAGTCAATAAGAAAATTGAATTTTGTACTAGAAAACAATAGACAAAACTTGAATTAAATGTTTTTCATAATTTGTCTTGATATTTTTCAATCAACCCTAAGTTGAAAAAATTGGCATTGTTCCACTTCCAAAAGCTTGGAAATTTACAAATTTGAAACAAGTTAGTACCATAGATTACATTTTGTAGTTAACAACATAAGAATGTGTTCATTATGCAAAGAAAATAGAAATCAGCTCAAGCTTATTATTAATTCAAAATAAAATTCATGTGTAGAAGAGGTTGTGTTGTAGTTGGGTATGGATTATATGTGGTAGCTAAGGAAAGTATAAGAATAAAATCATAAAGAAAAAGGAAGAGATTGTAGAATTTGAGACATACTAGAATTTATAGAAAGTCATAAATATAGATTGAAGCTATTGATTAAAAATCAACAAATTCATGATGGGAATAATTCAATGGAAAAAAAAAAAAAAGTTGAGTCTTGGCTAGTAAACAACCTACAAAAGAGTGAGGTATAAATCAACTTTTTAGGAATTCACCAAAATGGTGTCATGTTAGTGAACTTTGAGAAATAATATGTGTGTGAAGTAAAGTTTTATTACCTTGTGGAGTCATCTGTAGTCAAAAAAGTATTTGTGGAGATGGCAATCTTCGTCTATATGTTCTAAGATTTACAAACATCAATTAGGTCAGTGTTAATATATATTGTAAATAATGATCTTGTAAAATTGTAGCAATGGAAAAGAATAATTTTTATAATATTATGCTTGTGGCTTCTTTTGTGATGCCAATGATGGAATTATTCATTGTAACTGTGAAGGTTCCTTGTATTTCAAACTTTTGCATGAGGAAGGCATCTTTAGACATGTCTTTTTTGTAATTTTCAAATGTTATCTTTGCAAGTTTGAGAAACTTTTCTTCTAACATTCTGTTGTGCAAGTTGAAGTCAAGAATTCCATCTTTAGTTTCAATTATGCATTGCAAAAAAGGTTGATATGAAAAAATTGTTGGTTTTGCACATTTGGCATAGTAAGCATTGTGGTTACTTGAAGTGTGACATATTGAAATTGTGTGGTGACATGAAGTGGTTGGTATAGTGAAAGGCACACATTCTTTATTTTCAAGGTTTTGGTTACCTACCACAAGAAGAAAGTTTTTAGTAAAGGTATGAATCTTTTTTTAAATTTAGTCGATGTAAATGATTGTAGAGGTTTATTATAGTGAGTGTTTTTATTGGCTACCTAGATACTTGATGAAGCAAGTGTTTGTAAAAAAAATTGGTGAATTTGTCATTGAGTGTATCAGTAAAAGTGGCTAGACCTTATTTAATGGTGGTTGTACCTCTTGCACCATTGTTTACAACATTTTTTAGGAGGAGAAGTGGTGTTCTTGGTCATCTTGTTGAAGTATTGTTTCAAGGCTAGTGTAGGATTGCTATGTGTTTTAGGGACTATTAGCTACAAAAAAGAAAGATATATGTTAGTTGGTATAGATAATGAGCTCTATAATTCCATTACCATGTAAGTTGTGTGTGTGTTTTTTTAAAATAACTTACAGTAGTTACATGATTAGATGGCAATTCTCCATCTTTAATATGTAGTTGAAACTGTGTTGATTCTTGATCATGTGAAGCTACAAGGACTCCTAGTGTCCCAATTAGGTAGCTATTTATGGAGTTGATCAAGTGGGGAATGGTTGTATCAAGTGTTATCCTTTTCTTCTTACACACTTAATCAATTTTTTCAATTGTTATTACAAAATTTAGCAGGAGAGATTAATCAGTATCTCCTCTTTCATATTGTATTTTTTCTTTATTGTGAATGTTTTTAATTATACACTTGTGTTTGGCAATAGCTGGGGCAAAAATGTATCAATTAATTTGTTACTGATATTTGTTGTTATAGTCATTTGGCCATGTCTATCAATGAGATCTACATGTGCGATTGTTTTTTTGGTTCACTTGGAAAATTTCTTTTGAAAGTGGGGACATATGTTACCAATACATCACCTTCCAAAATGGTTGTAGATTTTGATGTACAAATTTCAATGATGGTAGATGCGTAAAAATTTTGCAACTTTGACCTATAATAATTTGTACACCATTTGCAAGGTATTTTCAAATAACATTAGAATCTAGATATAAGAAGTATTTTGACAACGACAACATAAATAGTTGAGTGGAATTTATGTGTGGTGCAAGAAATATATTTTTGGAATTTCTGAAAACACTTGCCTTTTTTTCTCTTGATTGTCATCTGAATGGCTTGTGTTGTCGGGAAGGTTATCTTGCTGAGGAGAATTTATTTGTGATCTACAAATAAATGCATAATATGGGATGACATATAAATTTGAACAACCAAAAAACATTTGCAAATAATGAAAATGACAATGTAAAGAGAAGTATGTAATGGCAGTACTCATTTTCAAGATGTGTACATTTTTTATTGCAAATTGGATTGAGCCATTGTGTCTTCCATTTTGGTTTGTGCAATAGTTTTTGATTAAGGTAAAAGTAGGTGTTGAAGGGGCCTTGAAACCCTTTATAGAAATAGACAAGATAGAAACAAAAACCATCAATCAAATAAAACAATGTTGGAAGCAACCCCAACTAGCGGGATCCATAAATCCAACAACCAACATGCCAGCAACAAACTAGACAAAGACTGAAGTCAGTAGAGATAAAAAAAATGAAGCATAGAAATGTATAAAAAAATGTATGTTATATATGTTCTATAATAAAATATAGAAACAATTAGGAAATGATAAAATGAAAAGGGAATGTGTTTTAGAAATAGATATTATAATGCTCTATCAATAGATGAGAAAAGGTTAGGCATATATGATAAGATAAAATAAGTTGATAATACCTATAAGTATTTGTGTAGTGTGACAATATCTTTTCTAGGGTAGCTATAGACAATATGATTGTGAGTTTGTTGAATTATAGCTAGTTATTGTATACCTGTAAACATCAAGTAGGCTTTAGAGAAAGAAGCTAAATAAAAAGAGTGCAGGGGAAAAAGAACTTCAAAGCTTGTGTACAATAGCTTAATACATGACAAACACAATACTTGTAAGTATTGCAGCATGACAATGTCTTATCCAAGATGAAAGAAAACAAATATGATTGTGATTTTGTTGAATTGTAGCCAATTATTGTGTATCTTTAAACATTAAACATTTTTAGAAACAAATTGTAATTATGTATACTATAGATGGATTTGTAGAGCTATTGTAAAGTAGTATGTCCAACAAGTTTCTAATATAGTGAACTTTATGAGAGCAATATCAATATTGTCTATCTGAAAGTGATCCAATAGATTTCTTGCATGTGTTGTTGGCTTGTCAACAACAAATGATAGTTTATGTTGTTGCATAAGTTCAAGGAGCATTGTTTTTTCTTTTGTTGAATTTATCATGTCAATGTTAAAATATCATATAATAATTAAGTTAGAGTTGGATGGCTATGAGTTGACGATGTTTTGTATCAGATTAAATAGTTCAAAAATTGGTGTATCTGGTGTCAAATACAAATTTGTAATGTGTAAAGTAGTATCAAAAAGCAATATGTCAAATGTTATAGATTCTAAGTACTTTGTTGCAAAAGTCTATTATTTTTGCAATGTAGTTATTTTCGTTCAACATGTTAAAAGACCATGAATAACTAGTGAAGGATAGAAATTGAATTTTTAATTTAGTAATGTAAGATGTTCAAGTCTCTTGTCTCTTGTTTCTTGGAGAAGTACAATTTCAACAAGAAAATCATAATTGTCAGTTATTTCTTATGCATGTAATACAAAGATACATGTATTCAAAGAACATATACTAAAATGAGTCGATGGTGTAGAAGAAAGGGTGTATTGTGGTTTCTATTATCCTAATATTTAAATTTGTTGCATTTCACTACTCACTTTTTGTGATACTTTAAAGTTTTGGTGTTCCAATTTGTGCATTAAGTACAATGATTCAATGTTTCTTACATGTGATAGAGTGATGTAGATAAGTCCATGCCAATAGACTTTGCAAGGATTAAAAGCAAGTGCATCCATTATAAGACCATGTTCTCTATGGATTTTTCTTGCACGTGCTAGTTGGAAAGGGAATTATGTTTAAGTGATAATTTTTGTAGCTATTCTAACTTTTCTAGCAATTCTATTATTGATGTCCAAGAAGGAAAAATATAACTTGTGTATAAACTTTGCAATCTTTGTCGACACAATTTTCCAAAATTGTGAGATCATCAAATTGAATCTAAATAATGTCTTCTTTCTTAGTTGTGTGCAATTGGAAAATGTCATTAATGTCATTGACTAGACCATCTTGCGTGTTAAGGTTTCCAACAATTAGCTCAACCAAAATTCCTGGCTTCACAAAGATTGTGTTAGGCAATGATGACTTTTCAATTTGGTAGTGGTTATTTTCAATGGTTGTGTCTTTTTTATCAATGGCATCTAATACATAGAGCTTGGTCGGCAACTAGTTTAACATTTTCTTGTTGTGGTCATCGATAGCTAAATTTCGTTGGAAAAGTAAGGGAATCTTGGATCATTGGAAGGAGGCTTGTGGCATGTAGTATTCAAGTAGGAGATATCTTCATCTATTTGTTTATCTAATGACATTTTGTAGTTCAAAACATGTGATAGTATCATTCTAAAATGTGTTTGAAATTTTCTTATTATTTATTGTTTGTTGTTCAAATATCCAAGTATCACATATAGGTTGTGCTTGGTAGAAGTCACCACAAAATATGATATTGACATTGGCAAAGGGTTTTGTTGGTGTATATTTTATTTGATGAAGTCTTGTATCAATGTTGTATAGCATTGCATAGCCAATCAATGATGCTTCATCAATGAGTAGAATTCGTAATTGGTCAAGTTTTTTTCTTAAGATATCAAACATGTTTGAGTCTAAAGGTAGCATTTTTAAAGAATTGCATGGTAAGTGAAATACAGAATGTGCAGTGTTTCCACCTACATTAAATACAACTTTACCTATTGAAAAAATGATAATCCCTTTGGGCTTGAGTGGATCACTATCTATTTTCTTACCATATAATTGAATTAGAGCTTCATAGAGCACTATAGCTATGAAAGTTTTTCCTATGACAGCCCCACCTGTCAAGAATAAGTATAATGTTTTTAGGGTGCAAGTCTCAATGTCATTACTACATTTTTTACTATTGATTGTTGTTCTCTATACAATTGTCTTCATAGATTGGAGTATCATGGTTACTAAGCATAAATGAATGACCTACTTTTGAAAACAATAATTTGCAAGTACAAAGTGTGGATTTTAGATTTCTTGCATATTTTAGGTCAGTTATGATGTCATATTTTTCTATTTCATTTTGTTATTTGTTCTGGGAAATTTCATGTGCAATGCCTATTATCGGATACTTTTCAATGCCAGCTTGTGTTGTAGCTACTTCAATGTCATCCCATCTATTATCAATTTGTGCATTGAATAATTTTTTAATATTTATAATTTGAGTTTTATTTGCATTGAATAATTTTTTAATATTTATAACTTGAGTTTTATTTGCATTGAATGTACCACTCCATGTTTTATAACCAAGCATGATAGTGTTTTTTCACTAATTATAAAAGGTACATATAGCATAAGTTTTTATCTGTAGTAATTTTCATGATCAATATGTGGATTGTATTTTACAAAGTGTATGATTTGTGTTTTTTTTCTTTTTTGGACCTTTGTTGGGTTGTTGTAACTTAGTAAGTCATGTATTAAGCTAGTGGTAGTTTATCAAAATCTTTTGGTCTTTGTGTGTACTTTTAGATTACAAATTCATATATTATGTTCTCAAAACTATCTTTTTCTTTTGCTAATAGCTTAGGGATCTTTAACATAAAAACTATATTCTCTAATGGTGTAGTATTGATGAAAATGGTTTTTCCTGAACATTTACATAGTGGCAATGACAAGACAATGTGAACAACTTGGCAACTAGACATCTGTTGATAGTTAAGCAATGCATTCCCTAGTTTGTGTATGAATTGTGTCTTTTCGTCATATGCATAGGTGCATTATTTTAGTAGTTGGTGAAATGAAAGAGACAATGTTCTCTCTTGTTTTTAATATATGAACAATAATAATATGTAGCAACATATGCATCTAATACATGAATTTTGTATATATATTTGCATACCATAAAGGTGGCAATTGCTTTGCAAATGCATTTATCAAAATATTAGCTAGATCTCTTTTTAGCATGACAATTCTCCTTGTCAATGTTGATTACAACATTACATTGTAATTTGCTTCATCCATTTGAAATCCGTACAAGAAATTGTCGAATACGATTTCTTTTGTGTAATGTTTATTTTTCCAATTACTTGAAGAAATATTTTTCTCTATCTTTCATTAGAGCATTGATAGTTGGAAGGGGCTCCAATATTGTTTTTTTTCTCATGGGAGGCAAAGGAAAACTAAATCGATAGTTCAAGGTTTTTTATTTTTTGCAAGTTTTTATATGATGATGGGTTTGCATCTTGACAAGATTTGCATCAAGTAATGAAGAATCACATCAAATATACTTGTCCACAAAGTTTTCTATTTTAGTATTTTTACAATTTCCAAATATAGGTGTATTTTTTATCCAAAGCATGAAATATACATGTTTGTTACCTCAGTTCTAGAATTTTGTGAAAAAAAATAGTCTAACACTTCGCTAAAGAGTTGGTGGTTTTTTAGCATCATTTTATGAAATGCATTGATTCTATGGTTGAAGTAGTGACTACAAAGAACTAGATTTTCCTTTCTTTCAAAATCTAAGTCCCTGTCTTCAATAGTTTCACTGTGCTTAGTTTGTTGTGTAGTTGATATAGCTTGCAATGATTTGCAAAATGGTTCCCAAAAGTGCTCAGCACTAGTCACTATTACAAAAAATGTTGGAGGTCCTAATTGTCTTATACTTGCAAATATATGTTTCCTTGTGTTTTATAAATAGTTTCAAGATGTGCAAATTCTTCCTAGTGATCTAAAGCCTAATGGAGATCTAAATATTTTCTCCAAATCTGTAGGTCTGGGAACATCTTTTGCAACCAAGTTTTTACATTTTATCTCAGATTTTCTTATGCACACCCATGCTAGTGAAGATATTTGTTGGATAATAGTTTTAATTGCTTTGAAGAAAATATTTTTTATGTTTTGTGTAAATTCATTGTCTTTATGCATTAGCTCCCATTTTTATATCTTTTGATAGGATAGATTTTTCACAATGTCAATTAGTCAAGCAAATCCATAGAATAGAGTTGGAAAGTTTATTTCTTCTTAGTAGGTTTCTTGAAAAATACCAAGAGGCTTAAAACCTTCTGATGGTGCAATTTTAATAATAGTTGTGTCAAGGTATTTGATTGAATGTGGCTCATTGAAATAATGAATGAGTGATTTAGTTATAGGTTCGTCATCATGTTCAGACATGCCATCATGCATATATGTTTCTGCTTCAATATTTGTATAATTGTATTATTCTTTGCTTGCAAGTAGAGCTTCCCAATCTTTATTTATGGACATATTCTCTTTTGTGCAAAAATGGAATTTTTGATAAACTTTTCAAATCATTCATCACACATGCAAGTCTGACATTTCCTTGTGTATATGCATTTTCATATTCAAGTTTTTTGTTCCAATTTAACTATTATTTTTCTAGTTTCATCTATATGCTTAGGTAGTGCTTGTTGTAACTTATCAAAGTCTATGAGAATATTGATGATTGTGTCAATTTAAGTTGCACGTTGTTCTCTTTTGTATCCTAAATGTCTCATTTGTACAAAAGCAATTCGCAAAGAGACTAGTCCCTCTTCTAGGGAAGTTAATGTATGTGTATCATCAGAAAATGGAAGCACTTCCATTTAAGACTGGTTTAGCCCTCCGAGTAGGTAGTTTGGGGTCATGTAAAATACCTCGGGTAGGTCCTTGGCTTGAATCTATCTTTTCTCCTCACTATGCCCCTTTTTCCACCCTCTTTCTACACTTTTCTGACATTCTGGACTAAGATCCTGAGATCTTTGACCTCGGGGTCAAGGTCGACCTTGACTCTGACCTAGGTCAAAGTCAACCTTGACCCTAACCTAGGTCAAATTTGACCTCGACCTTGACCCAAGGTCCAGATTTCAAGATTCCATGATTTTCGGATGTCGGGTTTCGGAAAGATTTGTTTTCCCACTTCCAGGTCTGCTCTTTCGGATTTTGGAATGGTAAAATCTTAAATTGTATTTAATCTAGGTCCATTTATATGGGTTAAGGTTTAATTGGAATTTAATTCTCCTATGTCAGCCTCTCTAGAAGTTTGTACCCTAGACTAGTATAAAAGGAAGCCTTGCTCTCTCATTTTGACATCATCCACTATCAAGTATCTTTTGCAATCCTTTGTCATCATCTTCCATCAAGCAATCAAGTGTGAGAGACATCCATGATCAAGAAAGCATTCTCAATTAAGGAAGCATTCGGGCCATCATCATATTCAAGCATTCAAGTAATCCATTGAAGATCAAGGATTCAAACATTCAAGTCTTTGGAGGGATTTGGTTCAAGCATTCAAGATTCATCATTCAAACCCTAGATCTATCCATCATGGTGGTGTGATCTTCCTTCAAGACCATTTGTTCATCTTCATTATCCCTTCAAGGTGGATTCCAAGCATACAATCATGGAGGTTTTGATTTACATTTGTTAGTGTTGATTCCAAGATTTCATATTAACATACTTAATTATATTTCAAATACAATTGCATATCTATTGAGTATCATAGCTTCATTGTTAGATCTACTTCTACTACTTGCTAGCATTCTCTATTTCAATTCTATTTTAAAGGTTGATTCCAAACTATGGTTTGACCAAGGCAAACCCCTCATCCAAACAACAAAATCCTCTTTTTCTTGTATGTATAGGTCCAGGACAACAAATAGCAATTCAGATCTGAGTACCTTTTTCAGCAAACTTCTGAGATCCACGAACATAATTTTCATTGGAATAGTGAAAGTCAAGGATGACCTTTTGGGGTAAGATTATACCCCGGGGTAAGATCTTACCCCTGTCCTGAGGTCAACGATGATCTTTCTTAGAAAGACAGAAGGTTTCTGGGTTTTCTCTGTTTCTACGTTTCCGGGTCAAATTCAATTGCAGAATTCCCTGAAACTGAACACAGACAATAGAAAATAATGATTTCTAAATCTACTTCTTTTCAAGATAAGTATTCATGTTTTATTAAATTTGTATGTCTGGAACATTTTCCATATCCCATCATCACATGTTTACATATTTCCACACCCCTTAAATTTTCATACCTTACAATATGGACAACATCTATTCATGTATTGTGTCTTATGTTCCATGGTGCAGGAAAACAAGGGACTTTTCCCAATATATTGGCTTTAATACATTGTTTGAAAATTGTCCATGTCTTATTGAAATTATCTTTGAACATTACTTACAATGGAAAATAAACAAAAAGTGTTGACAAATACATTGTCATCTTGGTGAATATTTTTATGAAAATGCAACATTTCACAAAGAGAACATGCTTGATTTGGTGTGTAATTAATGTTTTGCAAGTATGTGTTAATAGATTTCTAAGACGTTTTTTTTGGAATGTTTGTGTCTATTTTATTGCTCGATGAGTAGGATTTCTTTTGCGATATAGGGAACATATGTGCAGTGTAGATTAAGCAATTGAGATAGTTTGAATTTGGTTTTTCAGACTAGGTTCAAATATATTAGTTTATAAATATATGTGCTTTGTTGATTTACAATCAGGGATAACTTTAAGAAACCCCACCCCCCCCTCGCGAAATGTATAAAATCATGGCGAATCAAATATTTTTTGGAGAGAAATTTTTTTTAATATTGGTGGTGAATTATGTTTCAAAATATGGATATTTGGTGGCGAATTTTTTAATAACGTATACCATTTTTATAAAAATATGGCGACTACAATTTTTTTTATAGAAAAATTATTAATTTAATTAGCGAATCAGACTTCCGTATACTAATAAATTATGGAAAAACTATTTTCCAAATATTTTAATTAATTTATTTGTCATGGCGAATGTTTTTCAAAAATGCATATAAACTTGACGATTTAATAAAATAGTTGTATAGTTGGTATGGTGATTTAATAATTGGAAATAATTATTAAATTTAACATTCCAAGCGATTTAGGTTTTTAACTTAAATTTAATAAGTTTTGTTCTGATTTTTCATTCTTAAAGAATGACATGTGTGACAATTCCAGAGATTTTTTAGTAAAGGATTTATCCCACCACATTCCATCTGAAATGCACCTTCCACCGTTCATCTCTCTTAATCCAATGGTTCTGATTTGATGTTGAAGTTGCACTAGCGGGTGCAAAGGGTCCCATCACTATGATCCTCATCCAATAAGCCCACGATCAATCATACCACGTATCATGATTCCACCGAAAGTTTTTTGTAAGGGTTATGAAGACCAACAATAGGCCCAAAATTTACCTTTGGTCGTTGATGTGTTGTAATCCAATGGACGTGTGAGTCTGTGACCTCATAAAATTAGGGTTGTCAAGTTGTCTGTAGACTCAACGTGTTGGTATCGATAAGCACGACCAATCACATCAACACGTAACCTAACATCCATTATTTTATAATGTTAAATCTATAATTTGAGACCGTGTGATGATGTAAGATCAATGGCTGAAGTTTGATTTTGGGCCCAATTTCTTGAAGGAAATAGAGTTCTCCAAGAAGTCACTGAAATGTTGACATGTATCAAATTAGTCTACACTATAACCATGATCTAATTAATGCAACATCACGTTGAGAGAATAATGCCTTAATTAGTTACCAACTTGTCTACATGACTCTGCACATCTTAGGGAATAATGCCTTAATTAGTGCATGTATAACCACGGTCTAATTAATGCACGTATCAATTCTTACAACTGGTTAGTACTAGTAGGCTATGTGGATGGTTGATAATGTATCACAATTGCAGTTAATAAAAGAAATGCCATATCACTGACATTAAATTGGGTAATGTTACCTTCCATGACACTTTTTCCCATTTCACACACTCATGAATTCAATATGAAATATTTACATAATTTTAAAGGATAAATGAATTAATAAGGTTAGAGAAAGAATTGAGGGCTATTTAGAAACTTAAATTTAATAAGTTTGGTCCTGATTTTTCATTCTTGAAGAATGACGCGTGTGACAATTCCATAGATATTTTTCAGTAAAGGATTTATCCCACCACATTCTATCTGAAATGAACCTTCCACCGTTCATCTCTCTTAATCCAATGGTTCTGATTTGATGTTGAAGTTGCACTAGTAGGTGCAGTGGGTCCCATCACTATGATCATCATCCAATAAGCCCACAATCAATCATACCACATTTCATGATTCCACCAAAAAAAATTTGTAAGGGTTATGAAGACCAACAATAGGCCCAAAATTCACCTTTGGTCGTTGATGTGTTGTAATCCAATGGATGTGTGATTATGTGACCTCATAAAATTAGGGTTTTCAAGTTGTCTACAGACTCAATGTGTTGGTATCGATAAGCATGACCAGTCACATCAACACATAACCTAACATCCATTATTTTATAATGTTAAATCTATAATTTGAGACCGTGTGATGATCCAAGATCAATGGCTGAAGTTTGATTTCAGGCTCAATTTCTTGAATGAAATAGAGTTCTCCAGGAAGTCACCGAAATGTTGACACGTATCAAATTAGTCTACACTATAACCACAATCTAATTAATGCAACATCATGTCAAGAGAATAATGCCTTAATTAGTTAACAACTTGTCTACATGACTCTGCACATCTTAGAGAATAATGCCTTAATTAGTGCACGTATAACCACGGTCTAATTAATGCACGTATCAATTCTTACAACTGGTTAGTACTAGTAGGCTATGTGGATGGTTGATAATGTATCACAATTGCAATTAATAAAAGAAATGCCATATCACTGACATTAAATTGGGTAATGTTACCTGCCATGACACTTTTTCCCATTTCACACACTCATGAATTTAATATGAAATATTTACATGATTTTAAAGGATAAATGAATTAATAAGGTTAGAGAAAGAATTGAGGGCTATTTAGAATCCACACATACCTAATATTAATCATTCCACCATTTTAAATGTATTACATGTATCAAGTCTTACAAGTGGACGGTTGATAATGTACCAAATGTTGTAGTTAATAAAAGAAATGTCTTATCACTGACATTAAATTTGAGTAATGTTACTTGTCATGACCATTTTTTCCAATTTCACACACTCATGCATTTAATATAAAATATTTAAAAAAAATTCAAGGACAAATGAATTAATAAGGTTAGAGAAAGAATTGAGGGGCGAGGTTATTTATAGATGATCTATGCTTCTTTCTTCTTCAATTTTGCCTCTACTAAGTGCTTGAAATTCTACCTCTGGTTTAGGTCTTTAGGCTATATAATTTTATCACATTCTAATTTCTAATATTTTGTTAGCCAATTTTCTGAAGATGGATGCTCCTATCTATTTCATAAGCACATATGAGGAGGATCAGAAGGCCTTTTTGGGCCTGGTCTCATACCAAACACTGAAATCAATTTGCAATGAGAGTGGTTCCTTTGCAAATGAGGTTGTGAGGATGGTGTTGGGCCGTGAATTTGTTGATAATATTGATAGATACCAAGTTAACACAAATATTACGTCTCAATTTTTGGCATCTCTTCTAGACCTAGAAAGAGAGAAGGTGGATGTGCTCCTTCTATTAAGGAGGGTATTCAAACAAGAATTCCTAGGTGACGATGTTCACATTGTCATTTTTGCACAAATAGGGGTTGGGATCCCTTGGGCAAGTGATTTACCCAAGCTTCTCCAACCAAGCCAAAATGTGGCTAGGCAACCTTTTCTTTTGAACTTGAATGTTGAATAGTTAATACACCATAGGAAATGGGCGCAAATTGGTAGGGATTTTCTTCGAAAGTGGTTTGTCTTGGATGAATTCGTGGACTATGGATGGTTGCATGAATTCTCATAGCTTATCATCTCTAAAGATTTCTACTTATACTGAGGGGAAAATTCTTAGTTTTTTGCTACCCGCGACTCTATGGCCTGAAATTTTGAAATCAAAGGGTTTCTTTGTTTTGTTTTTTTGGACTATAGATATGGGCATCACTGAATTGTAATGAAATTTTGCATAATATAATATAAAAAAATTGTGTTGCATTTTTGTTTAATGTAATAATTAAATGTTTCCAAACTTTATCGTGTAATGGTGACTGGTTCAAACTTCATGGATAAGGTATTGTCGAAGGAATTCTAAGTGAATATAGTTAATGATTATATTCATTAGTGTGTATTAATATTTCAAAATCATGACAACCTCATTCTAGAAACTCGTCAAACTCATTCTGGAAACATTAGTGTGTATTAATATTTTAAAATCATGACAACTGTTCGATTGCGAGAGATGAACGGTTGAAGTTGTATTTCAGAAGTACTATGGGTTTCAAAAACCTTTTCTGCAAACTCGTTCCAGAAATGTGACACATGTAATTCATCGAAAAGATTATGTATCATGTGAAGATAAAACATAAATGTATTCTAGAATTTTGGTTTAAATGATGCATTTACCAAAAAGTTGTTAACATTTCTTTTTTAAAAACCTGTCGACTCATAGCAATGGAAAGCTAAAAACAATTGTTGAACCGTCACCAAATATTTCAAGATTGTAACTTGTGAGAGCCTCGATCGTTCTATCTTCTAGCTATCGAAATTTCAAAATTTAATTTCCGATAAGATATCTAGCCTAATGGCATCTTGATTTTGTAATGTAAAAAATTTAGTTTAACTTGATTTTAAAATTTTAATTCTTACAAGTACAATTGGGTTTTTCTTAATTACTTAGTTATTATTTATGATTTTGTTAGTAAATATATGTGATTATTTATTTTTTCATTCTTTCGAAGAACAATGGGGAAAGTGAAAACTCAAGGCCAAGGGCAAGCAGATGGGAAAACTTTAATAGACTAGAGAAAACTAGTAGAAATCTTTGGTTTCACTTATGAGTATCACGATGTTTATGATCCTGCTATCGATGGTGAAAGGAGACTTATAGAAATTAACCATACATTATGAAGTAAGGCAACTGGGCCAAAGAGGTCTAAATTTAATCTAGTGATAGGTGCAAAAATGAATAAATTTTCTTTGTGGGATGTTGGTTTGGGTCGCATACTGCTACCCAAAGTTTTCCCTTTCCTAGAAATTATCTTGATTTGTGCAGAAAATTATGATGAAGAAAGAAAAGAAATTGTGAATAAAAATAAGTAGGAAGAAATTTTATCAATAACCCAGGAAGAATTTCGTAGTTTTCTAGACCTAGGGTTTGACCGACAAAACTGTAATATCCATATTGACCTAGGATTGTTAGAAGACCAATATGAGGCAGTTGTGCCAAACACAAAAGATTCATTTATAAAGGGTCTAATAGTTGTAGAGGCAAAGGCTTCATTGGGTGATAACCATAAGTCTCCTTATGATTTTAACATTTTTGTGCCATGGATTCAAGATACTATATCCTCGCTAACATTTTGCCTAGAACTGGAAAACAATAGGGAAGTGGGTGCCAGCATTCTTCAATTGATTTGGGATATCCATTGTGTTAGTGAACCAGTAAGATATAATTTTGTTGGACACATGGTTCAATCGATGCAAGAACAATTAGCATTGATTAATAAAGGCAATTCTAAGATATTTAGGTTCACAACCTACTTGTGCTATCTTCTACTAGCCAAGCATGCTGCAATATTAATGAGCAACGGCAACAAGATTGAAATTCAGAGGGGGACATGTACTCCAATATATAAATGGATGCCTCAAATAAGGATGTATGATAATAGAAGGAATTACAATAATTTTGAAGATGTAGTGCCTCTCCAGCTTTGTCATTGCAAGGAGGTAATAGAACCACAAACTTTAGATTGCAAGTATAATGAGGTGAGTATACTTGATGTTAAATACTATTTCATCTAACAAATAACATGTTGCAGTAAATGAAATACTATGATGTTGTATCATGTTGTTATTTACAATTTTGAATAGTATATTCATGATGGTGCTTTATTGATTAAATATATTAGTTGTTTACATTCAAAAAATTGGATTAGTAGGTTAGAATGATTGTCACTAATTCTTAGACATTGTGTCTTATATGCCACTGTGAATTTTAGGAAGATTTAAATGGACATATGCTCATATTGGTAAAAATGATTTATTTAAATGCTTCAAGTTAATGCAATATTGTATGGTTATATGTTGTGTATGATGTACCGTATCTTGCTATGCATTTTACCCATTGGTGTTGGTACGAAGTGAGATGGAGCCGTAGTCACTTTCTTGCGAGATCTACACAGTGTCTCGTTATCATTCATTGTGACTGTCTATTTTTATGTGCTTTGGCTATATACTCTATGTGCTAACTTGAATAGGTACCAGACACATTCCACCTGAACTACAGGATTTGAGTGTGTCTATTTCTCCAATGGTGGTTATTTAGAGATGACACATTCACCAACTTCCTTAAGTCTATCCTCGTCATGTTAAAGTGAACACAATTTATCTTTGAAATAACCTTATTACATTTAGCTACTACTATATGGTAAAGGCCAATAGCCCTAATCCTATGTGGATACCCTGTGATAAGTGTCGTTGTATTTAGATGCATCTTGTAGAATTTTTATTGCAAATTATGAGTTTTGTTGGATTAATAATTTTATTTAATAGTTAATTTTGATTAAATGAGTTTAAATAAATTATTATATGACTTTTGATGATGAAATAATGATTGAATAATATTTGGGCACTTAGGAATAATTGGGGATTAGAAGGAAGTGAATGTTTATTAAATCTATGATTTAGTGTTATATTGAGTTTTATAGTGTAAATGTTTATTAAATATTAGAAATAGATTAATTGATATTTTTTTAAAAATGAATATGACATATATGTGCTTATTTTGATAGGCATTGCATTATCATGATAAATTAAGTATTTGAGAATAAATAATGTATTTTAATTATTAGTTATTTTAAATATTTCAAAAAAAGTGAAGTGAAAGTCATTTTTTAAAAAGAAAGAAAGAAAGAGAAAAGGGGGAGTTTTTGTTATTCTTGAAAAAAATAGTTTTTAGCTCTCAAACCCTTCTACATGAAGAAATTTGATTTTTTTGTTGGGAGAAATCTATTGCAAAGATTTTTGTGGGTAGGAGCTCAATGGATTAGTCTCTTCAAATTCTTCTTGTTGTCCAAAAGATTAAAGTTATGATTGGGTATGTGAAGAGTTCTTCAATTTTAAAGTTTTGTTCAAGTTGAGGTAGAGTTTTATTGATTTATCTCTCTATACTCAATCTTTTCAATCCAAATCAGTTTTGTTTGTTTAGCAATAAGATTTAGAATGTTTCATATTATTACACCTTTTCGTTTCATGCATTGTATCATTTGTTTTGTAAAAAAATGTAAAAACGTGCTCTAAGTAGTGTTATGCTGCCCAAATTTTTAGAAATAGTGAAAATGTGAATTTTATGTTAAAAGAGGGGTGTTGGGCAGTTTTAAAACTAAAGGATATCTTTAGAATTTTGATTTTTTGAAAGTTAAAAATTGAAGTTATTTTAATAGAGTTTATGGTTTTGCTTGAAAAATGAAAGAAATGTAAAAAGTAGAATTTGGGTGTTTTGATTTCATATTATTTTGTGGGATGAAAGAATTATATAATAGAATTTCTTACTTGACTCAATTTGAGTTCATTCTCATATAGTTATGGTCATTTGAAGTTTGCATGTGAATAATGATATAAAAATACAAATGTGATAATTTGTGTGGATAGCATAACTTCATTGTGAATCCGGAATTGGAATTTTATTTGATAAGTGTGTTGTTAGGTAGATTTAGACTAATGATTTTTAATTTTGTAGCCTAAATCCAAATTTGATTTTTGGACTTTTTATTCATCGCACCATTTTGTGTGCTGTCCAAAACCCGTCATTCATCATGTTGAGCATGAACTAGATTTTGATATAGGTTGTCTTTGCTACAAGGAATAAGAAAGACAAATTGAAATGGTCATAGAACATTCTGAATATTTTTATATTTTGGTCTGAAAGTGGTATTTCAAGTTAAAATTTTAGAACCCTCATCGAATTTTGCCAAAAATTGGTATTTTTGTGTTTTGGAGCTCTTTGCTCAATTTTTTGATAATAGATATGTCATGAAACATGTAGGGATGTTTATATCCAATATTTATTTATCAGATAACCTTAGGATACATGTCCTTGACATTGTGTCCAATTGAGTGTGTGTTATGTAATCTACTTGCCTCAAGTGTTTTTTTGTGTTAGTATAATTTTGCATTTGTTATTGTTATGGCTTTTGACCTTTTATACTAAGTTAATATCATCTATTTTGAAATGATGTATATGTAATTGATTATTAAATTACTCCTTCTCGTATAAGTTAGTAATTTCAGAATTCAAATTGCATATTGAGAAAGAGGTTTATGTGTGTTTTACATGTAAGTTCTCTTCATGCCTTAGAACTTGTTGAGTCTAGGATGGGATGTAGAGATGAAACTGTCTATGAGAGGCAAGGTATTGATTTTGGACTCATTATTTCTATGAGAGGATTATTCATTCTGTGTGAGCTACTTGTGCTACACGATGACACTTTCTCATTTATTTTACCTTATCACCTAACCTCATTATAGATGAAGTAGAACCCTATATGCATTACTTTGTAAAAAATAGATAACGAATCTTTCTTACTCATATGCTAAAGTGAGTGTCCTATGTTTTGTGTGTGTGTAAACCTACTCCCTAGTGTTTCATTATTGTTGTGTTTGGGTCATGTGTTCATCTCCTAACATGGTAGGGTGGGCCTAAGGGTTCTGTTAGCACTTAAACCTACAGATGGTTGAAATATTCAGAAACTCACTGAACTTATGACTCATGCATTCCCAATAGCATCATCCAGCATAATTTAAATGCTAAGGTACTAAGGCTTTGAGCCTTCTTCACTTTGAGTGTAAAAATTAGGCAGGTTTACGTTTCAATTGCTTCTACAAAGCATAACAAAATTGATCTATGTACTTGACATAGCCAATATAGGTCATAAACATATAAGTAAAAGTAAATGGAGATAGTTTCTTGATAAAATGATGGTGAACGGATGTAAATCAAACTAAACCAGTGTCTTATTCATTGGGCTAGAGTCAAAACCAAACATCTACAAAATCCTATTAACACAAAGATACTGAAATTAAAATAAATTGCTTAACAATTCATTCTCCCAATTCCCAACCCTGCCATCAAATTCATGCATAGATTTTCAAATCCCAGAGACCTACCTGAAGGTTTACTCTCTCCTTGAGAGAAACTCGAGTTCAACCCATATATTCACCTTGTGAACAATACATTAAAAAGCCTTACTAATTAATGCATAAGAAATTCAAAGCATCCATACATAAAGACAACCAGAGATAGCAAAGAAACTTCAATATATTTGTATTAATTTTCAGCTGTATCCATTACAATTTTAACAAAATATCAAAGAAGTCAGATTCTATATTTAGTCTTTCTTTACAAAAACTTCGACCACGCTTTTCAAAAAGAGAAAAACTTGCTATATATACCTATAGACATCTTGGAATCCTAGAAAGGATGCAACAAGCTTTAGATGGCTAGGAAAATGACTTGCACTAAAGACAAAAAGTACAAACCAAAAGATAGTGATTACAGTAACAGAAATTAGTTCACAACTACTAGCATCTTTACAAGTGGCACCTTTGTCTGAAGATATTTCAAAGCAGTTACTTAATTTGTTACATGAATGATGACCACCATTATAGACTAACTTACATCATCCTTTGTTTGAAACATGCTCTCCCTCAAATTCTAGATCAGGTGCCATGTGTACTTTATTCTTCTTCTTCTTCCAATACTAGGACAACTGGCTTCTTCTTTTTCCTCTTTGTCATTTTGTCCCATGCTACCACATCATCATCAGATGGCCAATTGTAGGCTTGTAGTTCCTATAGTGACTTGATCTGTTGGTCCCACATAGAATTAGTTGTAGCTTTAGCTTCTACCACAAACCGTATGTAGTCACCTTCAACTTTAAATAAACTATCAATTATACTATTGCATCCTTCCAAGTCTAAGGCACTGTCACTATTAAGGAAAGCATCTTGTTTAATTACCAACTGATCCATTGATGCCTTCCACTCATCTATATTGACTACATTTCCATTATCATCATACACTGAAGGCAAGTACTTACTGTAGTCCTTATCAAACATAGCCAACTTGGCCTTTATCTGGTTAGATTTTCCTTTAAAAAACTTTGAGATAGCACTTACCAAACCAATCTTCTCAAATACTTCTGTTACTACCTCAGGAATATCGGGCCTACTTTCCTGCAAAGCATCCAATTTGTCAAACAACAAGCTTCGTCCTGACCATACACTGTATAGTGGCTCCAAAGTGATTAGTGACTCATTCACCTTATCATTAGCCTTATGCAATCGACTAATTGATTGATGGAATACTTCCATCTTCTCCTTTATTCTGCTTTGCCTATACTGCACAATCTTTGTCATAGTATCCAAGGATGCATCCAACCTTACTTTCTCTAAGTCCTTAGTAGGCTTATCAGGAATTTATGTATCTGTCTGAGGAGGGGCCTCAATTTGCAAAGAAGGGGAAGGAACTACCTTTAAGGCTTCTTCAAGCTTCACTTTTAAATCCTCAACCTCATCCTCCAATTTCTTAACCATCATAAGTTGTAGATCCTTGTCCTTTGCTACTTTCATTGAATTTTCAAACAACTTATCATATCTCTCTAACAGTTGGATAGTTTTAGCTTCATTAAGGTGGGAAAAGTGTATAGCTGCCTTTGACACCTCAAGATCAATAGTATTTTGCATGGTCCAGACTATCCTATCTCCCTCCATCTTGTCTTCTATACACACCAAAGATGGCTTCTGATTTCTTGGATCTAGAGACCATAAAGCAACTGCCTAAGATTTAGGGTCATAGCCACTTCCCCTGATCATATCATCAATCTGGACCTCATAGGACAAACTACCCTCAGGCTGCTTCCTAATTTGATCTATGATGAAGGCAGATGTCAAGTCCCATCCAAGAGTTATAAGCATACCACTTGACTTAACCATTTCTCTAGCCTCTTCTACAGTGATTCTTTCAAGACTAGGATCATATGATGGTAAGGCCCTCATTGTTTCTTCATTTGGCTACATACCCTTAGGTAGGGACTTCTTCACTTCCTTGTGTTTCCTCCAAATGAGGAAATCTCTAAATTCCTTACTTTTTATGAATTGTTCATCATTAAGAAATTCCTCCTGATAGAGTTCTCTCTCATCCTTTCCTAACAACAAGGGAAAATCCCCCTCTTCTTTTGTTACAATCTTCTTGCCATCCCTGATGGCCTTTCTCATTTGATGGTGATAAGCCCTATCACCAGGCACAAGAGCTGAAGCAATATCAATTACCCTCTTTTTCTTTCTCTCCCTCGAAGGCTCACCAACCTCAAGTTTCTATTTTTTCAAAGGTGGCTCAGAAGTAGCCCCTTCCTCTTGTTGACCTTGAGTCAAATCAATCATTGGTACATCCTCTCCTTATGGTGGGCTACTGCCCTCTTGAGACTCATCAGTGTACTCCTTAGGTTCAGAGGCTGAATAATCCCTTGGGACCTCCAACTTTTCTTCAAGCTGATCTTCTAACTGATTAGACAGAGTGCTATACATTTCTATCATCTTCTCCATTCTTTGCAGAAATGGGAGCTCAAGGAAATAACCACCAAAAGGAATACCAGCCTTCTTTAGCCTTTTCTCAATATTAAGCAACTCAAAATATTTGTTCCATCTCTGCTTTGATTCATCAAAATCTAAGATATTTCTTATCGCATCTTCTTCATCTAGTCCCTCATGCTCCTTAATTGACCCAATGTTTGGAATCAGAGTCATCCTAGTTGTCCTGATGAAACCCTCAAATTCCACATACCTACAAGTGGCTGAACACATCTTGAAATGATTTAACCAAATGCTGACCTTATCCAAAGCCCTTTTTCCAATTAAGAAACTGCCCATTCTAAACTGCCTTGGTGTAAAAGTCCCCTTTCTATGAGGTGCAAGGTGCTCTCTGTCAGTCCACATCAATTGCCATATAAACTCCATCATGGCAACTCTAGGAGGCACATATTTGGGTAACAAATGTGGGGGTTGAGGGCAACCATAAACCCTAATAATTGTGTGACTATCCCCAAGGTACAAATCACCCCAATTGTGATTCCTTGTCCACTTATCCTCAAACTGTAATGGCCTTAGCAATCTCAAGACCTTAGTTGATAATCTTAAAACATTTGTACCCAACATTCCAAGAATCAGATGAACAAAGTAATTTTGCAAAAATGGAAAAATTACACTCATTGGAAGTGTAATTCCAAGCCCTCAACTAGTATTGCAATGGGTTTGGTTGGTCATTAAAATTTTTCCTCAATCTTAACATCCTAGCATCAAGGGAATTAACATGGTGGAATAAGATTAGGTGCATGAGAAGGGAATAATGCAAAAAATTGATAGGTCTTTTATTTTCTTTGATAGATATCAAACCCTCATGAATCCTATCGATTACATACTGGATGTAATCATAGTCAATTTTTGAGAGAGAGTTCTGAATATCTAAAATTATCATTAATAGCTCGGTAGGCATCTTTTCCTCATCCCCATCTATTCATAAAACCCTAGACAACCCATGACACAAGAATTTCATGTAATTACACAAGGATGAAAATAGATAAGGAGCATTCATACTTGCAGGAAGAGGGGCAATGTACTTACCCTACTTGGGCATGTGCTTAAAAATTTGACTTTTAACAGACCCAATATTACTAGCATACTTATCTCTCTCTTTTTTTATGGCAATCTCAGCGGAAGAAGAAGCATAAAAGTCAAAAGCCCTCATGAAGGATCCCCTATCTAAGGTAAGGAAAACAAACTGGTCTTCTCACCTAATAGTTTTTGAAATGGGGTCATAAAGCCTAGCTAACACAATAACCAGGTCAACATCAAGGAAAACATCAGGCACAATCAACTTGGCCATCCCTAGAGCCCAAGCATTACAAACTGGAATTGATTTATGCCTATTATTATAAAAATATGAGAAGATGGTGTAACCTGATCCTGAAGGCATGATAGGATCTCTGCACTTGTCTATAAGGTCTTCAAAGGCTATGTCAATGGCCTTCTTGTTCTAGTTTGAACCTGGTAGCAACTTGACAAACTCATCAGAATAATTTGGCTTCCCTTTGTCTTCTCCACTCTGCTCCTTCACACCTCCACTGGAAGATGCAACACTCACTTCTGGATGACTCATTTTGTCGAGAAAGAAGATACCATAGCTCTACAACTTCACTCCTTCGCTTCTACAACTTCAGCACCAACAATTCTTAATCAACTTCAGAATGACTTCGAGCACAGAAAGCAATGAGGTCCTGATTATATACTTCAAAAATTGTGTGCGTATGATTGCCAAATTGTAACAAATCTAGCCTAAGTCACTTATGCATTCAATTCCGCACATTACCAACCTTCAAGTCACAACTAGCCGTGGCGTGGATGCTGACAGGATGATTTAAAAAATAAAAAATAGGGTGCGAGAGCAATGATCATGGCTTTTTGCATTAAAACCCTTAATTAATGATAGAATTCTTTGTTAAAACCTGATTGGATGACTTTCTACCTTTTTTCTTGCTTGGCACAATACCCTTTTCCATGTTGCAACAGCTCACAAAACCGATGGCATGAAAACTTAACCAGACACGGTTTGGAGATCCAACAAACAAAGGAAACTCGTGGTCTCCAAAAGAAATGCTAAGTCATGGTTAAGTTTGGAGATCCAGTGACCAAGCCATTCATGGAATCTCAGAATGATTTCATAACTAATGGCTTTACTTTGAGATTTTGCAACCACCGTTGATCCCAGAGATGATCAATGGTCTAAGGGAAATCTTTTAAAACTCACACTAAGCCCCACCCAACTCAGAGATTCAGCGACCAAAGACTTTGCCAATTCTCAGAATCATTTTCTTAACTCAATGTTCATCTAGAGAACCAACGAACAAAAGGATCTACAAACCCATAACACTTAACCATGGTCACATCTGGAGAATCAGCGAATAGTGAAATCTCTTATTCTCAGAAAGCCAAGCTTAACTCCGGCTTCATCTTGCGATTCAGCGAACAAGATTATCTCGCATTCTTAGAAAGAAATACTTAACCATAGTCAAACTTTGAGAATGAGCGAATAATATCAATCTCTAATTCACTAAATACTTTTCATACCATAGGTTACTTCTTGAGATTACGCGCTGACCATTGATCTTGAACATAATTAGTGGTTGTTGCTGAATCGCCTAAAGACTTTGACCATCACCTTTTATTATGAGAATCAATGACCATTGAAAACACACTTAACTTTTCTTTGCTCATTGAGTCGTTGAATACTTTGGAGCTTCACTAACTAATTCTGAGATCCCGCGAACACTTCACTCGCTTAATCGCTAAATAACTTAGGGCACCGCCATCCTTTCTTGAGATTAAGCAACAAGAGTAAACTTCTAACCTTTGCCAAATTTCTTTGTCAAAGCCACCAAACTAAGAGATCATGAGAACAAGACTCAGTTGTCAGATTGTTGGATAATATGGTGTAGGACCCAGTCTTTGTAAGATTAAAACATGACCTCTGGATGAAGAGACAATCAATGACATTCGCTGGATCACTAGAAAATCTTGAACCTAGCTGCCCGATTTAGAGAACAAGGGATAACTACCTCACCAAGCTACCAAATGATTTTGAGAAACTGCCAAATATCAAGAGAAAAGGAGATTACATAGTCGCTGAATCGCTAGATGAAAACTTAACTGTGATATGAACTGGGAGATTCAGCAACTAAAGAAAAATTAACCAAAGGACTCACCACAGTCGCCAATTCAATGAAATACTTAAGGACAAGGAAATACATTGTGCGACTCAGTGAAGACTAGGAAAAATGACCACGTGCAGAAAGGAAAACTTAAGTGACCCGAAAAGTAACGAGAAAATATAAAGACTAGGGCTCACTCAAGACTAACCAAGGAATTAACCATTTCTAAGCAAAATGTCTAAGGTAAGGGTTTTACAACACAATTACAACAAAATTTTAGGAATTCTAAACCCTAAACCAGACATTTTTCTAAGCCAGGACATTGAAACAGGACCAAAAGCAAAGACCTCAGAAAACCTAAAATATACCCAATAGGTTCCACATGGTTGGGTGGCGTGGCCAATCACCATCGGGGACCAGAGTTCTTCGTAAGTAGTGACTTCAAATCCAGAATTGGGCTTCATCTTTTTTCTCTCCTCCTTACTATTCTCTTATTGTATTTGGTTCATGTTATGTCATCCTCATGTATGTTATTAAGGAATCATGTCCTATGCAATGTAATCTTGTATAATGGATCCTTAGTATAAAGGAAATGTAAATATAAGTAACAATGAGAGGCTTAGTAGTAGTTTTCATGTTTCAGTGTTGGTACTGAACATGCTTTTTATAGCTCCTCTTTTGGTATTTGCATATTTAAGGTTATCATAGGAACACTTCAATTGGTGCTATAAAATGAATATCAGTATAATCTTGTGATTATGTTTTTGGTGCAATTGAGTGTTTTCCTCCTTGATGCGCCTATTTATAGTACTCCATGTGGTGTGGGTTATTCTTCCTTCTTCTTTTCCTAGCTTTTTCTTTTAAGAAAGTCAATAAGATTATCGTAAGATAGAGTATTCTATCGTACAAACTGGTATTTCATCACACGACAAAATATTTCTTTGTACGATTTAGGAACTTCATTGTATGTCATTTAGAGTTTCATCATTTCTGATAAAAGCTTTTATCATATGATAAAGTAAATGAGTTTATCATTTATCAAAGAGTGGGCACTTACACCCTTGGCCACAAGACGTAAGTTGACTTTTTAGATACCCTTTTTAGGAAACACACCCTCCCAAATTCAAAACAGATCAATTTTTTGATCATCATAGTAGTAATTATATGTGTATTTATGTTTGTCTATGTGATTAATCGGTAAATGAACTTGTATGATTAACCATGGTAGGAATTGTCCTTTGGGCTTAAAAAAGAACATCATTATAGAAATGTATATCATAGTAATTAGATAAACTATTGTATGTTGATCACTTAAACAATAATGAACTAGTGGATGCATGTAATCACCCCATGAACTTTAGTAACATGCTTGGGAATCTTTGGCGGTGTTGTAAGACTTTCACTTTCATATGTAGATTATAGTTGTGTCATGTTTCTTGCACTTCTTATATTACTTAATGCTTATTATTGTAGTTGGTTTCATTGTTGTAATGTTATTAGTCTATCTAACAATAAAAAATAAAAAAAATTCATGTTTGTTTTGCTCCTTGTTTCCAAGGATTCCTAGGTGAGGCATGACAGTAGACTTCTTTTTGGCACCATTGTACAAAAAAATAACAAGCACCCCAATGCCCAAATTGTCTGCTTCATGTAGGGATTGCATCCAACTTGGAAGCACAATTCAATTGGTTGATTGGTACCTAATGGAAAAATACACTGTGCTAATGTTTTACGGATTAAAACTAAAACCCCACAAACTTCCAATGCATGTGACAAATAGGGTGTTTGCAGTAGAATATGTACTACAACTAGAGAGCATAGATAGACTCTTCACTAGCTAGTCAAAAAAGAGCATATTCCTTTCCTTATCTTTCTCAATTGGAGGGTTAACATTTGAGAGAAAGGCATTCAAAGTGGAAAATTATTTTTTAGAAATTTTTCAATTTGATTTAGAGTGGTATTGGAAGTATGATCCACTCAACGTCATTCAAATAATGCTTGTTGCTAATAAGAACTCTGCAAACTTATTTCAATGTGAAAGTAAACCATTGCTAGAGAAGTTGAAAAACAAGGATAATTGGGATGACATTACAAAAGAGATGGAGAAAGTTTCCGCTAAGGAAAAAATTTCAGCTGAACAGTTGTCATCATAAATTATGACATCAATAAACCAAGGCATTGTACAGCCTAGGATGTCCTACAATTTCTATGAAAAAGATGCTAATCCATAAATAAAAAAACATACCAAAGAAAATAGCAGAAGAATGTAAGGATAGAAAATGGACTCGAATGAAAATGATTAATTTTTGGACTATGAGAAAGAATCTTGGTGAACCAAAGACCAGTGTAGATCTAGATGACATAGAAGAGGATATATAGTTTAAAGAAAATTGTGGAATTTGGAGAATCCTGAAAGTGGATACGACAACAGTGATCGGAATGTAAATGCAGACAATGAGGATGATAATCCACCAACTACATTTACTCCATCAAGTCAGACTAGAGTAAGCGACTACCACAAAGAAACATATAGAAAAGGGGCAATAATTATGGAAAAATTGGGTTATAAAAGTGGTGGTTTGGATCCCACAGGAGAAGGCATCTAGATGTCAATTTTCACACATGAAGCAAAAAAAATTGATCATGGTGCAGGTCTTGGGATTGGAGTTGGAGTGAACCCATTAGATTCATCAAGAACCACTATGCCCATAACAACATCCATTGCTATGGGTGGGATTGGGGAATCTACTACTACTGGGTCTAGTAGTGGCACTGGTGCTAGTAGGACTGGGCAAGTTAAACAACAAGTTCCCTCTCTAAAGAGGCCAGTAGAATCTACATAGAATCCCATAGTAGAAGATAGTGTCAAGAAGCAAAAGGTTTCTAGAACATTGATACTCGAACCTAAATCATTGTTTGTACTTTTAGGTTCAACAAAACCCTCTAAAATTTTAAGTCCTCAAACAACATTAGTTAGATCAACATGCATTGCAAGCTTTGGTTCACCTTTCAAACATTCAATTCATTATGCAACACCAGATTTTCATTTCAAAGATTTCTGTAATGAATTTGCAGAAACAACAACCAAGAATAAGGAAATAAAGAAGACATCCAACAGGGTTTTTCCAACATATGACCCAAATAGAGACATGATGGAGTTCATGGTTGTTATTCCACCCAAAAAAGATGGAAACCCACCAGAGAGTTAGATAGATCTGTCTGAATTTCAAGTTAACACTCTTGAAATGGGTTTTTCCAAAGTTAAAAATGTGGACAAAATCAATGTGTCAAAGTCTATGAGCCAAGTGGTCTACAGTGCATTGCTAAAGTTGGAAAGAGAGAAAACTAAGCTCGAGAAAAATATAGAAAAGTTATAGGCAGACATTGTCAATGAAAAAGCAAAGAGGAAATCTTCAAAGAGCAGTCTGAAATAATTATAGAAAAAGATTAAAAAATCAGCCTCTACATTAGCGAATACAGAGTAGGAACATGTGGAGGCAGTAGTGAAGGAACAGGAGTAGGAAGAGTTGAAGGCATTGAGGGGAAATTTGGCAGAAATTAGTAAAAACTTAGAGGAAGAAAGAGTCACTTCACAAAAGTTATTTAAAACTATGGAGAGTAATGTTGTCTCCAACCAGGAATTGCAAAAATGATTGGACTCTCATGTTGAATCCATTGGGAACAGAAAGTAGTGGAAGAGAAAAATAATTGTGAAAAAATGGTAGAAGAACTAAAGAAGATATATAATACAATTCAAACTTTAACAAATACTAGTAATAATTTAGTGAAGATTACAAAAGAACACATTTGGGACCAAATATTGGGGATGTCTCATAGCTTGTGTGATTGATTTGAAATGCTTCAAAGTATGAGAGTATGTTATTGGAAGCTCCATAAAAACATTGAACATAATATGGATGTTGTCAACAAAGAAAAGAATGCAAAAGATATTATGCAACAACTCTACAATAAGAGTGATAGTTATCTATCAAACAAGGGAATTAGCACCCGCCTTGATGCCTCAATAAATGTATCAAGTATCATTCAAAAGTGTGAGAAGCTAAGGGAAGCATGGGATTTGGATGACAAAGCTAAGAAGATCACAAAGATGGAAGAAATAAAAGAAAATTTGGAAAGTCTTGGTTTGCCTAAGGGATTTGATGCAAATAAGTTCATTGGAAGATAAACTTACAAAATAAGGTTACATGACAAAATATATACTGATTTACGCTTTCTTCCTATAGACACATCAACTGATACATTCATGGATTTCATCAAACTAATGAGATCTTTGAATGGAGTAAATTAGAAGCAACAATGATGTCAAGTCACACTTCCAAATATGAATTGCTAACAAATTTGCAAGAGTGTGACTATACTTTGGACCAAATTATTCTACCATTAGAGGATGTTTGGACTGGCCTACAAACATTGCTAATGCTCTGAATTTTGAACTATTGTAAATTGTAATGTATTGCAAATGAATACAAAATAGATTGTGCTTTATCTAATTTTCATGTTTTCTAATTTAATGTATGTTGAGTTACTCTATTTTACTTAGTTATTCTTAGTTGATTTACTCTGTTATATACTATTGGAACATAAAATTTCATTTAGGAATTTCAAATATGAATGATCATTGATGATACGATACAAACTATAGTAATGATACTCTTTGTTCTCAAATTTTAATGATGAAACAAAATACATTCTTTCTTTTCTAGAATGAACATTGAATGATAGGATATAGTAGTTAATAAGTTCAAAAAATACCTATTGATTGCTATTGCTAATTTAGCATAAATTTCCTAAATTTTCCAATTCATCTCGGCATCATCATCATCATCATCTAATTCTATCATTCTAGTTCCTTCATTGTTCTCTTCATTTTCATTTGTGTCTTTTTCACTCTGACCTCCGCTTCTATGAAACCCACTCCCATCACCAATTGTAGTTGTCCCACTTAGAATTGGAGATTGATTAATAGTGTTGCCTGGCAACCCTCTTCTTTTGCATATTTTCTTCCAGATTTCAATTGCTTTTTGATAAGGAAAAGTATTGACGTCATACCTAGATGTGTAGACCCTCAAGCATGTTTCCAAATTCTTGTCTAGTTTGTTTCTTAGCTTTGATTTTAGGAAGCCCAAATCACTGAAAACTCTCTCATCCTCCACCAAACCCAATATCATGGTTTGACATAGATCAACAATCTTGAAGAACTCTGAAATTTCATCACGCAACATTGTGCTATGTTTTAGTTCTATCCAAAGCCTTTTTGTCGAGCCCTATTCATGTGGGTTATGCATTATTTGATATTGATGCTTCACAATCCTTGCAAAAGTGCCTGATTACTATTTGAGAAGACCCTCATCTAAAATTCCATTGATAGTCACTCCATTGAATTCTATAGATTTGCAAAATTCCTTTATCAAAGTCAAAAGCCTATTACGATAATCTTCCTTAGTGTTTAAGCTCCAATATTGAGGAAGCACAATTGCCATGGCCTCAAGAAGTTTTTCATATGAGAATCAGGATCTTATTTAAGAAGAAACCTTATAAGCTATGTCCCTTGCATGAGCTGCTATAGACTCGACGATCTTGGTAAACTCTTCCCTTGTAACTCTTGTAGCTCGCTTCTTTGGGGCACTATAGTACATTGGTATATGAAATCCCCTTACATAGACACACAATTCTCCATTTTCAATGATCTTTAAATAATTATCAGGATTGTCCAAATTTGTTAGTTTTTGCCAGTGATCAAATTTTTCATCGGATAAATTTGGGTAATTTTGATAGAGATTATCAAGGGCTTGGCATGACATTTTACGCAACTAAGCATATTTTGCAATATACATGGCTCTTTGCTGGGTTTTTTCATAATGAACATAATTTCTTCTAGCATGGGAAGAAGAGATGCTAAAGTCAAAAGTGTCTCTATATTGCTTAACCTCTGAAGCAGGTTGCCACATCTCTGATTTTTTTCATTATCACAATTTTCGTACATAAGTCCAATCAAAGATTGATATTTGGAAAAACCTTGATGCACTAGTCCATCCAAAGAGATCCATCTGGTATCAACATCTTTAAGAAGCTTGTTTCCATTGATAATTCGATCATCAAAGTGTTGAAATTCCCCAAAACATTTGGGACTTCGACAAAAATATGAATACAACTCTCTTACTAAATCTTCAACCTTGTTTACTAAAGGAAACTTCTTCACAACTCTTAAAAGCAAGATTCATCTTATGGGCCATATAGTGAATGCCAACAACATATGGTGAACAAGAAGCCTGCATCTTTGTGCAAAGACCATTCCTATAACCTTGCATTACTGAAGCTCCATCCGCTCCAACACAGATCAACTTATTTGCTATTGTCAATCCATCCATAGCTCCATATTCAATTAAATGGCTCTTTACTAATTGAAATAAACTTTTCGATGTCGCATTGTCCCTCAATTTTGCAACAATTAGTAGATGTGGTTGGCGAACAATATTATGTACAGTATAAACATGCATGCATACCCATGATGTATTATCTATTTTTGTAACTTCATCTAAGGATAATACAATAAAGGTTGACTCTTTTATTTTTATTTGTACATCCTCTATTTTAACTCGGGTAATACAACTTGCCCATTCCCATCCATTGTTTATTGACTAATGAGTGATAGGATAGTTAGGAACTTTCATAAAGTGTAACAAACCACTCATTTCTAGATAGTCTGTCATTGGATGCCCTCTTCTCAAAATATGGAAAACATTACTTAATTGAACAACTTTTCCGCGTTCTTCTACTTCACTTGCTTTTGCAAAAATAGCATTAATAAAACCTTGAACTTCACCAGGCTTCGTCATAAATTTTTGAAACAAATAATATTCCTTAGTATTCCTTTTATGTTGACATTGCTCCTTTGTTTTATATCTTACCACTTTTATTTCCTTTCCATCTACAATTGAGGTTTTGTAAACTTTACCAACATGTTTCTCTATGGTGTCTAGTTTAAGCTGCAACCGCTTTTTCTTTTTATACTTCCAACTACAAATCGTACATCTGCATTCTACTAGTAGCTCAACTACAATTGGATTATCCATGGGTTCAATGAATGGATACTTTTCCACCCAATCAAATTTAAATCTCCTGGTCATCTCCTATTGACGATCAATTTTGATTTTTGTCTCCCTTTAGTGTTACTATTAATTGAACCATCATCATCACTGAAGTCGATCAATTCATCCTGGTACTAGTTATTTACTTGAAATTCTTCTTCAAGGTCATCTTCATTAGAGATATTAGGTTCTGCAACTTCGTCACCAGATTTATTAGGTTCCCCAATTTTTTGAATAGACTCTTGTGTAGGTTGAGAACCTTGAAGTTGTACAGGTTCCTCTGAAGATGTACCTTCCTCACTTTGACCAACACCATTGCGTCTGCCCCCAGCAAAGATATAGTTTTGCATTTCGTTGGCCTCTCTTGGACATTTCCACCTTCAATAGTCCTCTTCCTATTTAACTTTGACTGTGACATCTCCAACAAATTAAGGTTGCAATAAAATTTTACTTGAATAAGATACTACAGACTCGTAGTTGTTCTAGTTCGCTACCGATCGCAATTGTGAGCTCAGAATCAACTAAATTTTTGTACTACTAAATCTCTTGAAACTATCCTTATATACAAATGCTTATTTCAAATTTTTGCAAAGGGGTCGACAATTGCATATGATAACAACTAATATTTGGCGAACACCGCGTAATTTCAAGTAATTGACTAGGCAAATAGGGTGGAAATTTAGGACACGATTATGTATGATGCATGGTGAATCGGGTCCTAGTGTAAATAAAACTTTCACTTGGGACAATGGGCCTTTGGCGAATGGTGATCCTCGATAAATACACCCTTCCTTAATCCATGGTGAATAATAGTAAAATATACAATAGAAAAATGGCCAAACAACTCGACTACTGTAGTGAAATTATGTACAAATATTGGCAAACAAGCCTACCACTATACATGTCTTTTACAAAATCTAGGTGAACCAGTCTATACACCCGACGAGACATTTTTTGCCAATTTCTATATGCCCCACAAGATATATTTGCCAATTGGTGAATAATCGCCACTAAAAATATCCATGTTTACAATGTTCATATTTTGAGGAATTTGGTCATTGCCTATATCTTTTTGTTGCTTTTCTCTACCACTGATTGTAACTTTTAGACATCGCAATGAATGAGGAGATTTTAAATTTGTGCTAGTTAAAGTTGTAAGTGTTTGAGCCCTTGTGTCTGGTGTATTTTTAATGCTCATTGTTTTATGCATTTGTTTGTTGACCATGTCTTTTTCTCGGTTGCGTTCATCATGTATCATAGCTTTTAGAGAGTGCAATGAGCAAGTGGCTTTGGATTTCTTCCTAGGAGAAGTAATAATTCTTTTAGCGAATGAGGTTGTGACAGCTTGAGTAATTGTAAATTGTTTGCTGCAATATCCTGTGAAAAAATCAAATTTGATTGAATATAGTTATTTGATTCAATAGTCAATACTGTTGATGAAGATTTTGTATTTGTTTCAATCACAAGAGGTGATGCAAATGAAGGTGCAATTGTAGTATCTTGAGCCAAAATAGGTTTCTTTATGTGGATATTACCAATTAATTGTTGTTTTTTGTCAAGTGCTTCATAATCATGGAAATGGGCTGATTTGTGTTCAAACAAAATTAAGTTAATTTTTTTTTGCTTCTATGCAATTACAATAGATCTTGGATTTGGGATTTGGGGTTGCTTGTCATACATATATAGAAACATGAAATAAATATGAAATCCATAACAAGTAAAATTCAGAACCTTCAAGTTTTCCATCTATGTATGGTATTCCAATCTTAGAAATGTGTGCTTGTAATTGCAGTGTACAAAATTATTGTCTATATTACTAAGATTCTTGAACATGCCAATGCAAAAAAAATATATCAATCTTATTGCATTGGCTAAATAGTGAGCAACAAATAGTTGTAAATTAATTACATCAAATTGTTTACCAAGTAGTGAAGCCAAACCAACAAACATGCTTTCACCACATGGGGTTGCAAATGTAGCAAGCCGACAAAGTCCAAGTACATCAGATGCATTTGCAATTGTACTCCAGATATTGTCAATATTGCAATATGTGATTGACATTTTTGATTGCATATTTCCAAGGCAATTGTATGTGCTTATTCTTGAGAAGATAGGCTCATAATGTTTGACAATTGGGTTTGTGTCATTGAAGAAAATTGATATTGTGGGATGACATGCATCTTTATTGAAGTGAAAATATGGCTTTTTGTATGTTATAGACCAAATGCATATGGGTATATTCAACCATCATACTAACTATTGCACACAAAATGTGTCACCCCAAAGTCCATCCTCACCATTGGCATTGGTCTTTGTTGTTGAAAGCCTCATTTTGTATAGATATGCATTTTTGTCATGTATATTATATAATTCATAGAGTACTATTGGGTGTAATTCATGTTCGTAAGAGCTCAAATCTGCAAGACATCCATTGTGAAGACATTACAAGAAATGCTCCACAAGACCATTGCATAGTTCATCAGGTGTATATCTACAATGAACTAAAACATGGACTGCATCAAATAAACAGACACCAATTTTGTAGTTGAATGAGTCAATTTAAAAACAATGTGCATTGTTTAAAGCCTCATAAATTGATATCATTTATGCTTGGCTATGCGATTTATATATTTCTACTACTATAGAGTTTTCTTACACATTTTTTTGTTGGTAGTAGTGTTTGTAAGCATTTTGTTGAGCTAATGTATGAATTTGAGAGACTTTGTGTTGGAAGTGATTTAAATATGTGCTAATTGAAAAATATGAAATATAAACAAGGCAGATAGAAAATAGAAGCTTATTTTAATTAGGAATAGCATGCAAAATCCAAGCTTAGACAAAGAAGATAACGCATATGTTTTGTACCATTAAAATCAAAATGATCTATAAAGATTGATTATTGATCTTGAATAGTAAACATATGAGAGTTCATTTTCTTTGAAATCAAGACTCTGACAAAGGAAAACAACATTGTATTGTAATTCTACATTCTCGTGTATGTTACAATTATATGCCAATTTAGAAATTTGAAATATAAAGAAAGGATAAAGAAGATATGTTTGAAAATTTGAACGAGGAATGCCATTAAGAGTTTATTATTGATCTCGAACAGTAAGTGTGTGGAAGCTAAAAGATTATCTTGTGCAAAGGTTTTGATACAAGAGAAAAAGATGATTACATTGTCAATTCATTTGACTATACTTTCTTTTGTTAAAAAGGAAAAACTTCATAATGGTTATTTGAGACCTTGGTGCATTTAGGAAACTAGGACAGAAATCAAAGAATACACCATTGATATTGCATAAAAATAAGAGTAATGAATGTGGAAAAAGAGGGAAAAACTTATAATATATTGATTGTGTTCTTTTAGAGGCTAAGTTATCCCCTTTGAGATTTTTTTTGGTATTTTTCTTGCATTATGCAATATGTTATTATTTAACATCTCATGCTTTTAGATTTTAGCTAGTGTAAGAATAAATGATAGATTTAGTTAAATGACATTTTATGTAGCAAATTAGGGATGATATAAATTTACTAATAAAATCTTTAATTTTCAAATAAAATATAACAAATATAACAATTACTTAATTAGTTTCTATTTAATTTTGATTTAAAGTCAAACTTATTCTTTTATATCAATTGTTGTTTATATCTTTTATTTTCAATTAATTTGCTATAAACTATAATCAATAATATATAATCAACTTACAAATATAGTATTGCATAGCCTCACAGTAATTTAAGTACATAGATATTAATCTAGAAAAATATTTTCCAGTCATACAGAAAAGATACATCATTGAAGATCTATAATGATATTTAATATTATATAAATATAATAGAAACCATCAATAGATAATATTATTAAAATTTTAATATATATAAATTAATTATTTATATATTGTAACATAATTATGAGAATTAATAAATTAAAATTTAATAATATGTATTTTTTATTTTGATAGTATTATTATTAGAAATTGAAAAACTAAAATAATACTTAAGAAAATTCTAAAAATATAATTAACTATTTATTATTTATATATTATAATTATATATAAATAAATTTAGACACCAAAAATATTTTTCAATAAATAATTTTACCATCTAGTATAAAAATATATTGATATTTAAATCAGTATAATAGAGAATATATTATAGTTTGAATTTTACATAAAATAACTATATATTTCAATGGATTTTGTATATAAATAATAATTTATAATACATATAATTGCAATTTTGTATTAAATAATATTAAATAGAAAATTTATTTAATAATTAAATTATGTAAAAGTAATATATATACATTATTGTGGAAAAACATAGATAAGGCACGTAAGTGTCGTACACTTTCCACATGCCCAACTACTTGCTCTAGTGAGGGCTATCATGGCTTCAAGGAGTCTAAAAATGTACTAACTAAATGACTAGTAGAGTTTGCTAAAGGTTGTTTTTCAAAATGTTTTGTATTACAACTTTGAGGAAAGATTTGATTTGCTAATGTTCATACAAATAGCTCAACATCCTGAACTCCATCCACTCATATGTCGATGTGTAGAACGAAATTAGTTGAACTTCATGGTCATATGTGCATATGCATAATGAAATTATGAATGTCCCTTAACCTTTTAGCTCTCCCATTTGATTATTTGTTATGCATTTTAGTTTTACTACTTTTAGGTTGAAATTACCTTTTCAGAAATGTTGGGCCAATAAATTATCTTTGGTTTCCCTAGATGTTGATCTTCTTTCTTTTGTATTGTACAAGGATGCTTTTTTTATTGGTAGTAACTTGCATTAGATTCTATTCTAATTTAGAATAAATTTAGTTTGTTGACACACAGTTAAAGATTTTTTATTTGAAATGATAGTGGTTCATGAAATAATCATTCTATAAGTTTTTGGAAGCTATTCTAGTGTTGATTTAGTTGACTGTCCAATGTTAGAGAGAAACAAAAGTTGTAATACAATGAAAATAGAAGGAAATGTTCAATCTAATTTGTCCATTGAAGGAAAGGTCACACTATTTTTGTGACCATGAAGAGAATGAAAGTGAAGTCAAATTTGGGGATAGTTTTAAGCTCTCCTAGCTGGAAAATCTAAATGAAAACCAATTCTAATGACTTGGCTCTACAAACTATTTCTTTAGACAGCTACATGATACAACAAATCTCTGTGGGTGCAGAAAGAGTTACAATTGGAGAACATAATGAAAGTCAAGGGTTTGTGCTAAAAAAATGGTCTTCAAAAGGGTGGAGATAAAGAGGGTTGGATCTTTTTGGGGATAAAGTCTTGAAGAATTTTTTTGGGGATCTTTATTCATGGGAAACAAGGGAACCCACTAAAGATCATTTGTTGGTAATGTTGGTCTCAGTGATAGAAATCTGAGGGGTTTTTTGCTCTGTATGTAAGTTGAAATTCTTGGCATTTGATTATATTATGTGGGTTCTAGCAATGCACGTAGTGGCTTTGGATGTGTTCAAGGGAGTGGGTAATGCTCATTGGGTTGCATCAGGGGTTTTGGCAATAGCTAATGTGTTAGAAAGATTGGACAAGATTTCTACAAATGATAGGGGTTGCATAAACCTTCTCAAAGGCTCGTTGGACTCAAGGGCTAAATTTATTAAAATGCTAAAAGATATTAATGTTGATTTCCACAAAGCAATTTTGGGAAAAATGTCAAAATCTCTTCATTTAATAGTCAGTGGTGCAATTTTGTGTCATTCCTTTATTAGATGCAATAAAATATCCAAGTATGTGATGAATTCTGATTTCCCCTTGTACCTCTAGTTGTGCATGGTTTTTTTTGGCATAGTGAAGAAATAAGTTTAAAAGTCTATGGTTTTTAGAGTCTAATTTGTTTGACAATTGTTTGTTGATAAAAAATAGGTTCCTAGTGTGAAGATCTTTGAAGAAATTATTTATGTACATGCCAAAGTGGACAGAACAAAAACCAATTTTACTCTACAAATAAATTATATTATCACGACCTCAATCAGTTTCCCAAAGAAACAACCTTGCGGTGATGATTGCAGAGTTTTTTTAAGGGTTAAGGTTACAGATAAAAAAATAATGAAGACAAAAAGTGAGGGTTTCAAAAAGGCAAGAAATGAGGGTTTCAAAAATAAAGGGCATCGTGTAACAATGTTGCTAGGATTGAAAGACAACATAAGAAAAAGCTATCGAAAATAGCAAGAATTTTGTATATTTTTGAAAATTAAATAACAAGAATGAATTAGTCAAGTGTTTGCACTTGAAATAGATACAGAAAGAAGGTCTTTTGTTGACAATAATTCATAGGGACATTTGGAACAATATAGAAACCAACTTGCACTGTGTCTAAAATCTGTGAATGCAAATTGAAGTGACTTGTTTATTTAATTTTTTTTAACAGTACATTCACCAATGACAGCTATGTGTTAAATGTAACATTTTAAAAATATTAAATAACTTGTACATGTTATGTCCTCTTTTGCAAGCTGTCCAATTTTAATAAATAAAAAAAGCCACGTCTCAAAAAAATTTGCCTTCTTTTCCGATACCATTCCCCTCTTCTCCGGATCAGATGGTTGAACTCAATATGCCTTTATCGATGGGAAAAACAATTAGAAAATGTTATAATTTTTTTCCTACTACTATTTGTTCATTGGCTGGAAGTTTTTTTCCCTAATTTCTTTATAGGAAAACATTAAAACCCCAGCAAAATTACCATAGACCAATGAGAAAACAACAAAACTCAATAAAAATCAAATTAAAAATGTCCAAACATTGCAAACTATAGGATAAAATTTTTATTTCTCTGCTTCACGTGATTCAGAAGGCAAGATTAATCGCTTGTGACTAAAGCGAAAATATTAGTCTCTGCCTTTACAACAGGGACTAATAAAACTAAGAATTAATTCCTTAATAAGAACACGATTTCCTCCTATCAAATTCACCATTCGTCAAGTTTTTTAATCGCTCTGTTGCCATATTTTAGTCCCATTGTGTAAAATTGGCTTTGAAAATTTTTTAAGTCTAGTTAAAAGTTCATTTTTATGTTTAAGTCTCTAAGTGTCAGGATTTTCAAGAACTGGGTTCCCATTGGATATTCGAGATTTGGGTGTAGTCAGGATTTTGAGAATATGGGTCCCTATGTGGTTTTAGTTTTTACCCTCATAGCTTGAGTTTGAGTCCTTATCTTTATTCGGGATGTCGAAAAAGTGGGTACTCATGTTCAATCAAGTCTTTCAGTTAGTTCGAGTCTGCAGTTCTAAGTACCAAAGTGTTTCATTGCGGGAAATTGATATTCGAAGTGCTAAAGGTGGCAGAAATGGAAGCTAAGTGGTAGAATTATTGATAGATGAATGATGGAAAGACTTATTACCTTTGATGAATGAGAAAAGGATGTTTTAAGTACACATTCACCAGAAAGCGAAGGGGGAAAATGCAATTCCCAAAATACCCAAAAAGGAAGCTTACGCCGGTTAGACAGGCTTCAAAAGATTTTCATCGTAGCTGCTCCATCAACGGATTTTGTAGCAAGGTATGCAAAATCTTGCCTAACAAAGAGAAGAAGAGTCGGGGTCAATGGTATTGAAGTGCCCATTTCGAAAGTTTCATATGAGAATAGTTGATGTTCGGAAACACCACAAGAACTGCGAGGGTCAGAAGATGAAGGGATAACATGTGGCATTATGACATTTCAGATGTAGCCAAAGGGCCTCTATCGATGCAGCGATTGATAAAGGGGAAGAGGCAAAGGCTATATAGCTTTTGGCATGCATATTTTTCTATTTTTACTATTTTCTGATATTGACACCTATCATGAGATTATTTCAATTAATTTTTAAGGACTATTGTTGTAACCGTCATGGAAGATGAAGGGATTATTTATATCTTCGTTGAACATTTTGTTAAGGATTGACAATTTTAATTCAATTTCCCCCTGTTGCTGTGACAACTATGTGAGACTCGAAGTTGTTTTATGATTGTTGTTCAATAGATAGTTTGGGATTAAACGAGTGAATATATGTTGGTTGAAACTAATTGATTATAGATATTGGACTGTGTTTTAAAATCTATAGTTATGAGGCGATCTGTGAGTTGCTATTAGTTTCTCCTTTCTATTATATTCATGTTATTTGACATATAGATATTCCTTTAAAAATCAAACTGTGTATGATTTTCCTAGTGGTGAGAGTATATGTACAAAAATCTTTATGATGATTATGACCGTGTTTGGTTTTCCAGAGTTGTGAAGAATAAGACATAGTATTAGAATTTGCTTTACAAGTATTAAACTTATCATAGGTATGTCATGATGATGAACATCTATTAGAAGCCTCTTCTCCTCTCGAGTTAAAAGCATACCCCTTTATATTTAGAAAATTCAAAACACAAATTCGTTGAAGATTTCTCATAGGAAGTTGTACTTGCAAAATTCAAAGATCAAACTATTGTTCTAATATTGCAATTTCTTCAACTGTTGTTAATAATGAGGGCTTTAGCTAAGGTTTAAATCAATATTATAAAAAACCTGTCTGTGAACCAACACACTCCTAAAACTTAAATTCATTTTAAGCTGAGCCTCTTCATAGAGCCTATGGCGCTCTACGTTGCAATCAAGGGATGGTTGCAACTCACTCGGTTCAGCCTCTCTGATGGGAGCCTCGAGAACCCGAGTGCTTTTGTCTTTTTTATTATTTTGGGTGAACTTTTTCAAGAATAATGAATGACAGAATATTTGTTCATAAGAGTCACCTGGATTACTAAGGGAAGGTAGACTATGAAACTAAGTTACCATCATGGAAAGGTTAGGTTTACAACAGGCTGTGGATGATCTGTGCATTAATAATGAATTCATTTCCATTTTAAGCGAAAAGAATCAGCGTGTGTACGGTTTTTATGATTCAGAAATCTATTTTTTTCCTTTCATGAGGCTGCATATGCTTACAAGCTTGCAAAAAATTCCATGGATATATGCTCACAACTGGGTTTAAGATTGATATCTTCTTAGCCAACCGTCTAATTCATATTTATGTGCAGAGCGGCTGTTTGATAAATGCACGCTATGTGTTTGACGAAATACCTGTGAGAAACATATGCTCATGGAATACTATGATTGCAGGAAATGTTAAACTTGGAAATGTAGACTGTGCACGGCAACTGTTTGATAAAATGCCTAAAAGAAACCTTGTGTCTTGGAATACAATGATTGCAGGTTTCTCTGGCAAAGAGGGAGTGGATTTTTTTTGTCGAATGCAACGGTCAGGTGTAAAGCCATATCGACTTTGTATTGTTGGGGTTCTGAACGCCTGTGCTAGCGTAGGCGAGGAAGGACATGAGCAGGGTAAGCAGGTACATGGTTATGCTATAACCAGTGGTTTGGTAATTTGTAATGCAATTGTTAGCAACGCATTGGTTGATATGTATGGTAAATGTGAGAGAATAGATCATGCACGCCGCGTGTTTGATACGACGCCTCACCACGACGTTGTCTCTTGGACTGAAATATTCAAGGGGTATGTGCATTTGGGATAAGCAGAGATTGCACGTGAATTGTTTGACAATACTCTCATAGTCACATGGAACACTTCGATTGCAGGATATGGACGGCAAGGGTACGCTGAAGAGGCTCTGATACTAGTTTGGAAGATGTTTAGGCAAGGTATGGAGCCAAACCACTTTACCTTTGTTAATGTTCTGAGTGCATGTGTTGGCCTGGCGGTGCTGGAATGTCGAAGGCAAGTGCATTGTCAGATTAATAGAACAGGACACGATGTAACCATCCTTTTGGGTAATGCTCTTGTTGACATGTATGGAAAATGTGGGAGCACTGTAAGTGCCCACAATTACTCGACAGAATGCTCGAGCGAGATGTTGTGTCATGGAATGCAATGATGGTTGGATATGCTCAGAATGGATATGGAAAAGCTCTTCAAATCTTTGAAAAAATGCTCCATGCAGGAAACCAGATGAAATTACTTTCATGTATATTTTCTCTTCTCTCTGCATGTAGCCATACAGGATTAGTTGATGAAGGCCATTAGTACTTTAGTCTAATGAGTCATCGTTATTCAGTCAAACCAAGAGCAAGTCACTATGCAATCATGATCGACATCCTTCAGTGAGCTGAGCCCATGGATGAAGCAGAACACTTGATAGACAACGCGCCATTTGAACCAGATGCAACCATGTGTAGGGCATTGCTTGGTGCCTGCAAGATTCGTGGCAATGCTGGAGTAGCAAAACGTGCAGCAAAATGTCTTTCTTTGTTGGAACCATGAAGCGCTTCACAGTATGCGGTGCTGTCAAACTTGTATGCTGCTGATAAAATGTGGAATAGAATGGCTGAGGTGGGAAAATTGACGAGAGAGAGGAGAGTTAAAAAAATGCCAGGGTGCAGCTGGATTGAGGTGAAGAACAGGGTGACTGCATTTATTGCATAAGACATGTCTCTGACAATCACAATTAATCCGTCCAAAATAAAAAATACTTGCATTGGAAATGGACAAGACTTGGAACTTAATATGCAAGTTTTAATTCATCTTATGATGGAAGAATGCGCAAGGTTTATGGACACCTATCAGAATTATCCAGAATCTTTAATAGGCATCAATGTAATTAATCTTTTCTGAAGTGCTATGGCTGATCAAAATACAGCTATACAGACACTTGGGAATGCTTAATAGTATCTTACATGCACTGCTTACAGAATCCTAATACAGAAAACTTATAACTACCGTATGCCTTCATACTGGTGGGAAATTTCTCTCTAAGCCCTTATGATGATAATATCCGATCAACAACTCTTTCACAGACGCTTTTTAAATGTTTGAGCATAGATTTTACAGCACAATGAAAGAGATACTTTTGAGGCCGCTAGAAAAAAGAGAGCTTAACTTAGACCGTCACTTGCCCTTCTGTCATTTTTAGCTTCTCCAACGTCTGTTTGATGAATAATGGGCCTTTGTCTGTGTATGTTGCAATCTTCAACATGCAGGGCTGCCTTTCAGATACCCAGGGAACTAAATCACATCGGACCAGTATCAGGATTCAGTTACTGCAGATCTAGTTGTCTCACAAGAAATTTGGGCTCACAAGAAATTTGGGCTGCCAGATTGTTTTCCGTGAAAACCAAATAATCAGTTTGTCGAATGGAGGTGTGATTAAGTAGAAACAAGTGTAGAGATTCATGACAGAAATTTAAACTTGAAGTATTACCTTATGAAGAGAAGATGGGCAAATGAAGGACAAAGGCCCAGTTTAGAAGTATCCAAACAGAGTTGGAGACTATATGTTCGACATGTCCTTTGAGAACATACATAGCATGAACAACCGCAAAGAGGTTGGGTTCATTTGGTTTCTCTTCATAAGTTCTCTTTTCTATATTGAATTAATATATTGGTTGAACTCAAGATTATTCCCTGAGCTTCATGAGTATGTATACTCTAGGTCATTTCTAACGTTGATGTTTGAGCTTAGTTGAAGCTAAAAGCACAGATTAATCTAATCTGACATTGTGATTAAAGGAATATTATTAGTCCCTGCCTTTTAGGTGGAAACTAATGTTTTCACTCTCCCTCTAACAACTAATCCAGCTCATGGAAATTGTGCAGCAAATGTTTATCTTATGGTTGGTAGAAATTTTCCTATTAGAGTTTCTCATATTTATTGATATTTTCTCATTGCCCTGTTCATTTTATTCTCAGTGGTTTTTTCTTTTTCTATTGAAAAGAAAATCATTCTGACGATTAAAGTGTTAGGGTTTTAGCCTTTAGGCAGATACGAGCAATAAACAATATTAAGATAATGCAAAAATAAACCCCGAACCCCGGCGAGGATACATGAGAGTGTAAATACTTGTCTGATCAGTCACCACATACCAACATAAAGCAGAGTGAAGTGGTCTTTTCCCAATCTTTTTAGCTCTTGACGTGTCTTCTGCGTGCAGTGCAGGGTTTTGGGTGGCATTGTGCAGAGCAGTTAAGGTTAATGTTATAAGCAGTGTGAGAGTTTTTGATGGCAGTATAGTCAGTTTCGGAGCTCAGTGCCTCATTATTCTTGCAGCTATTCTCACTCACTGCTGGCTCTCTGCTGTGATACATGCCTGCCATCACAAATTTCTGAAACCCCGATACTGTAAGTTTCACGTCCTTTCTGTTGTTTTTAATAGAATAGTATTAGGCAATCTAAAGAAATACCAGAATAAGAAGAATATCAGTATAAGAAGAAATGGATATAAAATACTCTTATTGCAGATTTTATTAATGCATCCTTCACTTCTTTTTTATTTACTTATTCGCATTTGTATAGAAAACAGAGGACAATATTATAAGTTTACTTATTAAACCATGACTTTTATTTATCAAATCTTTTATCCTTTAACCCTAAGTTTAATCACCATTTAAATAAGGGTTGAATAGCTGAGCAACTGATCAAAACGCTACGGTCCAGGAGAATGCTCTAAATGTTAACAGAATTGCTCCATTTGAATTTAACCCTGGAAGTTATGCATTCAATCCCTCAAACATGTATATTTAATCCTACAATTAATTTATTCACCACTTAAATAGGGCTTGCATACTCAGGAGCAACAAGTAGAAACCTGATGGCTATGGCAACAGAAAAGTGCTTTAATTTCCAGACAAATTGCCGTATTTGAATTTAATCCAGAATTGATTTTTTGAACCCACAAAATTTAATTTTTTAACCTGGGAATATCATCACCATTTAAACAGGGTTTAAATCTTCAACTACAACTTTCCCAACGGCTAGGGTCCCTCGGATCTTTAAAAAATTGCTGTATTTGAATTTAACCCAAAAATTTATTTATAGAACCCTAAGCTGTATTGATTTAATGCTAGAAACATTGTAAGGACTTGACAATATTCTGCTCTATTCATTTTGTTTCTGAAAAAAAACCAATAGATGGCAATCTAAATGTGCTGGATTGCAACTCAGTAAATAATTTAGCATGTCATAAAAGCTCCTTTGTATTTAAGTACCAGGAACCCATTAAAAAAATCTTTACTTTATCACTAACTTGAGCCTATTTATGTACCATATCTGAAATGCACTGATAGGCACAATCCCAATGTTGTTTGTCCATCAACCAAAATAAAACAAATCAATATGAACATTAAAAGAAATTGTGTTTTGCACCTATCTATGCATTTCAGACCTCTATTCTTATAGGCATGGGCTTGTGATCTGGGTAACTGGTTAAACTACCTGAAGCACAGCACAACTGTTCTGTTAAACATGCATGCAAAAATGGAAGCACAAACAAGGCATGTGAAATGTTTTGAAAGTGCCACTTATGTGCCAGGCATGTATGCAAAATAAACAAATAGCAGAGAATACAGACTGAATTGCAACGACAAAAGTTGTGCAAAATCTTCAAGCCAGGCATGGGAAATAATGCATAAGAATTGTTTGACAAATGTTTCAATGGTTGTGCAAGGACTTTAATAGAAAAATCAACAAAAATGGCATGTTGTGATTCTTAATAATATGAAATGCAAAGTGGACACCAAATAATTGTTGAATATAGAAACTGAATTTATGAAAAGATTTGAAATTGTTTTCCAAACTCAAATAGGTCACAACATACTCCCATAGATGATATGCTCTAGAAATTCATCATGGGATAATAAAAATAAATTTTGATAGTATATGTGCGCAGAATATGAAACCACAAACTGGGCCAAGTGTAAGCCAATTCAAGCAAGCATAGAAGACGGATACAAACTATTTGTCAAAATGCCTAGAAATGAATTTCAAGGGAGATGAAAACATAAATTTGCAAATATCCACAGGTGACATGAAAATGCAAGATTTTAAAATGTAGATTTTTTTAAAAGAAGTAATTTGTACAAAGAGGTATAGTGAAACTGTAAAGTTGATTAATATTTGGGGATTTGTTTATGAAAAGGTGGAAAGTACAGTATACAGAAATATAGTTTGTAAATCTTCATTTTTTAAGAGATATTAGTCTTTTTGTATAATGTTGAAGTAAGGTCTATTTTCTTTTTAAGTTTTATTTGTAGACATTAGTTTATTCTCAATTTTGAATGATTGATTTTAATAGTAGAGTAGTATACACATTGATTTCAATTGTTGTTCGTAAAGAGCCACATTTCCCAGAAAATAAATAGCTTGTTTTTCCAATTTTTAATCAAAATGCAGTGAGACAGCCCATGTCATCCAATGATTTCTTTATCTGTCTCGGATAAAGATTTTGCCTTTTGTTGCTTGGTAGAGGCTAATGTTTTCATTCTCTACCAATTAATCCAGCTCTTGAGAATTGTACAGCCATTGTTTATCCTATGGTCGGTAGAAATATTACTATTGAAGTCAAATTTCTGATGTTTATTGCTCTTTTGTGGTTGGCTGTTCACATTTTTCCCATGGTTTTTTCTTCCATTTATAAATTATTCTGACAATTAAAATAAAGTGAATGCGATCTTTCCCCAATCTTTCTAGACGTGGACATGTCCTCTGCTGTAAGATGCCAATATTTTGTTAGACCTACTTTTCATATATTGTAAAAAGATTGATGCAATCACTGTGGAAAGGTTGCTTTTGTTTCCTGCTAGCACTACCATTTTTGCGCATCAGCATTGTTCACACAATTTATACATAAATGTAAGGTAAACCACTTGCCATTTAATTTCTATTGTTTCATTCATGGTTCTACTAAAGTGCTTCTCCTCCGTTTGATATGGAAAAGTTATTTGACATTCTTGCATGTTTGTTGGTTTACAAGTTATTTAATATGCATTGACAATTTTCCCTCCATTTATGTTAATCAAATTGGAATGGTTACTGAGGCAATCGAAGCAGTAAATATGATGAAGGATGCAAAATGGGGGGTGATGGCCTCGTGCAGAAGTGTTGAGATAGAAGACTGCTTTATTGCAGGCTTAGCTGTTGGGTTGGCCACAGGCCAAATTAAAACAGGAGCACCTTATCGCAGTGAATGACTTGCTAAATACAACTGGGTCAGCTCATTAGCATGCATATTAATTAAGTTTATATTATCACATATTGTGTATCTGTTAGCATTGGTGCTTGAAAGAGAGCTGTCTTTAACTTCCTGAGACTGTTGTTGTATCAAAAACGTGTGAAAATTATGCATCCATAGAAATAATTTTCAAAACAAGTTAACATTCTTTGATAGGGCCTACATATTATTTTGGTCTAAAGACTTAAAATCGCTGTTACCTGGAGACCTGTCTCCCACCCCCGGAGACACGTCTTGGAGACAAAGAAGTCTCCATAAATCTCCTGAGGCACAAGGTTCTCTTGGCTGCTGTCTCCTGCCATCACCAAAGTTTACCGACCAGAAATTGGTGTCTCCAGCCTAAAAACTTAGGGAAAAACGCCTTAGAAGGAAAATAAATAAAATAAACCAAAATAATTTTTTATGCTGATATTTTGGATGATACAAAAATCCATCCAAAGTCCTAGTGATTGGATGTAGTGACAATATAGACTATTGAGAGGGACATCAACAATTGTATGACTGATTTCCTGTCATTCTAATTGTCTAAACTCTAGAGAGAAATCGCCTTTACTATTTACTGTTCTTGTGTGACTGATTAACTATTCTTGTTTTCAAAGTTTTATGTCATAATATTTTCTGGAAAGTATAAATTATATTAAAAAAATGGTGTCTCCAACTACTCCCATCTCCTATTTTTGAATTTTAGCCATACTGGTACTGGTACCAGTCTTTGGCATCTCCAAGTACCCTCATCTCCTGGTAACTATGCCTAAATCCTAGGATACCGGTGCGTCCAGTATCACGCCAGGTGCGGGTGCGGGTGCGACTTGGTACTGGTGCTGGTCCGGGTGCCCTGTGGGTGCCACCCGGGTGCCAGCGCAGGGCGTGCGGGTGCGCGCGGGTGCCAGTCGCTGGCACCCGCGCGCACCCGCACGCCCTGCGCTGGCACCCGGGTGGCACCCACAGGGCACCCGGGCGCACCAGCTGGCACCTGCGGGCCAGACTTCAAAAATGCGGCCCGTAAAGTAAAAAACGCGGCCCATAAAGTTAAAAAACGTGTGCCATAAATGAATTTTAGGGTGCCAAAACCCTAAAACGGCACACCATAAACAATTTCGACCCAGCAATGAGCAAAGCCATAAACACATTCAGGCTTTCAGCAGACCGATTTTTTTTGCAGGAGACCAAAGTTTTTATTAGCAGCTAGATTTTTTTGAGCACCAAGTTTTTCAACAAGTTCAAATCGAAGAGGAAGGATCGTAGAGCAATCCAGAAGGCGTTTTTAAACACCTGAGGTAAGCATTTGGTCCCATTTCTTAGTTGTTTCATGAATTTTTTTGATGTTTTGATGATTTTTTTTAATTTTTTCAAGTTTATGAAGAAATTTTTTAAGTTTTTTAAAACTTTTTTAAAAAAAAACAGAAATAAACATTGAATGTTTAGCTATCTATTTATGTCATTTTTTTGCACTTGTTCGTAGTTTATATTTTAAACTTTGGGGAAGTGTCCTCGGGTGGTTATATTTTTTCACGTTCTCACAAGTTATAAAATTTAAATTTATAAACTATATCATTTATATAATTTTATATGCTTGATGTTCGTAGTTTATATTTTAAGTTTATATTTTAAATTTATATTTTATATTTATATCATTTATATAATTTTATATGCTTGATGACATGATGTTCGTAGTTTTTTTTTTAAAATTAAATTTGTTTATTTTCTAAGTTTCTTATTACAGCAAGAAACTAGACTGTATCAGTGTACTGTATTGTGCAAGAATGTCTGCCAGCGCCAGCGGTAGTCAGAGTTCAGTTGGAGGACAAGGAACCGATAAATTTAAAATTGATGTTGGATCTCCTTTATGGAGACATACGACAAGACTATCACAGGTTTCAGGAGGCGGTTCATATCTATGGAAGTGTAACTATTGTCAGAGTAACAAAGGAAAAGCATTCAACAGCTCATATTACCGGGTCAAACTTCATTTTATGGGCCCTGCTGGTAAAGGATTTGCAATGTGCAAAGGCACAACTGGGAAGGGGTTGACTGATGCACAAATAGCTTCATTTGTAAGAGAACAAGAAGAGGCAGATAACTTGGTTAAAAGATCGAAAAAAAGTTTTTATCAACCTGCATCAGGAAAGAACACAACCCAATTACCCACTGAAGCAGTTACATCCTCCAAACATCCATTCTTCCAAGCACCTACAGAAGGAGAGGAAGACGAAGAAGTTGAGGTTATCACCCGCAAAAGAGGCCCTTTGGACAATGCATTTAAAATGGAGGCACGAGAGCTTGCTGATGAAGCCATTGCACGTTGCCTCTATGCGAACGGTCTTCCTTTCAACTTGGTAAGATCACCATATTGGAAGGAAATGGTGCAAGCCATACTTAGAGCTCCAGCTGATTATACAAGTCCCGGGTATGAAAAGGTCCGTACCACTCTATTGCAAAAAGAGAGGACTAGTATAGAGAGAGCTCTTCAACCAATTAAACATGCTTGGAAAACTTCTGGTATAACTATTGTGTCTGATGGATGGAAAGATGCAAGAAATCGACCACTGATTAATGTGATTGCAGTGTCCCCCAAAGGGTCTATGTTTTTGAGAGCTATTGATTGTGAAGGGCAGGTGAAGGATTCACAATTCATTTCTAGAATTCTCATTGAGGCCATAGAGATGGTGGGGAGTGAGAATGTGGTACAGGTGGTTACAGACAATGCAAAAAATTGTAGGGGTGCAGGTGCTTTGATTGAGGGTCGGTATGACCATATTTTTTGGACACCATGCACAGTACACTCCCTGAACTTGATCATGCAACAAATTGGCACTCAAATTGATTGGGTGAAGCAAATTTACCAAGATGGGGAGGACATACAAATGTTTGTGACGAACCACCACATGTCACAATCCATATTTAGATCATTCTCCAAATTGGAGCTGCTGAAGGTAAACTCAAATTGTAATTTTATATTCATGTTAAATTATCAAGTTGTATATAACTTTGCTTAATATTTTATTATTTATTGACATATTTCTAACTTGCTTTATGCTTAGGTTGCTGAGACCCGTTTTGCGTCTCATACTATTGTTATGAGACGACTTGTCAAAGTGCAAACAGCATTGAGCCAAATGGTTATTTCTAGCCAGTGGGGTATATGGAAGACATCAAATTCAGAAAGAGCCCAAAAGGTCAAGGCTTTGGTCTTGGATGACAGTTGGTGGACTCGTGTGCAATTTGTATTGGATTTTACGGAGCCTATTATGACTATGCTTCGTTTTGCCGATACAGATACACCTTGCTTGGGCGATGTGTATGATGGCATGGACACCATGGTTGAGAAAGTAAAACATTCCATACAACAGCATGAGAATGACCCCATAGAATGTGAAGCCTTATGCAAAAAGGTGGAAGGAATCATTCATCATCGCTGGGAGAAGATGACTACCCCATTGCACCTCCTTGCATATGCCTTATCTCCAAGGTACTATAGTTCACAAGTACTTTCTATGCCAGATAGAGTTGCACCATATGCGGATGAAGAAGTTGCCAATGGATGCTACAAAGCTTTTGCAAGACTCTACCCAGATGAGGAAATGCATGACAAAGTAAGGCTAGAATTTGGCTTATTTGCTTCGGGTTTAAAAATGTCTCCATTTGCAATAAAGGACCAATACAATATGGATGCTATTACATGGTGGTACATGCATGGGCAACCATACAAGCATCTACAAGGTCTTGCAATCAAGGTCTTGTCACAAGTAAGTTTTTGTTTTATTACCACTTGTATTCTACAATTTGAATTTACTATTTAAATTTTAATATATAGTGTTTAATATTTTTTAATTTGTTTTTCATTTGTATCTGTATGTTTAATACTTTAATTTTGTGAACACTATCCAGGTTGCAAGTTCTTCTGCTGCTGAACGGAATTGGAGTACATACTCCTATATCCATTCAGTGAAGCGCAACCGGTTGGGCTCAAAGAAAGCTGAGGACTTGGTTTACATTCATAGCAACTTGCGTCTTTTGTCACGTAACCAAAATGAATACAAGGAAGGGTCATACAAGCTTTGGGATGTAGCCCCTGAGTGTGCAAACTTGGATGCAACGCTTCATGATCTCATTGCAATGACAGATGATGGTGATGATACCACGACACATGGTGCATCTAGCACAAGTGGAACCATTCTTGGTTCAAATGATCTCCAACTTGCAGGAGATAATGAGAATGTGGATTTTTTTGAGAATCCTTATGATTCTGCATCTGATTAGTGCATCTTGTGTCTTGACTCTTGACTCTTGGATCCGTGATTGATAAACATTGTGATTGAAGTTTGAACGATACTAGCAAGTTTCAATTTGAAATTTTGAATATTTATGTCTATGATATTTTATTATTTTAAGTTGAAGTTGTTGAACTAATATGAAATATTTTGAATCTTGATAAATGCTGAATGTGAAGTATCATTATTCTAATTCTGAAATTCATACTATCAAATGTTTTATTTTTGTATAGTTCTTGCACTTCTTTGCATATATATATATATATATATATATATATATATATATATTTTAAAAAATATATATATATATACATACGTACCCAAACGCACCCGCACCCCCTAAAAAAAAAATTTCACGCACCCCGCACCCGCACCCCGCATCCGCATCCGAATCCGCACCCGCATCGGCAACTTAGCCTAAATCCATCAACATTACCTCGAGCATGTCTCCAATATTTATAACCAGGGACTGGGAATGGGTTGAGCAGGAATTCATTTGCCCTCCTTACATATCTTTAGCCTTACCATTTCATCATCCTGCAGCAACAGTGTCAAACTATTTGCATCTGAATGAGGGCTTATGCCAAAAATCAAGATCTCATCTTGAGCGAGGTGGCTAGTAATTCATTCGCATAATCTGTGACATTTTCCCAAACATGTTAATGAAACGGTCTGGTTTTAGCCCAAGATTCTCTAATAAAAGGCAAAGAACTGTATTGCCAAGCTTTTGAACAGTTTGTCAACAATAAATTCTCTGCTTCACTCCATGTGCCAGGTGTGTGCAAGAGCAATCAGTGAAACACTATCAGCTCTAGCCTTGGAAAAACCATAGTTTTAGCTTATTTAAACTTGAAAATGTCCTTGGAAAAATCAATCCACCAATTACATTTAACTAAAAAAGAAAAGTAAATCTGAAAAAATAGCAATAATAAATATTTTGAGGGTTCAAACATTACAAAAGCTTCGAAACATTTTACTGTCCGCTGTTCAAAGACAACTAATATACATTTCAATTAGGTGAAAACATACTACTCTTTCTAATGAAGAAGACTCTCAAAAAAATCTTACATCAAATCAAAGAGTGCATACAATTATACTGATGCTCATCATGATTATGTAGAGTACTTGGGTTCCGTTAAATCTATGAAACATACAATCTTTATAACTTGTTTCTGTCACTCTTTTGTCTTTTTTATTCATCCACGTCTGTTCATGCTTTTATATTTTGCAACAATGTTTGTTAGTAATACACTACAATCTGAATGTCTGATTTTCAAGCGAGCACATGAAAATATCAAATGCCATGTTAATGTAAAGTGCTCCTGCAAATTATTTCTGTTCAAAAAAACTAAACCCTGGGTTTCTGATTTTGCAGCTTTCCTAAACCTGTGGGATGCCTGCAGATGGGCACCATGCAAGTATAATTTAGTGGTTTCCAATTTTTTGGCCCATTGTGGTTTTCCTCCTAGGCAAGATGGATTTTTGAAAACAAAGCCAAAGCAAATGCCAGACTGAATTAGGCACATGAAATTGGACAATTTTCTAAAATTTGATACCTTTGTTTAAAAATGTAGAATGTAAAAAAAATTGAAAACTTAGTTTTAGCATTTGTAAAGAAATGCACATGATATTTTGCTGTGTTTAATTTTACAGTGTGTTTAGCATGCAAATGCCACTCTGGGTTTAGTCAAATGACACCTTCGTTTAAAAACATGAAGTGTAAAAAAAATTGAAAACTTAATTTTTGGATTTGTATGGCAATGCATCTGATATTTTGCTGTGATTAATTTTACACTGTTTCTAATTGAATAGATGCATTAATATGTTCATAATCAGATTAGTTGAACACCAGTAGCCACTATATGAACCAGTAAAGAACATTCTGAAGGAGTCATTCACTCTGATAATTGTAGAAATCACACTCAATTACTGAACAAACACAATATCTCTCTACAACTTGTGAAGGAGTCATTCACTCTGATAATTTTAAAAATCACACTCAATTGCTGAACAAGACAATCATCGCTCTACAGACAGATTATAGAAACCAAATTCTAGCAAATGGCAGGGACTCCAGCTGCATCGCTGCTCTTGTTCTATTTGGTTACATTCAGAAGAAGATTAATAAGTCATGTACTAGCTGAAGACATGTGGAATGCAAGCAAGGATATCTTTTCTTACAATTGGTGGTCTGGCAGTTATTGAATATGTGATTAAGTTACAAATTTTACTAGTGGAGAGTCTGGAGATAGAATAATCTGCTGGATTGGTCGACAATAGAGAGGTCATAACTATAGGGTTTTTGTTTTCCATATTTAAAAAAGTTCCAGTAAAAGCCATTTCATCCCTTGGAGTTATCCTTCTTGATGAAGAATTGATTAACATCTATGTTGTGGTTTCAATCGTTTTTTTTAAATTGTTTTGAGCTGAAGAAGCTTATGATTACATGATAAAATTTTGGGACATTTTAACTCTTCTTCTCTATCTCTAACATACAAACTACAAGAATAAGAAAACCTTTCATATCCCCTGTTTCTCTTCTGATAGGAATGTGTTTTGGCAACAATTTTATCCTAGTTTCTGTTTATTCTAAGTGAAGGTGGTGGGTTAGTATTTAGGCCTAATTGGTTAAGGGAGTGGCTCCTATATACTAAATGTAATCCCTTTTGTGAAAAATAACTTATGACATCTATGAGTTGTATGTGAATGTTTTTCTATTTTTCATTTATCCTAGTCCGTTTTTTGCACATAACTTTGCACATAACCCAACAGTGATATCCCACTAGAGGCTTTGGTCCATAAGAGAGGTGTAGTTCCTAAGGGCAGTGGAAAGGTATACTCCATGTTGCTAAGAAACGAAGGCACTTTAAGTTTATTATTGTTTGAAGCTCCGTAAAACCCATTAGTTGCAGTGAATTTTCTGTAGACCTCATGAAGTATTGGACATTTGCAGTCATAATTTGTTCATTGCAACATATTACAGAATCCAAAGGTGCAAGAAAGGCCACGTGTAAGGAAGGTTTGTTTAGATTCGTACGATATGATTCTAGTGCCTATCAACGTGTTAAACTTTGTTTTGTTTTAATTTTCCTCAGAATGGATTAAAGTTCATATTGAACTGGTTTCACTATGATGTAATTATAGGATAGGTTACAAGACTTAATGGGTTATTATATGTTGTTTTGGTTATGATTATTGTTGGCAGAATTGATAAATTGTCTCCAGTGTGCAGGATATGTGGAAGCGAACCTTATATAATATGGAATCGAACCTTAATAGATATACCAAATTGTGCTACTGCTTGCAATTATAATACTGAAAATATAATTTTTGATAAAACTTTTCATCATTATTTGTGAAACTGAATCGTTTAATTCTACAAGTATAATTTTTTTTGTTTTGAATGACTCAATCTTGGAACATAATACTAGTTACTCATGAAATTAGTATCATAATGGTGTTAGGTATGATACCTACTTATTCCGAGATAAAATGAAACCTTTTCAATTGGTGTTTCTACAAATACGAGCATACTCCCATATTCTCCCTGGCTTGCAGAGAAACCCTTTGTCTGGAGCACAGTGATTATCTTCTCTACATTTACACACCTTGTCCAGTGCACATCCATCTCTCAACTCCTCCACATCTTTCCCTCCAATTCCAAACAAGCCATCTGTCCAATCATTGGAAAACATTCCGTGTGGATCAAACCTCTCCTTCACCTTCAAAAATCCTTCCAAGTTCACTGTCCGTTTAACCAACCCTTTAAACAAGTGACCTCCAGACTTTCCCCAGTGCAGCGTCCCTCCGTATTTCTCGATCAACATCTGCTCTATCTCTTGATACACATCTTCATTCCACTTGGGTGTACTCACTTCCCTTGGTCGATAAGTGAAGAGCTCCATCGTCGCCTGATCCTCAATGGGTCCCAGGTACGCCCCAGACTTCTTAAGAGACCGAATTAATATTATACTTAAGTCACACATTCTTTGGGGGTTCAAATCTCTTATTTTCTTTAGATCAGCCATGGCCTCTCGAAATCGAGACAAAGGTACTCTCAGTTCAACGTCAAAAAACAAAGTCGCGTGCACGCGTCGGTCCCAGATACATGTGGTCTCATTTTTATTCAAGATTCGGGTAGGAGTACGGCTCTTATCTTTTTGTGTAGTAGAGTCTTGTTCGCATTTACCAGATGCCTGCATTCGATGATTGAAACCGACCACTGGGTACCCTATGAAGCGTTTTCCGTCATTGAAAAACCCGTTGCCATTCGCCGCAGCTTGAATTGTTTGGTTTCCAACGAGGTTGCAAATTGCATCCACGTCCGCTTCTGCTTGGATTGAATCGACTGAAAGGAAATTGCATACCATATTATAATACTAAATTGGACATTTTTTTAGAAGATTGAAGTGTTAAACAACTCACATTGATAAGCACTTGCTTCAATGTCAGCTACCGTGGCTGGAGCGCCGGTCACTGAGTAGCTGTCATCTCCTGCAACTTCAACAGAAACTCGCTCTATGGCTTGAAAAATGGTCTTCCGGTGGGAAGGAAGCCATCTTACATCACCAAATGTGTGAGCTCTGAGGAAACGTTCAACTTCGTATTCCAGATCGTAATCATCTTTCACTGAGACGTAAACCGATCGTTTGAACATGGGTTCCAGACCGAATGTTATCTCTGAAATCGCTCCCAGTGTTCCCAGTGCCAATTTTGCTGCTTTGAGATCTTCGTCTGCTTCTTTCAAAGTTATGATCTTTGCGTAGCCTTCGGAAGCAATCGCGGGCACTACGATTCTCATTCCCACAACGCATTCATAAACTCCGCCGCCTTTCCCAGCGAGGCTGCTGCCGTGGGCTCCGGTGGAAATAACGCCGGCTGCAGAAACTCCACTGATGTAAGGCATGGCGGGCAGAGCGAGGCCATGCTTTGCAGCCGCTTCACTCACATCTCTCATGATTGCTCCGGCTTGGACAGTGATTGTCATGGCATTTCTATTCACTTCAATAACAGAGTCATAATTTTGTGTTGAAATGACGAGCCCTTCGCTCTCAACACAGACGAGCTTTGAGAGGCTGTGAGAATGTTTACTCACCACTCTGATCTTCTGCTTGTTTCGAACAGCGTGGGCTACAGCACCCAGGAGTTGGGGTTCTGAAGTAGGCCACGCCGCGCTGGCCGCCTTGCAAACAGAACGGTCCTCCCATATCCCCTGGTAATTGAAGATTTCACATTCATCTCTGTTGCATTGCAGTGCTGGAGCAGGTGGGCACGCTTTTGCTTTTGGGTCTGCACCCAACACTGTCGTGAAAAACACAACGAACACAAGGGAAATGCGAACAGTGCGAATCATCACTTTTATTTGCACCTTTCTCCAATCCCACTGCTTATATATACAAATTATTCTAGAATCTTACAGCTTGTAATAATTACCATCTTCCGGACTTGAACAATTATAAAAAGTATAATGAATATTTCACACGTTTAAAACATCTGAAGTCATCTCTGATACAAAAGTTTTTTTTTCAAATATAGTATTTGATAAACTCCTTTCAAAATAAGGACTGTATTTTGATTTGATGACAAGATAACCTACCACTAGCACTTGTACTGAAAGAAGGTGCAAGGAATAAGTCGATAGGTCTTTGATATGAAAGCATAATTGAAGGTTTCCATATTAAAAGGAGGTGTAATGAAGTGTCGTTCTACAAACAAGTGTCATTGTAGAAAGAAGTGTTGTACATAGCACCATCCACTTTGGATGAAATAAAGTTACAATATTGTTGTAGAGTAGTTTTGTGTAGGCCCCTTCATAAAAGCATAGCATTGAAAAGCATTGGTACACATTTAAATGTTTAGCATTACTTATCAATATTTAGCATCATGTTGTCAATCTGAAAGAAAACTCAATAGACCTAAATATTGTAGTTCACAACATCAAGAATACAATTTTCTTATTATTAGTCTAACTTCCTTGAGTCAACCATAATCATAATCTCAAGATACTAGACGTGTAAAATGTAAATACACAAAATAGATGATGCTTGGAGAATACATACAGATAATAGATAAAGGGACATGTTTTAGACAAAACCTGCAGCCATACGTAAACCTTATAATAAACTGTTTAATATTGGCATGTAATGCAAACTATGGGAAGCATGAGCCATGAGTTCTAGTCTAGATGCTAGTTATACAGCTCGGCGAGACTCTACACAAATCATTTCCAAACAAAATCTGTGTAAAATTGAATGATTTCGCCAATTGACCAAAACTCAGGACAGTATCACCAAGACTGGTGAGTCCTTGTAGGGCTCAGTGACCATAGCAAGGTCAGCTTGAAATTCAGTGACAAACTTTGAAAAAAGTTCATCAGCTGACAAAAATATGATAAAATCCAACATTAAGTTCAAGAAATGGAAATCTATGAGATCATGTGTGAAATTAAAAACAAGGTCGTTAAAATCCAACTTCCTATTGTTGCTAAACAAACCACTTCAATCACTAAACATCCTAAAAAAAAAAGTCTTCCTATTAAAAAAATTCACCATAGTAGTTATAGGGCAAAGTTTAAGTACGTATGCCTCAAAGTAGGAAAGCACAGATGTGTACACTAAATTTTAATGATTTTTTCTAGTACCTGGTTAGGTGCACTTCTGTTAAAATGGCTACATATACAAAGGGATGACTATAGCAGACCTTGGTTGGCAGTGCTAATTTGCAACCTTATGAGACTCTCTCCTCCCTTCTTTATCTTTCTGGTACCAGGCTGTACGGTGGAAAACATCAAGCCCCCAAACATTTCCCTATCAAATGACCTAGAACTGGAAGAGAGTACAAAGGATATCATGCCCTTAAATAAGGTTCTTGTACACGAGTTAGATGAATAGTGTGGACAAATACTTTAGCTGGAGACAACACTACTCTACAACAAAGTTTAACTTGGCATAATGGATTGAGATTTCAGTTTCATACTCGGAATTATGGATTGAGATTTGTAAGTTGCAGAATACATAAGATTTACAATGTCCATCTTGAGGACCAGTTGGATGAGGATTGTAGAACTACAAACAATCATGCATTTGTAATTACATATGATTGAAATGGAAATGATACAGAACAATCAGGTAACTGGGGCCTCTAGCTTGCGTGCAAGCTGTTATTACATTGGTTGATGCCTCTTGATCCCTGCCTTGTATGATAAAAAAGGTTGTAATTTTTTTATATTCTGGATTCAAATTTTAGCTATGTGGAATTCAGAAATCTAAGGTTAATTTATATTGATATTAATTTCTTCTTGCCACAAAAGGAACTTGGAACTTTGTAGATAATGAATTAAATTGTAACGAAGCAGTATCGTAAAAAATAATGACCAGTAGAGAAGGCATTCGATACAACAATTTTTAATGTTGTGATTTTTTGTAAGGTTTCCAAATAGTAGGGCGTAAATTTAGATTAAAAGGAAGTCATTGTGGGAGCATCTATAGATTTTGATCACTACGAAGTTAAATTCTCTAGAAATTGACTGCCAATAACTTTTAATTTTCAAATATAATGTACAATGTTCAATTTTCCAGGTCTCTCTGTCATGGAGTTTTGATTCCAGGTTTTGTCAAATCTTTGCAAGAAGCTTCATGATTTGAAGAATGCTTGCAAACAACCCAGGATTTTACTCTACAGCTGCCGCTTGCATTGCTTAAAAGTTTTTCTCCCTTTTCACAAATCCATACTATTTGTGCCTTATTGTCGTTAAATTCACTGATAAATTGTGGACATCCTCTGAAAAACCAGACCAGCAAGGTGCAAAATGGCACTACACCCACCATTGCATTTGTTTGAAATTTTTATACCATTCAACAAGTCTGTAAATCCAGCAATCACCGCACACCCTGAGACCACATAAATTTAGAGAATTTATAAAACAAAGCTTGTGCCTAAACTGAGCTCCCATGTATGCATTGGTGGATGCTCATACACTTCTTACAAAGCTTCCAATTAGGAAATGTAGGGTCAACGCTGGCAGTGGACGCAGGTTTTGGATGAAGAAATCCAAAGTGATAGCCACTATTTACATTAGTTTTGACAGTATTTTAAACTTGTTAAACAAATCTATTAACACTAGCTTTGCAGTATTTTAAACTTGTTAAACAAATCTATATAATTCGTACCCTGCAAACTTTGGTGGCGCCAATAGCCAGTTCCATGGTTGTGAAGGATAATGGAAAAGGTTGTTGAATCTGGGTTAACACCGCTATTTTGAAGCTTTAACGGCTGGCAGCTACGAATTATACATGGAGTTGAGCTATGCTTTCTGTTTCTTCAACTGCAAACAGATTTCCCTAACAAATCAGAAAAGAAACTCCATATTCATCGTTGCTCCAACAAAACCCTACCTTCAACAATCGGTGAAACTGGACTTCAAACAAAGATAACTTTTTTTTTCAAATGATGTATGGAGAAAAAAGGTATTTTGATATTACAATTATAGAAGGAATGTGGGGTGAACTTAAACTAGAATTTCTGACGGAATAACTTTCGCAATGTAAAGGTTTGAGGTCTAGCTGTTGGGATAAAGTCTATATGGATTGATGGACCATGAGCTATTTTAGAAAACGAATCATTTATCATCAACAAATGTGAAGTTGACCCAAGAAAAAAAAAAAAACACTCCTACATTTTGTCATGTCCATAAAACGTTTAATCTTCAATCTCCATTCCTTATTAATCTAATAATCTAAAACTTTAAAGATCCATGAATTCCCCTATCTAAACATGTTCAAAGGGATCTACTATAGCTTTTCCATCAAATTCAAAGGGATATCAAAATCCTGACATTCATTGTATAAACCTAAGCCGTAATAATACATTGGAAAGAAGAATGCACAAGCCTAAATTTTGAACTAATAGACTAGATTATTTTTCTCATTATTTCTATTGTTATAAATAACGTATCAATTTATAATGATGTTATAAAATCTCAAACTAATAATTTTATTCATTAAAAAAAAATTCGATTTATTTCTCAAAAGCATTAATCTTATTAAGAAGTATGTATAGAAGATATCTTACTTGAATATGTAAGTCAGCCCCATTGGCCTCTTCCAATTTTATTTGTTAATTAGTCTCATTTGTCTCTTCCACTTCCTTCCCATATGAAGATAATTAATACATTTATTTATTAATTAATCCCACTTGTCTCTTTCTCTTGATTCTTATATGAGGAGAATTAATAAATTTTATTTATTATTAATTAACTCCACTTGTCTCTTCCACTTCACATGTGAAAATTATTTTTAAATTATATTTATTAATTAACCATGCTTTTCTCTTCCCCTTCCTTCCCATGTAAGGATAATTAATAAATTTTATTTATTAATTAACCTCACTTGCCTCTTCCACTTCCCATGTGAAAATAATTATTAAATTTTATATATTAATTAACCTCTCTTGCCTCTTCCACTTTCCATGTGAAGATAATTAATAAATTTTATTTATTAGTTAACCTTATTTGCCTCTTTCCCTTCTTAGTGAGGAATTAACCCTACTTCACTTTTCCGCTTCTCCTTTCTCCCTTTGTCTGATTGTCTTCTCTTTCTATCTCTTCCACTTTCTATTTTTGGCAATTAAATAATCCTAATTGTCGTATAAATTGCCATCCAAATCCTCAAATTTGGGGAGGGACCATAACCACTATCTTCAAACCATGAATCTTCAATTTCTTCTTATCATATCATTATCATGCTTTCAATATGCAATTATGCATACAATTTTTGAGAGCCAAATTGAAGAAGAATAAGGACAATGGAGGTCTTATAAATTGGATGCAATGCCTTTGGTTTGCATTTATTTTTGTAATTTACATTTCAATTTGTTTTCTCTATTGGTAGATAAGGATTTTTTCTAAAATTAGGGCTTTTCATGGTTACCTTGACATTGCATATTACTTGTGATCTTTCCTAGTCGACATTTTGGTGAACCCAATGCAATATGCTTAAAATACGATCAAATCTTAGAGTTTTGTTTCTACAAGTTTGAGGCGACACAATCATCTTGAGATGTGACACAATTTATTGAATATCTAAGGCGATTATAGGGGTTTCTAATGCAGTTGTTGCAATTTTGCAATTTTTAATGCATTTGGTCAAATCTATAATGCATTATCAGGGTTTAAAACCAAATTTTAAAATCATTTAGTTCTAATTAGGGTGTGAAATAATTTCAAGTTTGTCACATAGATTTAATTAGAAAGTATAAGAACTACAAATTTCAACTAATTCTAAGTAGGATGGCCTAAATGAACAACAATTCCTCACATACAATTAATTAGGTAGTAATATTAATAAAGAAATTCCATCTAGTTTTAAATAGGGGGTCAAAGAATAAAAAAATATCACGTAGCTACAATTAGGTGGCCAAACAAACAATAAAAGTTTACAAATTTTATGCTAGAATAGGAAAAAAAATTATTTGCAAATATCTATGCTATAATTGATGGAGCTAGTGACACAATTACCTATGATTGTGCACCACATATAAGTAATTTTGTTATGCATTTTATTGGTAACTAGTAGCTCAGCTTAGTCTTTAATGTTGTCTTTGTTCAATGTTGTTATGTTCTATTTAGGGTAGAGATTTCATTTTACTAATGAGTTGTGCAATTATCTTGGTGACCACATGATAATGAAAACATGTGAAGCTACTGATGAGTTTGGTATAGGATTCTAAGAAAGACATTAATTTCAAACAAAACTACCTTCATTTTCTATATGAAATAGCACTTCCTTTTATAAGGGAATAAATGACTTTCTAAAAGTGTTTGGTGCGCTTGCACACTCTATTATATCTACTTGAGAAGTTGAGCACATATCCTCTCCCCTTGCCTTCATAGATTTGGGTGCATTAGAAATGCTCAATTAATCCTTTATTTTTTGAGTAGGAGCTCTGCTTGGGGATTTCATCTGCCTAGAGTTCAACCTCAAGAACACCTCTCTACAAGGCTATATGGGTAAGTGCACAAAGATGGGGGAGCAAAAAGGGGGTATAAGATGCCACTTTTTTTTCTTCTAAAATAAGAAAATTCTTAATTTCGATGAGAAATTGAAGATATTTAGACTCAAAGTATCAAGATGTGATAAGAACAAGAGTTGTAGTACTCTGAATCTAGTTTTTAATCTACTAATTTATTTAGAAAATGGTGGAGATTAAGGCCCTAAAAAGGGGGAGCACAAAAAATGGTCTTGTTTTTTGTCAAGAAACATAACATAGCATCTGGTGTGCTCCCCCTAAAATGTTAACATTTTTTCTAAATTTTTTTAAATGCTCCAGTGAGAAGTTAGATAACACCATGCAGTTTATCTTGGATTTTTTTGCTAATTTTTTTTTATGAATGAATGATTTTTTTATGAATTTTTTAAGTTGACACATCCTGAAAGCATGAAATTTGTGCGTGCTTCCCCTAGAAATCATTGAAAACTAATCTAAAATAAAAACTTCTTTTTAAAAAAAGTATGTTAAATGGAATCTAGTTTCTAAAAAGGTAACTTGTTTCAAAATTTGACGAACAAGCCAAAATGTAAGCCCAAAATACTACACATTGGTTTTTGACAAAAAATGGACATACTTACAAAAGAAATTAGAGATGAAAAGATTAACATAATCATAATTCAAAATAAATTCTATGGTTAGATAGATAATAGATAGATCTAGAACATCAATTCATTTGACTTTGTCATTGTTGAACCATGTGCAAACTTGACTAGGAGCACACACAAAAAATGTGATTTTTGTATGTTTGCTGGAAAACACATCTTAGACATGTTTGAATCCTCCAAGCCTTTGGGTGGACGCCCAAGGAAAATCGAAGCCTTAGGCATGGTGGATCTCAATACAAATAGAAAATAAAGTATATTAAATATATACATATTATTATCTATGTGTTTCTATTTGCTTGTGTAAATGGTATCTTTAATGTTTAAATAGAGTATACTAAATAAAAGTAAAAAAATAATAATAAGAAAATAATTAAGGAAGCTATTTTGGTAAAACTAGCTATCTAGGAGATTTGAACTCAAGACCTCCTCAAAGTTAGGCTAGTTTGATTCCAATTGTGCTATGTGTGTTACTTGAGAGCTTTGTGATCCATTTTCTTCTTATAGCCTTATTTAGGGAATATTTTAATTAAAATTATTTAAAAACTTTATTATGTGGTTACGGGAATGAGTTGATTAATCCTCAACCAACCATGGAAGTTGGAGAAGTTTCTTCTCGTAAAGGAACTCCTCCAACCATATAGTTGGAGGTTAAATTATTTGGTTTTGGGAGAGTTGGGAGATTAGAGGTTTGAGGAGAAATTTGGAGATTTTTGCAAGATTTGATTCAGAAGTCTTTTTGGGGATTTTATCTCTATGTGTGTTATTCATCACCATTCTGTGTGGGAAAGTAGGAGTTGTCTGAGGAGGAGAGAAGATTTATTGTTGGAGGAGAATTTATCTGGGAGGCTACCGTCTCACCATTTCTCAAAGCTTGGAGGATTTGCAGTGGAGTGCTTCAGTTTGGTTGAGAAGATTCTCCGTAGGACTGCAGGTAGGGTCTGGAACCGGGATGAATCTCTTTTCTCCCCTGTGCTTATGTGTGTGTGACTTAGGTATAATGATTTTTATACTTTAGATAAATTATGGATTGATAAGGAATTTTATATGATTTGTTTTCCATGTATTGCAAACTGTGCTTTCGGGAAGTTTTATGAATGTTTATACAATAGTTTCTTGTACATTCTTCCTAGGAGTTTGTAAATGCTTTTGGTATTGTATATTGGGTGTATTTTATTATCTACTTATGGTTTAGGGAAGTTTAGGAAGGTTTAGGGAAGATTAGGATGGATTAGGAAAGGATGCAGTTAGTTTTTCCCTTCTTTACTTATGAAGGATTTTTGCTTTCAATTTGATGTTTTGATTTGATAGTTTTGTTCTGGGAGCTAGGTTGTGTTGAGGAAGTGTTCTGGAAGTGGTACTGAGGTACCTGAATCAGGTAGACCTCAGGGAACCTTTCCTAAACACTCTCCACACCTAAAAATCTTATTTTCGGGTAATTTCGGGAGATTCTGGGTATAGTCTCGTATCAGCATCCTGGAATGTCATACGAGTTTGTACCAGTACCCATATGACCTTTGGTGTATTTCCATATGGGAGTGCCTAGATTTACATATGGGTAGCTATAGTATGTCGTATGGGGTTTTAGAGGGTCCTATGAGCTCAAATTTGGTGAATTTTGGGCTTATGACCTCTACAACCTATTTCTTATGCTTCGGCTGCAATTGGTATCACTTGTGTATGTCCATCTATTGTCTTTTTGGTATTATAATGTGTTACTTATGATGTTTCAGTACTTGGCATATACTTGTGTTCATATTAGAGTATGTGCAAGATCACGAGAGGCCAAACTATGCCCTTCAGTGGCAATGAAAAATCAACAAATCAGGGTTAGTCAACTTGACGTGAAAATTTGAACTAGCTATCAACCTAATACCAAAAAGTTGTAAGAATAGAATCTGTAGGAAATTGAATGTAGTTTCTAAACTACTAGGCCTTTTGTATAAAAAAATTAATATAATTGGTGAAAAGTATAGATTTCAATGCAGCGGTACAAAAATTTCAGGAAAAAAATTAAGTAGGTGTATGTCTGACCACCTTAATCATGATCAAATGATAATATTTTTTTATAAGATATTATATAAGTAGTAGACTCATGCCCGGATGTGATGCATATTTTTTTGTAATTTTGTTTCCAAAAAATTATTAATTATGAATTTTCTGCTACAAAGTTTTCAAAATAGAAAAACTCCTGTGTCTGACCACCTTACCTCATTCAAAACTTTACAAAATTCAAATTTTTTTTTTCCTTATAGTAGGCGAAGCATAGAATGTGACACATTTTTCAGATTTCAAAACTGTTATACCGTCTGAAAGTTATAATCATTTTTCAATCAATATATAAATCAGCACTTTAGAGGTAACTCAATTAGAAAATAACTAATAATTACTTACTGAATTCAAAATTTGACAGCAATTATATCGATAGAAAGTTCATAATCTCCTTAAAATACCCTTTTTATTTCATCAAATTCGGGTGAAAAAAAAATTGTCAGCTACATGGTCGAAGTCTGGAACTCAGAGAAATAGGGGAAAACACGTTTTTATGACATTTGAAGAGTTGACTAGGTAGGTTTGGGGCACAAAGCAATACCGAGCCTAATCGGGTACCCGAAAATCCTGGCAGAATTTTGAATTTTAAATTTTCCCTCCCCTTTCTCGCTCTTAATTTATTTCCAACCCCTTTCTCCATACTTCAATATATTATATATCAAAAATTATATATTAGATTATATATTATATATATTAAATATTACATAATATCTATTATATAATAAATATTATATAATATACATTTTACATTACATATTATATAATATATATTAATATTAAATGTTACATTATACATCATATATTATATATTATTTTATATGTATTATATATTAATATGTATTTTACAATATATCACATGATATCTTCATTTTAAATTGTATGTAATATATATTTTATATTATAATATGAATATATATATATATATATATATATATATATATATATATATATATATATATATATATATATATATATATATATATATATATATATATATATATATTGTTGTATATATAATAAAATTAAGTATAGTATAGTATGTGTGTATATATATATATATATATATATATATATATATATATATATATATATATATATATATATATATAGGACATATTAATACATAGGTTAATTACACCACTATAAGGCATCCAAAAGGTTTCCAAAGGGGTCATAGAGGGTTCCTAAGGGTCCTAACGCTTGAGAAAGTGTACTACGACCCCTTAAGTCCCTATGTAACCCCCGACAACACATTAGAGCACTCAATTGTGTCCCAAGGGGTTGTACGACCCCTTGGGACACACTTTAGTGATGAAATGTGTCAAAAGAGGTCATGGGGACTTCCAAAGGGTCCTAGTACACCTTATCACATGTTAGGACCCCTAGGAAGTCCCCATGATCCCCTTTGACACATTTCAACACTTAAGTCTGTCCCAAGGGGCCGTATGACCCCTTAGGACACACTTGAGTGTTCTGATGTGTCGAAAGGGGTAAGTGGGATTTCCTACAGGTCCTAGTATGCTATATCACGCATTAGGACCCCTAGGAAGTCCCAATAACTCCTTTTGACACATTTCAACACTCAAGTGTGTCCCAAGAGGTCGTATGACCCCTTATGACACATTTGAGAGTTCTAATGTGTCAAATGGGGTCATAGGGACTTCCTAGGGGTCCTAACACGTGATATGGCATACAAAGACCCCTAGGAAGTCCCCATGACCACTTTTGATTCATTTCAAAACTCAACTATGTCCCAAGGGGTCGTATGACCCCTTAGGACACACTTGAGTGTTCTAATGTGTCGAAGGGGGGCATGGGCACTTCCTAGGGTATGCCTTATAACATGTTAGAACCCCTAAGAAGTCCCGATGACTCCTTTTGACACATTTCAACACTCAAGTGTGTCCCAAGGGGTTGTATGACACCTTAGGACACACTTGAGAGTTCTATTGTGTCGAAAGGGGTCATGGGGACTTCCTAGAGGTCCTAATGTGTGATAAGGTATACTAAGACCCCTAAGAAGTCCCCATGACCCCTTTTGAAACATTTCAACACTCAAGTGTATCCCAAGGGGTCGTATGACCCCTTAGAACACACTTGAGTGTTCTTATGTGTCAAAATGGGTCACGGGGACTTCCTAGGGATCCTAGTATGTCTTATCACGCGTTAGGACCCTTACAAAGTCCCCATGACCCCTTTCGACACATTTCAACACTCAAGTGTGTCCCAAGGGGTCATATGACCCCTTGGGACACACTTGCATGTTGCAATGTGTCAAAAGAGGTCATGTGGACTTCCTAGGGGTCCTAGTACGCCTTATCATGCGTTAGGACCCCTAGGATGCACCGATGACCCCTTTTGACACATTTCAACACTCAAGTGTAGTCCAAGGGGTCATATGATCCCTTAGGACACACTTGAGAGTTCTAATGTGTTGAAAGGGATCATGGGGACTTCCTAGGGGTCCTAGTACGCCTTATCACATGTTAGGAACCCTAAGAAGTCTTCATGAACCCTTTTGACACATTTCAACACTCAAGTGTATCTTAAGGGGTCGTATGACCCCTTATGACACACTTGAGAGTTCTCATATGTCAAAAGGTGTCATGGTACTTCCTAGGGGTCCTAACATGTGATAAGGCATACTAGGACCCCTAGGAAGTCCCCATGACCCCTTTTGACACATTCCAACACTCAAGTGTGTCTCAAGGGGTTGTATGACCCCTTAGGACATACTTGAGTGTTTTAATGTGTCGAAAGGGGTCATGGCTACTTACTAGGGGTCCTAGTACACCTTATCACATGTTAAGACCCCTAGGAAGTCCCATGACCCCTTTTGACATATTAGAACTCTCAAGTGTGTCATAAAGGGTCATACGACCCCTTAGGACACACTTGAGTGTTGAAATGTGTCAAAAGGGGTCATGAAGACTTCCTAGGGTTCCTAACATGTGATAAGGCATACTAGGACCCTTAGGAAGTCCCCATTACCCCTTTTGACACATTAGAACTCTCAAGTGTCTCCTAAGGGCTCATACGACCCCTTGGAACACACTTGAGTGTTGAAATGTGTCAAAAGGGGTCATCAGTACTTTCTAGGGGTCCTAACGCATGATAAGGCATACTAGGACCCCTAGGAAGTCCACATGACCCCTTTTGACATATGAAAACACTCAAGTGTGTCCTAAGGGGTCATATGACCCCTTGGGACACACTTGATTATTGAAATGTGTTGAAAGTGGTCATGGGGACTTTGTAGGAGTCCTAATGCATGATAAGGCATACTAGGATCCCTAGGAAGTCCCCATGACCCCTTTTGACACATAAGAACACTCAAGTGTGTTCTAAGGGGTCTTATAGGAAGTATCGATGACCCCTTTTGACACATTTCAACACTCAAGCATGTTCCAAGGGGTTGTATGACCCCTTAGGACATGCTTGAGACTTCTAATGTGTCGAAAGGGGTCATGGGGACTTCCTAGGGGTCCTAGTACGCCTTATCACATGTTAGGAACCCTAGGAAGTCTTTATGATCCCTTTTGACACATTTCAACACTCAAGTGTGTCCTAAGGGGTTGTATGACCCCTTATGACACACTTGAGAATTCTAATATGTCAAAAGGGGTCATGGGACTTCCTAGGGGTCCTAACACATGATAAGGCATACTAGGACCCCTAGGAAGTCCCCATGACCCCTTTTGACACATTTCAACACTCAAGTGTGTCCCAAGGGGTTGTATGACCCCTTAGGACATACTTGAGTGTTCTAATGTGTCGAAAGGGGTCATGGCCACTTCATAGGGGTCCTAGTTCACCTTATCACACGTTAGGACTCCTAGGAAGTCCCCATGACCTCTTTTGACACATTGGAACTCTCAAGTGTGTCCTAAGGGGTCATATAGGAAGTCCCGATGACTCCTTTTGACACATTTCAACACTCAAGTGTGTCCCAAGGGGTCGTATGACCCCTTAGGACACACTTGAGAGTTCCAATGTGTCAAAAGGGGTCATGGGGACTGCCTAGGGGTCCTAAAGCGTGATAAAGTGTACTAGGACCCCTAGGAAGTCTCCATGACCTCTTTTGACACATTTCAACACTCAAGTGTGTCCCAAGGGGTCGTATAACCCCTTAGGACACACTTCAGTGTTCTCATGTGTCAAAAGTTGTTATGGGGACTTCCTAGGGGTCCTACTACGCCTTATCATGCGTTAAAACCCCTAGGAAGTACTGATGACCCCTTTTGACACATTTCAACACTCAAGTGTGTCCCAAGGGGTCGTATGACCCCTTCAGACACACTTGAGAGTTCAAATGTGTCGAAAGGGTCATGGGGACTTCATAGGGGTCCTTGTATGCCTTATCATGTGTTAGGACCCCTAGGAAGTCCCCATGACCCCTTTTGACACATTAGAACCCTCAAGTGTGTCCTAAGGGGTCCTACGACCCCTTAGGACACACTTGAGGGTTCTAATGTGTCAAAAGGGGTCATGGGGACTTCATAGGGGTCCTAGTATGCTTTATCATGTGTTAGTACCCCTAGGAAGTCCCCATGACCCCTTTTGACACATTAGAATTCTCGAGTGCTACCACCCCTTCGTACACACTCGAGCATTCCAATGTGTCAAAAGGGGTCATGGGGACTTCCTAGGAGTCCTAATATGTGATACAACATACTAGGAGCCCTAGGAAGTCCACATGAACTATTTTGACATATTTGAACCCTCAAGTGTGTCCAGAGGGTTCCTATGACCGCTTAGGACACACTTGAAGGTTCTAATGTGTCAAAAGGAGTCATGGGGACTTCCTAGGGGTCCTAAAGCATGATAAGGAATACTAGGACCTGTATGAAGTTC